>JAVIAB010000124.1:38316152-38806152 GCA_032433765.1 Megaustenia siamemsis
TTTAAGCTGTTTATTTCTATATTTGCTTTAAGTTGTTTATTTCTACATTTGCTTTAAGCTGTTTATTTCTATATTTGCTTTAAGCTATTTATTTCTATATTTGCTTTAAGTTGTTTATTTCTATATTTGCTTTCAGTTGTTTTTTTCTATATTTGCTTTAAGTTGTTTATTTCTATATTTGCTTTAAGTTGTTTATTTCTATATTTGCTTTAAGCTGTTTATTTCTATATTTGCTTTAAGCTGTTTATTTCTATATTTGCTTTAAGTTGTTTATTTCTATATTTGCTTTAAACTATTTATTTCTATATTTGCTTTAAGCTATTTATTTCTATATTTATCTGAGCTGTTTATTTCTATATTTGCTTTAAACTATTTATTTCTATATTTGCTTTAAGCTATTAAAAAAGTAAAGTAAAGTACCCCCCGTCACGCCAAGTGGCGTATAGGGAAATATGGTGTTAGTGACCCTATATTTTACAGACCTTCAGCACATGATTTTTGGGGTAATGTGGTCGGTATTACGCCCGTGCTGCTTTTACTTTCCCAGAAAAAATCCGGTACCCATTTAAGGCTGGGTGAACCCGGAGCCGTCGGTTGGGATCGAACCCTACCCCTTGTCCGTAGTAGTCCAGTTCACTAACCACTGAGCTATCGCGGCTCCTACTAATTTTTAGGGAATTAGTAAAACCCAGGTGTCCTCGCCAGGATTACGAACCCCGGCTGTTGCCGTGGTAAGCCAACCGCTTTAAGCTATTAATTTCTATATTTGCTTTACGCTATTAATTTCTATATTTGCTTCAAGCTGTTTGTTTCTCCATGTTGGCTCCATGGTAGCCAACCTTCGATGCGGTGACGGCACTCAATTATGATGTTTATTTCTATATTTGCTCATATTGTTTAAAATCCAATGCTTCATTTGATATTCTGTAAAAATGAAACAACTGCTAATAATTTTCAAAAAATATTCTGACCAATGAAAATGAGGAAACCAATTACCTCTTTAAAAAAGGCGGTGAAGAGGAAACATACACAGTGGTAGCTGTCGGACAATGGAGCAATGTAGATCATGAGATTAGAAGAGACGGACATTTCCCTCAGTGAACTCTGGACACAGGAGATCGAGAGACAAAATAAGGAAAACCAACATGAGATTAGAAGAGACGGCCTGTACACGAACATCTCCCTCAGTGAACTCTGGACACAGGAGATCGAGAGACAAAGAAAGGAAGACCAACATGAGATTAGAAGAGACGGCATGTACACGAACATCTCCCTCAGTGAACTCTGGACACAGGAGATCGAGAGACAAAGAAAGGAAGACCAACATGAGATTAATGGACATAGTAAACAGTGCGGAGGGTCGAGGCTTGGGCCTCCTTGCTAGGGACTAGCGAATTATTTCAGGGGAAGAAGTTTATTTACAATACTCGAAAAAAAACAAATAATCAACAACATAAAAAATAAAGAATAATAGACAGTCCGAAACAGGATAGAACATGTACTTCTCGGCACAGTGCCTAGCTACGAGCACAAAATGCTAGAGCACACAGCCAAGTCAGCTACCTAAAAAATTAGCTATCATGTGCGATGTCTTTCATGCATGTGTACTCATGACTATAGCATAGGGTTACGAACACAACTCGGAAACTAATTGTATATCTGTATTTTCCTATTAAGACAAGCATCTCCCGTAGGGCTGAATACTTGCGTTGCAGATAAACAGTTATAGGACGAAACAGCACGAATTGCTGGAAATTTGTTTCCAGTGGTTTAGACTGGAGACAAATAATAATAAATGAATATTATTATAGAGTGAAACTTCCGAGGCGATAATCAGCAAATCAGTTCAGAGGAAGAGATATGTTTACAATAAGTAAAAGTAAAGTACCTCCGTCACACCAAGTGGCGTATAAGGAATATGGTATTAGTGACCATAAATTTTACAGACCTTCGGCACATGATTTTTGGGGTAATGTGGTCGGTATTACGTCCGTGCCGCTTCACTTTCCCAGAAAAAAACCGGTACCCATTAAAGGCTGGATGAACCCGGAAGTCGTCGGTTGGGATCGAACCCTACCCCTTGTCCTTTGTAGTCCAGTTCACTAACCACTGAGCTATCGCGGCTCCCTATGTTTACAATACGCAGAACAAAATCACACATCATCAACAACAGAAAAAAATAACAATAGACAGTCCTAAGTAGGATCGAACCCACACTCCACGGCGCAGGTACCAAACGCTGGAGCACACGACCAGCTCCGCTATATCGCCAATGATAGCTACTTTTTTAAGTGGCCGTATTTTAGCGAAATATGGTCAGCATTACGCTCGTGCCGTTTTTCCTTCCAAGAAAAAGCCGGTACCTCTTTATGGCTGGGCGAACCTGGAAGCAGTCGATTAGGATCAAACTCGACTTCTTGTCTTTCGTGGTCTAATTCACTAAACTCTGAGCTATCGCGACCCACAGTCCATTAACTACTGATCTATCGCGACCCACAGTCCATTAACTACTGAGCTATCGCGACCCACAGTAAACTAACCATTGATCCACAAAGTGCCAAAGATTGGTTACGTAATATCTTTTATCTTTGGAAAGCATATTTTAAACATGCTGTAGCATTTCCTTAATATGTCACGTGGTACAAGCTATTGCGTCAATGAAGTCTCTCACAAGTGATACTAAATGAACTAAGTTGAAATAACGTAGCGAATCATAAAAGGAAGAGGTATGTTTTTTACGGAACACTGCCACTCAGCTAACTAAAAATTAGCTATTGTGGACGATAGTAGCTGGGTTTAGTTAGCTGAGTAGCAGTGTTCCCTAGTGTTCGGCTTCTCGTGGCAAGGCGCAGTGCCAAGGAGTACGGGTTCAATCCTTCATCGGACCAGTGGTGTATACTGGTTTTGGGGTCTGGGCTACCGCTGACATAATAAATAAAGACATACATTATATTCAGTAGGCTAACATGAAGTAATATTTGCTAATGACATCACTACATTTTAAATTACTTACTTATTTATGTGTAAACTCTATCCGTCTTGTTGGCGACGAAAATGTCTCGATGACTTTGTCATTGAAAGTACCCTTTGGGTTGGTTTCTAAGTTTATGAGGGAATGATTTATCAATGGACATTAATGCCAAACCAGATAATCGTTCTTGTGTCTGAGTTGAGCGACAATAAGATTTGATTCTCTTGAGAGCAGAAAAAGTACTATAGTTATAAATAGCTAAGGAAGTTCCGGTAATCAGACAGTTTCACTTTCACTTTGTGATGATTCTGATTGGCAAGAGCTAAAAATAACCCACGAAACCGCATTAGTGTTGAGGTAACAACCGGTACATTATTTTGACAGGAATTTTTGAATGTCAGGGTCGTTAAACTAAATTCGGATAAAGGAAAAATGTACTGCTGGCTCCTAGAGTTTCAATGTAGAATAGTTGTAACATTCACAAACGTTATAGTGGCGAGAGGAAAACCTTGCTTTAATAAATGCAAATCAAAGCAAATAAATCATATTGGCCTACGAAATGTGTAATTGAATATTCGAAAATTTGTAATATAATTATATTTTTAAAAAATAAAATAAATTATAATTTCCTTTTGTATTTCGTTAAAATGTTCAGGCCACCGGCGGTAGCTGCGGTATCATAGAGAATGCACCACTGCTTCGGACCATATATTGTTCTTTGTTTTTTTCAGTTATTTATTTGTAATTTTTTCTGAGTGCTGTAAAACATACCTCTTCCTCCTATGATTCGCTGAATTATCGACTCGGAAGTTTCCCTCTATATTAATATTCATTTGTTATTATTTGTCTCCTGAGTTAACGTAGCCGTATATTATTTATTGTTAAGTTCTGTTTACAGTGTTTATGTGACTATACTATTAGGACTTAAATTTCATTAATGTTATTCTGTCTCATTTATAATAAAATAATTGACAACGGTCACCTTTTATGAGATGATACAGTATTGTACTTCCTGATTGAAACTATGTAACTCTCAGTGTGATTCATGTAACTCTCAGTGTGCTTCATGTAACTCAACTATCAATTGTACTACATGTTAATCTCATGATACTATATGTAATTCTCGTGCTATAGATAACTCTCATTGTACTATATGTAACTCTCATTGTACTATAAATAGCTCTCATTGTAGTAAATGTAACTCTCATTGTACTATATATAGCTCTCATTGTACTATATGTAACTCTCATTGTACTATATGTAACTCTCATTATGCTAAATGTAACTCTCATTGTACTATTTGTAACTCTCATTGTAATATATGTAACTCTCATTGTACTAAATGTAACTCTCATTGTACTATATGATTCTCTCATTGTACTAAATGTAACTCTCATTGTACTATATGATTCTCTCATTGTACTAAATGTAACTCACATTGTACTAAAAATAGCTCTCATTGTACTATATGTAACTCACATTGTACTAAAAATAGCTCTCATTGTACTATATGTAACTCTCATTGTACTATAAATAGCTCTCATTGTACTATATGTAACTCTCATTGTACTATAAATAGCTCTCATTGTACTTAATATAACCCCCATTGTACTAAAAATAGCTCTCATTGTACTATATGTAACTCTCATTGTACTATAAATAGTTCTCATTGTAATATATGTAACTCTCATTGTACTATATGTAACTCTCATTGTACTAAATGTAACTCAAATTGTACTGTACGTAACTCTCTTTCAACTAAATGTAACTCTCATTGAACTAAATGTAACTCTCATTGTACTAAATGTAACTCTCATTGTACTATATGTAACTCTCATTGTACTGTATGAAACTATCATTGTACTATATGTAACTCTCATTGTACTAAATGTAACTCTCATTGTACTATATATAACTCTCGTTGTACTATATGTAACTCTCATTGTACTATAAATAGCTCTCATTGTACTAAATCTAACTCTCATTGTACTATAAATAGCTCTCATTGTACTATATGTAACTCTCATTGTACTATAAATAGCTCTCATTGTACTATATGTAACTCCCTTGTACTATAAATAGCTCTCATTGTACTAAATGTAACTCTCATTGTACTATAAATAGCTCTCATTGTACTATATATAACTCTCATTGTACTATAAATAGCTCTCCTTGTATACAGGTAACTCACATTGACAAGTGTTACGGCTTTTTTTTTTTTACAATTTCTGTTGTGTAGATTGGGTTTTCAGTTAGACGGAATAATAAAGATTGTAAGCTTGTAGGATTGATGTGTGTTTGGTACGGAGTTTTTTTTATTTCAATCTCAATAATCTCACTTCAAAGGGACCTAATTCTGCAGGATATTGGTAGGTTTAATCAAGAACAAGAAGTGATAGGTTTGTTTGTAAACTTAAAAAAAACCCACACACACATTAAAACAGGAAATATCTAATGAGAAACACAATCTGAAATGTTGATGTTAGCGCTCTCAGGTGAGGTATCTCAGGAGACAAATGAAGGACGTGTGAAATGGCTGGAGTCAGGAAATAACTAATGAATTCACCTGGGACATTCATCAATGACACAGCGACAGTGAAGTCTCATGAACGTCCAAACACGATGAATTCAAGGACGTCTAGATTATCTATAAGCTGCTTCTTAACTTTCTTTCTTATAAATGAGATAGAGCGAGGGGACTGGTGGGCCGGCGTCTTGCCTCGAGACAGAGAGGTTGTGAGTTCAAATCCCGGCTGAACCAGTTGGGATTTTTAAAAATAATTTCTCTCTGCGGCAACCACCATTGGTCTCAGCAGCGAGCTTGAAACGTCAATTACTTAAATATGAAAAAAATATGAGTACCTCCGAAGATGGAGTTATCTGCCTGTACGGCGAGGGACCCCTGTGTACACGGCTGCCATGGAAAAATGGATTAACACTCAAAATTCAGTTCCTAGTCTCTAGGGACTTCGCCCGATGTGAAAGCTGGTGAACGTTAAAAAAATGAGATAGTACAGAGAAAGAAATACTTTAACAATTCGAAAAAAGACAAGAGAAACATTTCTTTGGAACATATGAAGAGATGTAATACCTAAATAGTCGTCTTGGAGGGGAAGGTACATGGTAGACAAGGCAGAGGCAAACCAAGATGCAATTGTATTGATGACATCAAAAGGTGGGCAAGTGAACCTTTGACAGCGTGCACCATCAAGACAAGAGTCAGAGTAAAATGATGCTCAATGGTAGCTTACTTACCACTCGATATGTAGACGGTACTCAATTAATGAATGAGTGCAGATTGTTATCTAAGAAAATAAATACCTTCTTCTTCTGCGGTGTCCTGTAAACTGATGTCTTGCATACAGTTCCTGTAAACTGATGTCTTGTATACAGTTCCTGTAAACTGATGTCTTGCATACAGTTCCTGTAAACTGATGTCTTGCATACAGTTCCTGTGAACTGATGTCTTGCATACAGTTCCTGTGAACTGATGTCTTGCATACAGTTCCTGTAAACTGATGTCTTGCATACAGTTCCTGTGAACTGATGTCTTGCATACAGTTCCTGTAAACTGATGTCTTGTATACAGTTCCTGTAAACTGATGTCTTGCATACAGTTCCTGTAAACTGATGTCTTGCATACAGTTCCTGTGAACTGATGTCTTGCATACAGTTCCTGTAAACTGATGTCTTGCATACAGATCCTGTAAAATAGCGTCTTGTAGTCTGGACTGTAAATTGGTGTCTTGCAGAATTTCCTGTAAACTGATGTTTTCCAGACTGTATCGTAAACTGATGTAAATGATGGATATATAGACCAACAGACAGACAGATAGACAGACAGACAGACAGACTGATAGACAGATAGACAGACAGACAGATAGACAGATAGACAGATAGATAGATAGATAGATAGATAGATAGATAGATAGATAGATAGATAGATAGATAGATAGATAGATAGATAGATAGATAGATAGGTAGGTAGGTAGGTAGGTAGGTAGGTAGGTAGGTAGGTAGGTAGGTAGGGTAGGTAGGTAGGTAGGTAGGTAGGTAGGTAGGTAGTAGGTAGATAGGTAGATAGTAGATAGATAGATAGATAGATAGATAGATAGATAGATAGATAGATAGATAGATAGATAGATAGATAGATAGATAGATAGATAGATAGATAGATAGATAGATAGATAGATAGATAGATAGATAGATAGATAGATAGATAGATAGATAGATAGATAGATAGATAGATAGATAGATAGATAGATAGATAGATAGATAGATAGATAGATAGATAGATAGATAGATAGATAGATAGATAGATAGATAGATAGATAGATAGATAGATAGATAGATAGATAGATAGATAGATAGATAGATAGATAGATAGATAGATAGATAGATAGATAGATAGATAGATAGATAGATAGATAGATAGATAGATAGATAGATAGATAGATAGATAGATAGATAGATAGATAGATAGATAGATAGATAGATAGATAGATAGACTTGGAATCCGTAGAGACACAACGTTTAAATGAAGATTGGTATAAAGCGCCCGTTTTGCCTAAAGTGCTATTTCCTCGTTAGCCAGTAGTGGCTGCATCTTTTCTAATTATTTGACAAGTTTTGGAGCACATTGAATTTAATTCTACTATCTGTGAGTTATCGTTCATCACTAGATATCCTGTATACTCGTATTTGAATTCGCCCACTTGTTTTGTCTATTGTTATGTTGATGTTATGGTTTTCTTTTGTAATATTCATGACTTCTGTCAAGATTTCTTGTAGGCTTTTATATGTTTTCTTGTGTTAGTGTCTGCTCATCTGGTAATAGAAACTTGTTAATCTCCTGTGTCGCAGATGGGCTGACTAACTTACATATGTAGTTAATGAAAGTAAAAAGAAAAGAATTCAATAAGATAGTGCTAACTCCTGTCTTAATCCGTTTATTAATTTTTTTTTAAAAGTAGTATATGTAGCCTGCCGTGAAGCTGCTGTTGATGTTGAGACTTTTACCTAGGCTGTTTATATTTTGTTTGTATTGTTTGGCTAACATACAAAACACACATTCACACAAACACAATCATTGCTTATTTAATTCAGTCTTCCATTTATTCATATACACAGATGGAGATTTCAACAAAAATACTTCTGCTGGTTTCCATCATTGACTTCTTGCCTGCTACGGATGGTCGTTCTCCAACGAACACACTTCTTGGTAAATAAATATAGTTATCCTTAAAATTTGCCAGGAAATATTTTAATTACTTGTCATCTATGTTGGATCACAAATTAATATATTTCTTCTCGACATACCCTTTTTTAGTTGTCGTATATGTGATTGTGTGTAAAAGAGAGAGAGAGAGAGAGAAAGAGAGAAAGAGAGAGAGAGAGAAAGAGAGAGAGAGAGAGAGGCAACGGGAGAGCTCATAATTACAATCATGTTATTGAAAGTCTACTTCAGCAAGCATCAAACAGCCGTGGACTCAAGTTTGATATCTTAACTACACTTCTCTCCTCATTTCTTTTTGATTTTTTAAAGATCTTTGTTTTTTTGTACTCCCATCTTTAACCTTCTTTTACACAATAGAAGCTCTCTGTCTGCTACCGGGTATCGTGTCTTCCATTGCATAAATTCCCTCCGAACTCACCAACAAAAACATACCGACTGTATAAAACTACTATAACGTCACTTCATTGATCTTTCTTTGTCCAGGTGTGTGCGATCGACACTGGGAGCTCGTCTACAAGAACGACCAATCCGGCAACGTGACCTATGGCAACAGGAAGGAGTTGATAGAGCTGGCCAAGGCAGGGAGCTATGTCAAGGCTAATCTTTACATGCCAGACCACGTTCTGCAACTTCCGGCCGACAGCATCAGTATTTACGGCGGAGAGGTAATAATAACCAGCATTTTATAAATGACATCTGTTCAAATAATACGAGACGGTGAATATAATAAATGATTATTTTTGACATTTTCCAGTCATTTCTTTTTTCCGATGGTAAATATTCACAAAGTGCAAATAGGCATAGCAACTTATAAACCTCGTGGAAGAAATCACACACATAAAACACACTTAGGAATAAGAAAAAGGTAACAAAAAACAGTAAATAAACATACATCCACAATGGCACAAACACATACATGTAAATGCTAAATGCTTTGTTCTTATGATACGCATGACATCACCATCAATTTTACGTTAAAGAGAAAAGGATAAAACCAACGGAATAAGAAGATTGGAAGCTCATTAGTGAAAGAAGAACGAATAAAACCCCATCACGACCATCATAAAGAGAGTATCTTGTTATTACCAATATTTTTTTTTTTTTACCATAGACATATATTTGTAGAACCAGTTTTAACATATGAATGTGAATTATGCACAATAGGACAACAGACGAAAATCATTGGAGGATGTAGAAATGTGGTTTTACATAAGAATGTTGAGAATACCACGGACAGCTAAGAAGAGTAATGAAAACGTTCTGAAAGAGATCAAAGCAAAAGGAGAGCTAATTTACAATATCAGGAAGAAACAACTATCATTTTTTTGGCCATGTAATGAGAAGAGAACAGCTGGAATATATTGTAACAACTGGGAAAATCGAGGGACGAAGAGTTAGAGGGAAGCAAAGAGAAAAGATACCAGACAGCTTAAGAGAAAGGCTTGGCAGAAGGTCAACAACAGAAATGATAAATAACTCTCGTGATCGAAAGTTGTGAAGAGACATGATCACCTACGCCGGCAGGCTTGGTACTTGATGATGATGATGATATTTTTGGGCAATTTGGTCAGTATTACACCAAAACCGTCATTTTTTCGAGAAAAAGAAATCATGGATCCATTTATGGCTGGGTGCATCTAAGGATTAGCGACAGGGTCGATCGTTATGAACAGGGATGTATCATATTTGGGGGGAGATAATCCATTGAAAAGTGGTATAACTCAAAGATACACTAATTTGTCCTGTTCTTCCCGCTGCTTGACCATTCATTTCAATATTGACGAAATAAGAGGAAAGGGATGATGCTCGTCAGACATGTGTTGGCAATTGTTTTCCTAGATCAACAACAATTCACTTCTAACTGGGGTGGATCAACCATTAACTAAAATAAGCACGTACGTAGGGCTTCAAGGGAAGGGGGCACCATAAAGGGGCCCGAAAATTAAATGAAAAAAATTTGTATATAAATATACATATAGAATAATTATAATTAAATATAATATCAAAATTGAAGGCATAGACCTGGAGAGAGTTCAGAACTACAACTACCTTGGACACCTACTGTAACCAGTGATGGAAAATGTAAAACTCACATAAACACAAGAATAGGGATGGCAACAAGTAATTTTAATGTCATGAAAAATATACTAACATCAAAGCAAATAGCACCAGGGCTAAAACTAAGAATAGCAAAATGTTATATCTTTTCAATATTCCTATATGGTGCAGAAGCATGGACATTAGACAAGAAAGCAGAACAGAAAATTGAATCCTTTGAAATGTGGATATATATAGAAGAATAAGTAGAATTGGATGCAAAGAAAAGAAAACAAACGATGAAGTCTTAAAACAACTAAAAATGAAAAGAGAACTACTAAGCACAATTCAAACAAGACAAATGCGATTTTTGGGCCATGTTAAAAGACACAACAGCCTACTAAAAGTAATCCTGGAGGGGAAAATACAAGGTAAATGAAGCAGAGGCAGACCAAGACTAACACGGACGAGTAACATCAAAAGATGGACAAATCAGCCTATGGTAACCTGCACCATCAAAGCAAGAGACAGCAGAATGGTAGCCAACCTTCGTTGTGGAGATGGCATTCGATGATAATGATGATGATGATGATGATGATGATGATGATGATGATGATGATGATGATATACTAATAACAAGACCACTCAGTGAGTGAAGACCCTCGCCAATGGTCATGAAATCTAAGGTAAAAACCCCACATAAATAACAACAAGGCAGATCGGATGTCTTATCTTTCTATTAAGTATAGAATCAAGTGTTTTACTTACGATTATTTTTGAAGATCTGATCAAAGATTTGGAAATTTTAAAAAGTAGGAGATAGCTTAACAAATATAAATAAGGTCGAAGTATACAAAAATAAACATTATTTTCCAGCTTACTGCAAGTTTTGTTTAATTTCGATAAATACAATTTTATTGTCTTGTTTATTATTGTTTATATTTTTAATTACATATATATATATATATATATATATATATATATATATATATATATATATATATATGAGGGTATCTTTTACGTGACTCCATATATGTGAGCGGGTATAATTTACGTGATAAGGCCCTCCATATATATGAGGGGGTATATTTTACGGGATAAGGCCCTCCATATATATGAGGGGGTATCTTTTACGTGCTAAGGTCCTCCATATATATGAGAAGGGATCTTTTAATAAATAAGGCCCTCCATATATATGAGGGAGGGATCTTTTAAGTGATAAGGCCCTCCATATATATGAGGAGGGATCTTTTAAGTGATAAGGTCCTCCATACATATGAGGAGGGATCTTTTAAGTGCTAAGGCCCTCCATATATATGAGGGGGGATCTTCAAAGTTCTAAGGCTCCCTAAGGGTATTAAACCGGGCCTTCTTCTAACTATCTATAAAGACATTAAGGGCCAATGTTGGTTACATACATATATATGTAGCTTCCGTTTCCAAGATGATGGAACAAAGTTGATGTTCTCTCGATCGCTGCAGAAAATGCATTTGGGGACTGGTTAATTTCGGCTCTCCAATGCAATTTTCTGCGTTGAAGGCTATGTCTGAAAAGTGTTCCTTGTTGCAGTTTCATCATATTTCAAGTCCGACTTGTTGCAGGAGCTACAGGGGTAAGTGCCCTGTGCACACCGTGAGCTGTGTGTCTCATCCGTTTTGATCATTTTTCGACATTCCATTTGTTTACGATGAATGATGATATCGTATGACAAGGAACAGTTGGCTATGTTTACTTTCTGTGCGTTTTCGCCTTATGTTTTTTGGCGTGTGCTGGGACTGCTTTGATAGGGACTGAAATTACCTTTCTTTGTTTGGGAGATGAGATAGTAATCCGGATGATTCCACTGGGACGGGCGGTTGAGCAATTATGGTTTTTAATTCGTTTGCAGTGATACCGGGGCCTTCCATAACCATAACCATAACCTATATATATATATATATATATATATATATATATATATATATATATATATATATGCGCGTGTGTTTGTATGTGTAAATATACTAATTAACATTGATATGCCATCGTTATACACTTTATATTTAAAAATGCTAAAGAAAGACTTGTCTTTTCATTGTTTTCCAGCTTTGTTTCCAGTCCTTGCGTTCACTGGCTCATAATGGAACCCACGTGGACACGTCGGAGCCATGGCTCTATTTCATGGCTTGCACGACGGGTCACGTGTCAGAGCGGGATATTTTCAATACCAGTGTTTTTATGGTGGCCATGGACTGGTATGTCAAAGTAAGTGCTAGTCGGTTCATCTATTGATGCGGTTGTATTACATTAATTATTGCTTTTCTACGTCTCACAATGCAACTGTGTTTGTTCCAACTGAAACAATATTATTATATTATATATTACATTCAGTCTGCAATATCAAAGCAAGAGACAGAGCGGAATGGCGCTCCATGGTAGCCAACCCTCGACACGGCGACGGCACTGAATGATGATGAAATTACATGATGATTATATGTACTACATGTCAAACCTGTTACCTTTCACAAAGAACATGTAACCGTATACATTTCTGTCATTTTATTCTTCATAAAGAACTTGCAATCCCGTAAATGTTTATAATTGTATGATTCTTAAAGAACTTGTAATATCTTAAATCTATTTATCACTTTATATCCTATAATACAAATGAACTCACTGTAGTTTCCTTGTCTCCAACGGTTTATCTCATTCTATTAGAGAATTTCACGCTATCTGTTACCACGGTGAGATGGCGGATTTTTTTAAAATGTAAACACGGGTTTGATAATAAATGTGTGTACACAGTTCGTTAACCATCGCTGTAGATCAAGTCTTTATTCGCTGGCTTCGTTAGCAACAATGGAAGCTAATGACGTTACTTGTGCAGCCGGTTGGTTTGGGACAAATTGTACGTTACAATGTCACTGCTATAATGGCTTAGTTTGTGACAAAACTACAGGGACATGCCCAAACAATGACAGTTGTCAGCACAAAATTTTCGGACCCCAGTGTCAGTACTTGGATTTTGTTTGCAAATATGCCCAAAAATCTGAACCTACTTTCCTGTTTGATAACAACGACACCTCATGTAATCCGGATACAGATTCTACATCAGTTGAGGCAACTCTCAATCAATCTTTGCCGTGCTCCTGGTTTAGGATTTATGCGAATGACTTAAAATATCCGGACAGTTTCACGGTAAAACTGAATGGTTCTGCCTCATGTAACAATGTATCAAGGTTTGTAGTTAGTCCGCACGAGATTGATGCCTTCTGCCCTGGGGCTGGTCTGATCAACAAGTTACGGATTGAAAGGGCGACAGTTGCAAATATCTGCTCCAACTACATTGGCGGGGGTCGGAAACTGGCTCTCAAACAGAACACAAACCAGATCGATTTAATGCACAAAACATTTGATGCTTGTTATACAGGAGACGGATGTGGACCAGAGGCCGCAGTTAATAGCAAAACAAAGACCAATCTCTATGACAATGACTGCACACACACACAATGGAGAAGTGGAACCAATTCTGTTTACTGGTATCTGAACTTTGCAGCGCCCCAGAAGACTCACATCATTCGAATCTATCATCGTGCTAGCAGAGTAGTGTTCCAGTATAATGATATATCCTACCCTAATTTATCTGTGAACACTATTGTAGTCAAAACACAAACGTCAATGGCACACATTAAGATTGAGTTCTCACCGACCATTTCGCAGACCGACAGTGCACTGACGGTATGTGAGGTGCAAACATTTACAGACACCTATTGTCTGGACGAGCATTCTTGTCGTTTTGTGCAGTGTGTAGTGGGTGTAGTAAAGGCTGCAATGTCATCATCGGTACTTGTCACGGCTACTGTTCACATGGGATCTATGGACACGACTGTTCCGGGTCTTGTCTCAGTGTCTGTCCTTTATTTGAGGAAAAATCTGGCAAATGCCTACAATGTAAACATCTTGGCTATACCTGTAATGACACTTGTCCAGATGGTAATTTTGGGCTACAGTGCGAACAGATGTGTTCTGATGGCTGTGACATCATATGTACTCTCAAATGTCCGGACAACTGTTTCAACGACACCTGTCAACAGTCGATCGGGAATCTGTACATGCAAGAGAACGTTCTATGGGTCAGACTGCGCTCTCAAATCTCCGGACAACTGTTTAACGAAACCTGTTATTCCCACATTCAGAAGAGTCTGCCGACTACAACAAGCCCAAGCATATGGACACTTTAATGTAGTTCTGTGCTAGACATGGTTCATTTTTTGGTGTTTTTTAGTGAAGCCATGGCTCATATCTTGCTGTGTTTCTGTCCTAGCCATGGCTCATATCTTAGCTTGTGTGTGCTGGCCATGGCTCATATCTTGGTGTGTGTCATGTTAGTCATATCTCATATCTCGGTGTGTCCGTGTTAATCATGTCTCATATCTTTATGTGTGTCTGTGTCTAGTCATATCTCATATCTTAGTGTGTACAGTGTTAGTCATATGTCATATCTTTGTGTGTGCATGTCTGGGTTAGTGATATCTCATATCTTTGTGTGCATGTTTATGATAGTCATATCTCATATCTTTGTGTGTGCATGTCTGTTTTTGTCACATCTCATATCCTTGTGTGTGCATGGCTATGTTAGTCCCATCTCATATCTTTGTGTGTGCATATCTATGTTAGTCATATCTCTTATCTTTGTGTGCATGTCTATGTTAGGCATGTGTCATATCTTTGTGTGTGCATGTCAATGTCAGTTATATCTCATATCTTTATGTGCATGTTTATGTTAGTCATGTGTCATATATCTTGATGTGTGTCAGTGTTAGTCATGCCTCGTATCGCTGTGTGCATGTCTGCATTAGTCACACCTCATATCTTTGTGTGTGCATGTCTGTGTTAGTCACATCTCACATCTTTGTATGTGTATGTCTGTGTTAGTCACATCTCACATCTTTGTGTATCCGTGTCTGTGTTAGTCACCTCTAGTGACTCGGGCAGACGGTGCTCGTAAACCTGGGAGGGCCGACCATCTAAGGGCAGAATCCCCCTACAGAAAAGATCATCTGCTGCCTTGCAGGAAGATTGGTGACAATCAAAGGCTAGGGAAAGCAAACCCGAATAAAATGCTGGCTGAAATCGGATGCACTGGGCCACTGACTCAGAACACAGTGCAACGTATTAACGGGTGTTCAGTCAGAGCGGATCTGACAGACTCTAATTGTGATGTTCTGTCTGTGGGGGCGATCAACACGCTTAGCCTGACAGCTGACTTCATATGAGAGTCTGGAATCCTTACTCTGATTGAGTCCTGAACGTAGAGAGAGAGAGAGAGAGAGAGAGAGAGAGAGAGAGAGAGAGAGAGAGAGAGACTGTAGTTTTAATGTTACCCACCAGGTTGATTGGTAGCCGCGATAGCTCAGTGGTTAGTGAACTGGACTATAGAGGACAAGAGGTCGGGTTCTATCCTGATGGACGGCTTCCAGGTTCACCCAGCCTTAAATGGATACCGGATATTTTTTCTGGGAAAATAAAGAGGCACGGGCGTAACACTGAACACATGACCCCAAAAATCATGTGCCGAACGTCTGTAAAAAAAATTATGGTCACTAACACCATATTTCCCTATACGCCACTTGGCGTGACGGGGGGTACTTTACTTCACTAACACCATATTTCCCTATACGCCACTTGGCGTGACGGGGGGTACTTTACTTCACTAACACCATATTTCCCTATACGCCACTTGGCGTGACGGGGGGTACTTTACTTCACTAACACCATATTTCCCTATACGCCACTTGGCGTGACGGGGGGTACTTTACTTCACTAACACCATATTTCCCTATACGCCACTTGGCGTGACGGGGGGTACTTTACTTCACTAACACCATATTTCCCTATACGCCACTTGGCGTGACGGGGGGTACTTTACTTCACTAACACCATATTTCCCTATACGCCACTTGGCGTGACGGGGGGTACTTTACTTCACTAACACCATATTTCCCTATACGCCACTTGGCGTGACGGGGGTACTTTACTTCACTAACACCATATTTCCTACACGTTAAGTAAAGGCATCAAG
Organism: Megaustenia siamemsis; assembly: GCA_032433765.1. Lineage (NCBI taxonomy): Eukaryota > Metazoa > Mollusca > Gastropoda > Stylommatophora > Ariophantidae > Megaustenia > Megaustenia siamemsis. The sequence continues at coordinate 38,332,459 of JAVIAB010000124.1, forward strand.
ATGCACCAAGATGCTTAGAGATGCGAAGCTGCTGTAAAGCTGATGATAATTGCAATTCTGAAAAAAGGAAGAAAAAAGTGGTATGGTGACAGGAGACAACTAATAATAAATGAATATTATTATAGAGGGAAACTTCCGAGGCGATAATTCAGGGAATCATAGGAGGAAGTAGGAACTTCTTTGTTTTTTTCTGTTGTTATCTATTTGTCATTTTTTTCTGAGTGCTGTAGTACCTACCTCTTCCACCTATGATCACCTGGTATGGTGAAAGTTTTACGTGGTAATGGACAAAACCAAAGTCGACGTTTCGGCCAAGTAGGCCTTCAGCTGGAACAACTAACAACAACACACACAAATATATATATATATGGATATGTAGACAAATCTCAAGAAAGTATACGTTCACATTGTTTTTATACTACTAGTACTACCTTTCTAGCCTATTATCTAGCATATTATCGCCATGTAGTTAGATTTGTTTATATATCCTTATATATATCTTTTGTGTTGTTGTTTGTTGTTCCAGCTGAAGGCCTACTTGGCCGAAACGTCGACTTTTGTTTTGTCCATTACCACGTAAAGCTGTCACCATACCACTTTTTTGCTTCCTTTTTTTTAAGAATTGCTTTCCTACACGTTACTTGACGTGACGGGGCTTTTTACTTTCTCTCTTAACTAAGTGGGCTAGAAGAAAGTGTACAGTACCACCACAACTGTTACATATCGTCCCGTCCAGCACAACAACATAGCCTCATAAACTAAACATTGCTAAAGTCGATCAACAAATGTGAATCGTTCTGGTGGATTCCTCTCATGCCAATTTAAGTCCACTGGAGTCTAAGTAGCCTAGTATATCACGATTTTCTTGTTTTATTTTTTGGGATAACATTGGTTGTACATATATTTTTTGACATTAAACAGCATAGTAAAGTAAAAGTAAAGAGTCCTCGTCACGCCAAATGGGTACAGGGTATATGGTGTTAGTGACCAATACATTTGACAGACCTTCAGCACATGATTTTTAGTGTAATGTGGTCGCTATTACGCCAGTGCCGCTTTACCTTCCCAGAAAAAAAGTATCCGGTACCTATTTAAGGCTGGGTGAACCCGGAAGCCGTCGTTTGGGATCGAAAAGTCGATCCCTACCCCTTGTCCTTTGTAGTTCAGCTCACTAACCACTGAGCTATCGCGGCTCCCGAAAACAATGTTAAGACATAAGACATGACATTTGTAACATTTCTGATAATCAATCGCTAGGACATAGCGTCCGACACTGAGCCCATTTACTCCAACTTTGTGGACGGAACCCCTCTGGAACCCTTCAACATTATCAGACTGCACGAGGCGGCGAAGAGAATGAATATGTTTGGCGCCATGAGAGACCGAGCATACATCTTCCCCTTTCACAACATCATACTTGATTCCGAGACAGGAGAGGTCAACGGACAAAATCTCTTTCATCTAGGCCAAAGGTATGGTGTTAGTTTAAGACGCTATTTTAACTCTTAATTTACCTAATTGTTTAACTTTTGTAACCTGTTTTGTGGTAGTAAAGGTCGGTAATCAATGAACACATAAATAATCTTTGGTGTCGACGTAAAAGGTTAACTTTAAAACAAAGATAGGTGAAGATATGGATATCAATTCATTAAAGTGTAAACGTAAAGGAAAAGTTGCTGTCTTCTGTATAGTTTGAGCTGACTAAAGGCTGTTGAGAAACATGAAAGGGAGCTTGGTATTGATACTGGGAGGTTTGTGCCTGGTTGGACGTCTTTTTAATGTTCTGGAGAAAAATGATATTGGATCTCAACCAAGAGAGACCGACGGATAGTAATGTTATGGGGAAAAATGAGACTGTATCTCAACCAAGAGAGACCGACGGAGAATAATGTTCGGGAGAAAAATGACCTCTCAACCAAGATAGACTGACGGAGAGTAATGTTCGGTAGAAAAATGACATTGAATCTCAACCAAGAGAGACCAACGGAGAGTAATGTTCGGGAGAAAAATGACCTCTCAACCAAGAGAGATCGACGGAGAGTAATGTTTGGGAGAAAAATGATCTCACAAACAAGAGAGACCGAAGGAGAGTAATGTTCGGAAGAAAAATGACCTCTCAACCAAGAGAGGGCGAAGGAGAGTAATGTTCGCGGGAAAAATGACCTCTCAACCACAAAAGACCGACGGAGCGTAATGTTCAGGGGAAAAATGACATTGTATCTCAACCAAGAAAGACCGACGGAGAGTAATGTTCGGGGGAAAAATAACATTGGATCTCAACCAAGAAAGACCGGCGGAGAGTAATGTTCGGGGGAAAAATAACATTGGATCTCAACCAAGAAAGACCGGCGGAGAGTAAAGTTCGGGGGAAAAATAACATTGGATCTCAACCAAGAAAGACCGGCGGAGAGTAATGTTCGGGGGAAAAATAATATTGGATCTCAACCAAGAAAGACCGATGGAGAGTAATGTTCGGGGGAAAAATAACATTGGATCTCAACCAAGAAAGACCAACGTAGAGTAATCTTCGGGGAAAAATAACATTTGATCTCAACCAAGAAAGACAAACGGAGAGTAATGTTCGGGGGGAAAAATAACATTGGATCTCAACCAAGAAAGACCGGCGGAGAGTAATGTTCGGGGGAAAAATAACATTGGATCTCAACCAAGAAAGACCGGCGGAGAGTAATGTTCGGGGGAAAAATAACATTGGATCTCAACCAAGAAATATCGGCCGAGAGTAATGTTCGGGGGAAAAATAACATTGGAACTCAACCAAGAAAGATCGGCGGAGAGTAATGTTCGGGGGAAAAATGACATTGGATCTTAAACAAGAAATACCGACGGAGAGTAATGTTCGGGAGAAAAATGACATTCGATCTCAATGAAGAGAGACCGACGGAGAGTAATGTTCGGGAGAAAAATTACCTCACAACCAAGAGAAACCGAAGGAGAGTAATGTTCGGGAGAAAAATTACCTCACAACCAAGAGAGACCGAAGGAGAGTAATGTTCAGAAGAAAAATGACCTCTCAACCAAGAAAGACCGACGGAGAGTAATGTTCGGAGGAAAAATGACCTCTCAACCAAGATAGACCGACGGAGAGTAATATTCCGAAGAAAAATTACCTCTCAACCAAGATAGACCGACCGAGAGTAATGTTCGGGGGAAAAATGACCTCTCAACCAAGATAGACCGATGGAGAGTAATGTTCAGGATCAAAATGACATTGGATCTCAACCAAGAAAGACCAACGGAGAGTGATGTTCGGGGAAAAAATTACATTGGATCTCAAACAAGAAAGACCGGCGGAGAGTAATGTTAGGTGGAAAAATAACATTTGATCTCAACAAAGAAAGACCGGCGGATAGTAATGTTCGGGGGGAAAATAACATTGGATCTCAACCAAGAAAGATCGGCGGAGAGTAATGTTCGGGGAAAAATAACATTGGAACTCAACCAAGAAAGATCGGCGGAGAGTAATGTTCGGGGGAAAAATGACATTGGATCTTAAACAAGAAATACCGACGGAGAGTAATGTTCGGGAGAAAAATGACATTCGATCTCAATGAAGAGAGACCGACGGAGAGTAATGTTCGGGAGAAAAATTACCTCACAACCAAGAGAAACCGAAGGAGAGTAATGTTCGGGAGAAAAATTACCTCACAACCAAGAGAGACCGAAGGAGAGTAATGTTCGGAAGAAAAATGACCTCTCAACCAAGAAAGACCGACGGAGAGTAATGTTCGGAGGAAAAATGACCTCTCAACCAAGATAGACCGACGGAGAGTAATATTCCGAAGAAAAATTACCTCTCAACCAAGATAGACCGACCGAGAGTAATGTTCGGGGGAAAAATGACCTCTCAACCAAGATAGACCGACGGAGAGTAATGTTCAGGATCAAAATGACATTGGATCTCAACCAAGAAAGACCAACGGAGAGTGATGTTCGGGGAAAAAATTACATTGGATCTCAAACAAGAAAGACCGGCGGAGAGTAATGTTAGGTGGAAAAATAACATTTGATCTCAACAAAGAAAGACCGGCGGATAGTAATGTTCGGGGGGAAAATAACATTGGATCTTAACCAAGAAAGACCGACGGAGAGTAATGTTCGGGGGAGAAATAACATTGGATCTCAACCAAGAAAGACCGACGGAGAGTAATGTTCGGGGGAGAAATAACATTGGATCTTAACCAAGAAAGATCGACGGAGAGTAATGTTCGGGGGAGAAATAACATTGGATCTCAACCAAGAAAGACCGATGGAGAGTTATGTTCGGGGGGAAAATAACATTGGATCTCAACCAAGAGAGACCGACGGAGAGTAATGTTCGGTGGAAAAATTACATTGGATCTCAACCAAGAGAGACCGACGGAGAGTAATGTTCGGGGGTAAAATAACATTGGATTTCAACCAAGAGATGCCGAGGAAGAGTTATGTTCGGGAGAAAAATGACATTGGATCTCTACTAAGAGAGACCGACGGAGAATAATGTTCAGGAGAAAAATGACCTCTCAAGATACAGAAGATTGCACTAACCAAGAACCTGTGTGAAAGATTCTTTGTCTTTAGCCAGATCTCTCACTTCTTCTATTGTCATGTTCAGTGTCTCCTTAATGCCTTGAAACCATCTTTATTTTTGGTCTTCTCCTGAAGTGATCTTTTATGCTCACCTATTTGAAGGCTACAAAAAAAACTTTAGACTCATATTTTACATAGTCTACATACTCACTCATGTATTTATATATATATATATACTTATATAATATAGCTTAAGAGGGGGAAACAGGAAATGATACCAAAATAAGGATATCAAAAGCAAGAGAAGCTTTCGTTGTACTGGGAAACATATGGAAATCCAAAGAAATTAGGTTAAATAAAAAAATAAAAATTTCAACTCAAATGTTAAGTCGGTCCTATTATATGACTGTGAAACATGGAGAACAACAAAATTGACAATCATGAAGATACAGACTTTCATTAATGGAAGTTTACGTAGATTTAAAGGATGGAAATGGCAGGACAAAATCACTAACATAGAATCATGGAAATGTACCAGTCAAATACCAGTGGATAAGGAAATACAACGAAGAGGATGGCGTTGGATAGGACACACACTGCGGAAGCCAACTGAGAGTAGTGCACAACAGGCCCTTTTTTGGAATCCCCAGGGGAAAAGACAAAGAGGAAGACGAAGGAATTATTGGAGAAGACAGATAGAAACAGAGATGAATATGATGGGGAAGACATGGAATGATCTTAAAAGAATGGCATAAAAGAGAACGACTTGGAAAGTGTTTGTTGAAGACTTATGCTCCACTGGGAGCTAAAAAGGAAGAAGAAGAAGATATACTTACATATACTTATACACACACACATATATATATATATATATATATATATATATATATACTTACATGTACTTATACACACTCACACACACACAGATATATATATATATATTTATTCGCCCAGATATCAAGACAATTATGTGACCTTTCATGAGGTGTCTTACAAGTGGTTCTCAGCTTGGTCCAACTTTGGGTACAGAGACAACGCTCGTTGGGCCCTCCAGCATCACAAGCCATACACGCACAACGTGGACAACGCGGCCCTCGATTGGTAGGTCTCGCATATATGTCAATCATAATATAAATCTGAACAATATTTATACAAACATGTCGTAGAACCAGGATTGGCAACATTAGGGAACAGGCAAATAACTGCATTTCTGCGGTAAAGCTGGTCATCATCATCATCGAGTGCCGTCTCCGCAACGAAGGTTGGCTACCATGGAGCGCCATTCCACTCTGTTTCTTGTCTTTATGGTGCAGGTTGTCATAGATTGACTTGTCCATCTTTTGATGTTACTCGTCCATGTTAGCCTTGGTCTGCCTCTGCCTCTTTTACCTTGTATTTTCCCTTCCAATATTACTTTTAGTAGGCTGTTGTGTCTTTTAACGTGTCCCAAAAATTTCATTTGTCTTGTCTTAATTGTATTTAGAAGTTCTCTTTTTATATATAGTTGTTTTAAAACTTCATCGTTTGTTTTCTTTTCTTTCCATCCAATTTTACCTATTCTTCTGTAAATCCACCTTTCATAGGCTTCAATTTTCTGTTCTGTTTTCTTGTCTAATGTCCATGTTTCTGCACGATACAGGAATATTGAGAAGATGTAACATACAAAGCGGGTAGCAGGATCAAGTAGTGGGATGTAAAGTTCACTCCTACAAGGTATGGTAATGGCAGTGTAAAAAAGGAACACAACAAACTACTGATGTTTTTGGGCTATATGCGGCCATCCTTAGAAAACGAGAACAACACAAATAAACAACGAAATAAAGATAAACTCTACTACATCTAAGATGAATGGTACATGTAAATCAAGCTGAAATAAATAGAGGATAAGAGATGAAATTATTAAATAATTCAAGTTGATTAAATCATTCAAGTTGATTAAAGCATTCAAGTAGATTAAAGCATTCAAGTTGACTAAAGCATTCATGTTGATTAAATTATTCATTCAGCGCAACGGCATAATGGTTAGCTCCAAATATTATCTGGAACAACAAACAAGTCTCACAGCATATGCACAATTATTGTAAAAAAAAGTAACTACAAACTGGAGAGAATGAACCAGTGAAACACCGCCAGAGCTGACCTCTCATTTTTCACCAAGCAAAAACGGACCTACGTGGTGTAATCAAACTGGTAAATAGAAAAAGCCAAAGACGGACTTCCGTGATGCAATCAAACCAGTAACTAGAACAAGCCAAAGACGGACCTACGTGATGCAATCAAACCAGTAACTAGAAGAAGCCAAGACGGACCTACGTGATGCAATCAAACCAGTAACTAGAAGAAGCCAAAGACGGACCTACGTGATGCAATCAAGCCAGTAACTAGAAGAAGCCAAGACGGACCTACGTGATGCAATCAAACCAGTAACTAGAAGAAGCCAAAGACGGACCTACGTGATGCAATCAAACCAGTAACTAGAAGAAGCCAAGACGGACCAACGTGATGCAATCAAGCCAGTAAATAGAAGAGGCCAAAGACGGACCTACGTGATGCAATCAAACTGGTAAATAGAAGAAGCCAAAGACTGACCTACGTGATGCAATCAAACCAGTAACTAGAAGAAGCCAAAGACTGACCTACGTGATGCAATCAAACCAGTAACTAGAAGAAGCCAAAGACGGACCTACGTGATGCAATCAAGCCAGTAACTAGAAGAAGCCAAGACGGACCTACGTGATGCAATCAAACCAGTAACTAGAAGAAGCCAAAGACGGACCTACGTGATGCAATCAAACCAGTAACTAGAAGAAGCCAAGACGGACCAACGTGATGCAATCAAGCCAGTAAATAGAAGAAGCCAAAGACGGACCTACGTGATGCAATCAAACTGGTAACTAGAAGAAGCCAACGTGGGAGGACCCAACTGAGAACAGAACGTGCCTCCTGCAGACAACATTTAATTAAATGGAACCATCTGAACCAAATCGCAGGTCAAGTGACTAGCATAAGAAAACAGTGGATCGCCTACAGAGTCCTCTTACCAAACAGACAGGCCTGCCTAGACGTGCATGTACATCAACCGTTCATACACTCTTCTCGCCAGCAAAACAACTGAGGGGGGGGGGCAATCACCTATTTTAGGAGAGCACGAGCTGTACAGAACAACTAGGTCTCAGCTCACATAGATCAAGTCAAACTCTCTCGTAAAAACGCAAACATGGAAGACTAGCCCAACAAATGTCAAATTGAATATAAAGGAAATACATTTTTGATAAAATATATGACTGGTAGATTACAGAAGAATAAATCATCTTAAGAAGCCTCAAAAAGTAGATTAATGTTATTAAACACACCAGTAGATGTAGAGTAACTCCCCATAATTACTGAGTGTGAGACGAGTCACTGTAAACGTCCCTTAAACATCCATTGTTTTTGTTGTTCAAACTGGAACCAAGATAATGTAGATGAACAAACTGCAGTGGATAATATCTTCCCCTACAATTAGAGGCTATCGAACTGAATACGACTTTGTAGATTTGTGTTGTTTATTAATCTTAGTTATTCTTGTTTAGATATGAACATCAAAAAGACTAAAACTATGATCATAAACAAATAAAATACTCAAAACCCACATGTGGATATCAAAATTGAAGGAATAGACCTTGAGATAGTTCAAAACTACAACTACCTTGGACATACTATAACCAGTGATGGAAAATGTACAACTGAAATAAACAAAAGAATAGGAATGGCAAAAAGTAATTTTAATGTTATGAAGGACATACTAACATCAAAACAAATAACACCAAAGCTAAAACTAAGAATAGCAAAATGTTACATCTTCTCAATATTCCTATATGGTGCTGAAACATGGACATTAGACAAGAAAACAGAACAGAGAATTGAAGCCTTCGAAATGTGGATTTATAGAAGAATTGGTAGAATTGGATGGAAAGAAAAGAAAACAAACGATGAACTCTTAAAACAACTAAAAATGAAAAGAGAACTTCTGAACACAATTAGAACAAGACAAATGCGATTCTTGGGCCATGTTAAAAGACACAACAGCCTACTGAAAGTAATCCTGGAGGGGAAAATACAAGGTAAAAGAGGCAGAGGCAGACCAAGATTAACATGGACGAGTAACATCAAAAGATGGACAAATCAACCGATGACAACCTGCACCATCAAAGCAAGAGATAGAGCAGAATGGCGCTCCATGGTAGCCAACCTTCGTTGCGGAGACGGCACTCAATGATGATGATTCTTGTTTAACACAAACAAATGTGTCCATTTCTAGTGTGATATTCAACTAAGAACTGATAACACGTGTGATGAGGTTGCTCTCAATGAAACCAAAGCAAAAATATAACATATTTCTAACATCAGAGGGAAACAATCATCATTTGTTGCTATCTCGTGATAAGGGAAAGGCTGGATGTGAAACAACACGAAACATCGAGGGAAGAAAAGATTTGGGGAAATAGAGAGAAAAAATAAAAGACTATAAATTAATTAGGTAGGAAGTCAAAACTAATTGAAAGCAGAAGAGAAATAAAACTGTGGTGAGACATGTTCTGAGATGAGACAGAAGTAATGGTCATATCGAAGAAACAATCATAGTCCGTGCAGCATAAAAATAAACAGGAAAACCTGAAGCAAGCGCAGCTGTCTGTCTTCTTATGAAGGCAGCTGTCTGTTTTATAGATTAGGGTTCACCGTAGAGTTTCTCTTCCAGGGAGGTGGATGTGGGCCACATTGACTTCCTCAGGGCTGTGTACTAGAGCAATCCTGTAAGATGTGCTTTGTTGTCATATCATCTTGTGTACAGTGGTCTAGACTGGTAGTTCCTATTTGGATTTTGATGAACAGGTGATTCTTCGTTCTGTTGTGGCCAGTGCGTAGGGGACGTATGATGACTAATCTCTCCTTGGTAGTTGGAGGTATCCCTCCAATCTCATTATACTTTGGGTATTCTTGATTACATTGTTACATGACACTGGCATTTGATGATGAATTTGACTTCACGTAACTGGCCAAATGATTTTCTTGTGGTAATCATTCTGATATCTGAATCAAGAGTTATATAATATTGGACTGAAGCTGCACAAATTAGTTCCTCTTCAATACAGACGAGTTTTTGGTTGCGAAGTCTTGTAGAAAGAAGGCATTTTTAGTTTTCTGTACATCCTTAGTTGGCTATCTCTTGTTACTACCTATCACCTTAAATTTACTTAGTGATGCTTCATGTCCATACAGTGCTCTAGACAAACCTTCCTTCTACATGCTTCCTATGATCCACAAACCCAATAATCCTGGTCGTTCCATTTTTTCAGCATGTAGTTGTCTTGTCCCACGGAACATATATCCGACTATTTTGACAGCATTTTCCAACCCATAGTGACATCTCTTCCCACCTATGTTAAGACATGAATTATGCCCTCACTATCTTCTCCTCTCTTTCCCTTACCCCTGAACGCTCGTACCGACTTTTCGTCCTCGTCGTATGCTCTCTGTATACCTCTATCCCTCATGCTGATGGCCTTATAGTTCTTCAATTCTTTCTTGACCAAAGAAAACACCCATCTGTGGATATACTTCTACTCTCCTCCGCCTCACTGAACTTGTTCTCAACCTCAATGCTTTCGAATCCAATGGTCAGTTCTATGACCAAGTCAGTGGTGTAGCTATGGGAACCAAGATGGGTCCTAGTTATACAAAATTACATCACATATCTCAACCTCGTCCGTCACTTTTCTTGATCTGAACGTCTCCCTTGGTACATCCAGCCTCCAACTTTCATCTTCTATAAACCCACAGACGCCCGCTGTTATCTTCTCTACACCTCGTCTCATCCATCTCACTGTAGAGATTCTAGTCCATATTCTCAATTATTACGACTTCGTCGTATCTGCCAGGATGATCAAGATTTTCTCCAACAGGCCCACCTGATGTTAAGTTTCTTTAGGCGTCGTCTCTATCCTGACTCGGTTCTCCAATCTGCCTTCCAGCGAGCTCTCGATATTTCCTGTCCTGTGGCACTCACCCCATCCACCCGCCATTCCTCTGATATGACCATATTTACCCTCACAACTTGGCTGCGGTCAGGATCCTTAACCGGTACCGCTCCATTCTCCACTCAGATCCCACTACCCGCCTACTTTTCAGTGATCCTCCTTTGGTAGACTTCAAACGCGACAGGAGTCTGAGAGACATTCTTGTCACGAGCCACCTACCCCGCTCAAACCACATACACCACGCTACAAGACGTACTGTCTGCTGTGGACGTCGAGTTTGCAGAACTTGTGACTACGTGCTTTACACCGATTCGGTCTTGTTCCCTAACAGGCGATTCGACATCAAGGAAGGGTTTACTTGTGTGTCACGGAATATCATCTACGCCATAATAGGTAAGCATTGCCAGGTAAGTGGGCGAGTCTGGGCGACGCTTGAGTGCCAGATTTTGTGAGCATCTTCGTGATGTTGAGCAAAAGAATGGCAGCCTGGTGTCTGCCCATTTTAACTCCCCTGGACATAGTGATTGAGCCGACATGCAAGTCACAGGCATTGTCTCTTGTCACTCCAGCAATCACAGCAGGTTCGCCATGGAGATGCCTCATTGCTCAGTTGGGTTCGCTGCCCCCCCCCCCAAGCATGAACATATCGCTCTCATACACATAGGGCACCTACTACACAATTCTTACCCCCATTCGCTACCGAACCTATACATGTATATATATATTTGTCTGCATATGTATTGGCACATTTGGGTAGCTTTGGGTTTTCTTTTGTGTACTTTGTGGCAATATACACAGATTTATGCTTGTACGCTTGTATTGTTATATACACACGTTTTTTTAACACATCGGTTCGGGGTGCACACACAGAGTTAGATATGCAGTTTATACATATCTTGTACCCACCTCCCCATATTTTTAGAACCCTTCCGTTCCGTCTTGTCGCCTGACTGCCTGTTCAGTGAGATATATAGTTGGTCATCCCGCCTTCGCACTTTAGTTCATTCAGAAGCTGACCACGCTCTGGAACACAGGGAAGTGACCTTTTTTTATTACCTTTCTTGAGTATCTAGCATCTTATCGCCATGTAGTTAGATTTGTTTACATAACCTTATATTTTTTTGTGTTGTTTGTTGTTCCAGCTAAAGGCCTACTTGACCGAAACTTCGACTTTTGTTTTGTCCATTACCACATAAAGCTGTCAACATACCACTATTTTCTTCTTTTCTTACAAAATTGCTATCTTTAATTGAATCGTCTGTGCCCCTGGTAGCTTAACTCATGTAGCCTGCTTCACTGCAGGTTGGTTGCGTCTTATTCTGGTCAGGTGATCAAATCATTTAATACCTTATTTAATTCATTTATGCTGGATATATTCATCTAAAACTTGAAACAAAACAAGATATTTACGTATTTTCTCCATGTATCGGATGTGCCGGAACTTTTCTAAAGGGTGGAGAACAAAGATCACAAATCTTGTGTACACGCCACAAGACGTTCTGTTCCGTTTTTTTTATTTCAACCAAGATTTAAAAAATAAGAGCATATTTGACCCCACAGAGATTTGGAGAACGATAAGTTCAGCACTCTGTCACCCACTCTCTGATACACTCATCATTAACTTCAACTGAACTTACATTTTTACCAGATTTTCATTGTTTAAAGACATCCTCTCCTTGCTATGTTTGCAGCATTTCTTGCACATCTAATTGATAATAAGGTTAACTTACCTATGTAACCTTCAAGGACCTTCTATGTCTGGCATTGCTATCATAACATAGGTACAGACATTGCATGCACAAATATCTTTATTTCTTTTTTCTTCATGATAACATATTGGTGCTGCACGTTCTGTGTGGTAATTTATGTTGTTTGCTGAAGATACAGTTTCTTACAAATGACAATGGAGTTGCATTTATCTTGTCAATTATAGGTATGCTGACGTATGCTGGCGTCTCATCTACTCTCATGATGGAAATGGATTCGACGACTTTGGAACAGTGTCAGATCTCATTGAAGCCATAGATCGTGGTCACAGGGTTCGTGTTCGTTTTGATGGTGTGTCTATGGAGGTCAGCAATATTAGGGTCAAGGACGGAGTTGTAGCAGCTCAGATCTTGAATGAAGTTAGCAGAATAGGAGGATTCAATAAGGATAAGTACGTTGCATTGTATGTTGTATTGTATGTTGTATTGTATGTTGTATTGTATGTTGTTTTGTATGTTGTATTGTATATTGTATTATATCTTGTATTGTATGTTGTTTTATATGTTGTATTGAATGTTGTATATCCGTGCCCAGGCAGAGTAGGCAAAGCTCACCAACAATCATGTCGATGCTCAGATGTCGAAGACTAAGATGGCTGGGGCATGTCCAACGAATGGAAGAAAAGCGCATTCCTAGGCAAGTACTATATGGTGAACTAACACACGGAAAAAGACAAATCGGCAGACCTAAACTACGATATAGAGATATCTGTAAATCATCTCTGAAAGACTTCTCCATATGTGAAAATGACTGGGAACATCTGGCAGGTAATCGCACATCATGGAGAGCATGTATAAGGAACGGTATAACATCATTTGAGACTGTGCTAAGGCAAAACTTAGAAGTGAAAAGACTCATGAAAAAATATGGAAAACCCTGTGGATCAGCGAGCCTGACCTGTTCATTATGTGACCGCGTGTGTTTGTCAAACATTGGTAGAATTAGCCACGAGAGAAGCTGTTCGACAAAAACAAAAACTCAAAAAATACACAATAGCCTCCACTAGACCGTCTGACAAGACGAAAAGGCTCATTATGTTGTTTTATATGTTGTATTGTATGTTGCATTGTATGTTGTATTGTATGTTGTATTGTATGTTGTTTTGTATGTTGTATTGAATGTTGTATTGTATGTTGTATTGAATGTTGTATTGTATGTTGTATTATATGTTGTATTGTATGTTGTATTATATGTTGTACTGTATGTTGTATTGTATGTTGTATTATATGTTGTATTGTACGTTGTATTGTATGTTGTATTATATGTTGTATTATACGTTGCATTGTATGTTGTATTATATGTTGTATTGTATGTTGTATTGTAGTTGTATTGTATGTTGTTTTATATGTTGTATTATACGTTGTATTGTATGTTGTATTGTATGTTGTATTATATATTGTATTGTATGTTGTATTATACGTTGTATTGTATGTTGTATTATGTGTTGTATTGTATGTTGTATTGTATGTTGTACTATATGTTGTACTGTATGTTGTATTATATGTTGTATTGTACGTTGTATTGTATGTTGTATTGTATGTTGTATTGTACGTTGTATTGTATGTTGTATTATATGTTGCATTGTACGTTGTATTGTATGTTTTATTCTATATTGCATTGTATGTTGCATTTTGCGTTGTATTACATATTGTATTGTATGTTGCATTGTATGTTGTATTGTATGTTGTGATAGAGTTTTTAAATGTTATGTAGAACAAGTCTTGGCATATGGATGTGAATCATGGACATTAGAACAACTGCAAGAAAATTACTGGAGGCTGTAGAAATGTGGTTTTACAGAAGAATGTTGAGAATGCAATGGACAGCTAGAAGAGTAATGAAAAAGTTCTGAAAGAGGCCAAAGCAAAAACAGAGCTAATTTCTATTATTTGGAAGAAACTATCATCATCTGTAGGCCATGTAATGAGAAGGGAACGGCTGAAATATATTGTGGCAACTGTGAAAATTGAGGGACAAAGAGATTGAGGGACGCAAAAAGAAAAAAATATCAGACAGCTTATGAGAATGGCTTGGTAGAGATCAACAACAGAAACGATAAATAAATGTCGAGAACGAAAGTTGTGGAGAGACATGATGATCTACGCCAGCAGACATGATATTTGATGATGATGATGATGATTGTATGTTTTTTTCGTTTCGTGTTCTATTTTAAATATTTTATTATGTATTTTATATATTATATTGTTTGATTTAATGAACATATTATTACAAGTTGTTTTATCGTCAACTTTACGAGTTATTTGTTTCATTACATATTTTATTATATAGGCTTGTGCTTTATTTTGCTTTCTATATTTTATATATTGTATTTTTGGTGTACACAGCATTATATGTTTCGTTTGTGTTGTATTGTGTGGTGTATATTTGTATGCATATGTTGTTTATTTTGTTCTTCCCATTTTGCTTGTTCGTTGTATTCTTTTATTTTCTGGCTATTGGTTTGCGGTATCAATATAACTGAATCCTGATTCTGACTTTATTAATGGTGTTCATCTTGTTTCATTATATGGAGAAAGGTTTGCAATTTAATTAATCCTGTAGCGGACTCGCTGGTGAGACACACCACTCTATTACTGTCCTTGCAATCTGAGTTTCTCGAGTGTTAGGAACTTTCAATGTCTGATATTGATATTATAATGTAGGTACAAGCAATGCATCCTTAAATGTTTATCTTTATTTCTTGTAAAATAACATTATTGTGATTCGCGTTCTGTTGGTATTTTATAATTTTTTTTTTTTTAATGAAGATAAAGCTTCTTACAAATTACAGAGGGATTGCTATTATTGTTTCAAATATTGTACAGGTCATGCTAACGTGTGTTGGCGTCTCCCATCTCATATTCGTATAGGTCATTACCATCATCATAGGAGACAATAATTATTTTTATTGTTATTTAGTGAGAATGGAATAGGTGGATTGGATTGTAGTACCTAGAAAATTTAATGAAGATGAGATAGAAAAAAAGCAGAGGTTTAAAGTGTTTTGTGGAAATTATAATCTGAGTCGATAAATAACTGTTGAGACAGAAGACTGTGAAGAGACATGATCTCTTATACTAGTAGGAAGGGTATTTGATGGTACTTTCATCATGTAAACTCATTATCAAAACTAGAATTGATTCACGCATTTGGCGGTTGAGACGCCAGTGACTGAATCTCAATTCTCACTTAGGGCGTGGACTTGTCTTACATCGTGACAGCTTTGAAGCGACCTCTCATATTCTATCTAACCCTAGAGCTTGGTTGAGGTCAAACAAACGTGGGACTAAGCTTACGAGACCAACTCGGCGTCATCATGTCTCCATGAGAGACGCAACGCATTGGTTCTCAGAGCAACAACTTCATTTTTAGTACATGACTACGTTAATAGGAGAGAGTAATGTAACTACAAATGTCAAGTAATAAGGTACTACAATTGAAGACAGTAGTCTTTTTCTTTCTTCACTCTTGTTATTGCTCCTCTTTTCTCATAGTCCGTAGATCAACACAGCATTTAGCGGCTGATCCTCCTTATGAATTGTATATGACAATAACAAAAACCCTCAATAATAACAACAATAACAAAAACCCTCAATAATAACAACAATAACAAAAACCCTCAATAATAACAACAATAACAAAAACCCTCAATAATAACAACAATAACAAAAACCCCTCAATAATAACAACAATAACAAAAACCCTCCACTTCGTGCTTTCACAGGCAATTTTTCTCAGTGTCCACGTCTGGCCTCCATCAGGTTGTCCTTGATCGCCTTCTCTTCAACGTCCACAGCATGTCAGTTTTTGTTATTGTTTCTAGATATCTTCTGAGCACGCCGCATATCCGGCTCCCTCGTTCGCCTGTTATCTATGTGTGTTTCTATCTTTACAGTTCTTCTTCTCTTCTTGCTTCACTTTCTATTCTAAACGTCCATCTTACGCTGGGTCTGCGTCTTGGTCTTCTCCCTTTTTCATTATCATCATCATGTGCTTTACCAGTTGGTTTAGACTATCATGTCCTTCCACAATCTTTTATCTACCATTGACCTTACCAATTAAGTTGTTGACTGTTTTCCATGCCATGACACCAAACTATCTAGTATTTCACCTTTTTTAAGTTTTTGTATATGCTTCGTATGATAAGGTATATATGTGATTTTTTTGTAGTTGGACAAACCCTTTTATTTGTTAATTCTTTATGTAGTTTAGGATTGGTTAAGTGTCCACTCTTTCTCTTATAACATCATTTCTGATTCTGTCTTTTCTGGCCACTCCAAGCACTTTTCTGAGGCGTCTCATCTCTGTTGTGACTGGTCGTTAGTTCGGGCTGGCGTCACCGCAGTCGGAGCATTCTCATATACGTTCTATCGCTCGTTCCAGCAACCATCGAAGTGTTCGTCTACTGATTCTTCCTGTTCTGTATTGATTGATCGTGTTGCATTTTTTACCTCTGAGAGTGCTAGTAGTATGTCAGGATAAATACGTTTAGTATTTCTGAGGCACCGTAGAGATGTTATGTAATAACATATTTTGACGGACGCTAGAGTTTTTGTATAATAAATATTGAGGGACAATGCAGGAGGTATATAGTCCACCCCGCAAGCGATATTATTAAGGAATATTGACGTCATAGATGGAGTTAAGTTAAAAAAAAAAACAGGAAATTATCTAATGGGTGAGTTATGAATAAGGCATTTATTTTATTATTATAAAAATAGTAGATTGGGCGAGTCATGTGGATGGTGATGTGTAAATATAGAGATAGGTCAGCATATGAGTAATGTTAAATGATAAACCAGTACTGGGATTTGTCTCTTTTTGTGGCTAACAGAGACAGAGAGAATCATCACCATCATCAAGTACCGGACCTACTGGCGTAGGTGATCATGTCTCTCTACAACTTTCGATCTTGGCAGCTATTTATCATTTCTGTTGTTGACCTTCTGCCAATCCATTTTCTTAAGCTGTCAGTTATTTTTTTCTCTTTGCTTCCCTCTATCTCTTCGTCCCTCATTTTTTCCAGTTGTTTCAATATATTTCAGTTGTTCTCTTTTCATTACATGGCCAAAAAATGATGATTGTTTCTTCCTAATATTGGAAATTAGCTCTATTTTTGCTTTGACCTCTCTCAGAACATCTTCATTACTCTTATTAGCTGTCCATGGTACTCTCAACATTCTTCTGTAAAACCACATTTCTACAGACTTCAGTGATTTTCTTGTCTGTTGTCCTATTGTCCATGATTCGCATCCAAATGTTAAGACTGGCTCAACATAACATTTAAGAACTCTTTTTCTTGTTTCTATTGTCAAAAATGGATTGCATAGTATCTTCCTCATTTTTTGGAAAGCTCCCAAATATTTAAATTCATTTACCTGTTTTAATATCGTTCCGCTTGTCTTTATTTTGCACTGAGGTGATGTCTTTTTCTTTGTTGTTACCATTACTTCTGTCTTTTTGCTATTAAGGCTGAATCCTTTATTTTTGCTTTCTTTCACTATAATGTCCAACATTTCTTGTAACTCATTTTCACTCTTAGCAATTAAGACTGTATTATCAGCATACCTTAGATTATTTATATTACACAGAGAGACAAATATAGTCTAATATCACTACTAATGGTCTCCATACTCTTTTTTGTGTTTGAGACTTGTGTCCAAGGTGTGTATGTGTTATCATATTAGGGCGTGTAAGATATAAAATACCATCATAAATATGTAACATGCCAGTCGTACATATGGATCGAACCTGGAAACATCCGTTTACCGCATTAGTCGCAGGTCCGACAGGAGCAAAGAATGCCTATATATATTTGTACATGTATTTATAGGAATATGCTTCTAAAGCTTGTCAGAGAGGTAGACCAATGGATATCAACATAATTCAAGAGTTTATGCACCAACAAGTAACAGTGAAGAAGACGTTGACACCTTTTACAACGAGCTTGAGATGGCCATTGAACAGTGTGAATACACAGAAATAACTATAATTTTAGGGGGATTTCAACACAAAGGAAGTCAGAGCTAAAGTACAAAATGTGAGTGGAGGACATGGGCTAGGAGAGATAAATGACATAGGGGAAAGATTGATAATTTAGTTTTAAAAAAAACACATGCAACGTTTGTAGGTTACACTTGGTTCAAGCAACATCCTAGGCGACTATGGACATAGCAAAGCCCAGACAACAAAGTACACAATCAAATGGATTGTATACTGGTTCAGAGAAGATTCAGGAATGGCCTAACATCTGTTAAAGAAAGACCAGGAGCAGATTGCAATAGTGACCATGTACCAGTGGTTGGAAAAATGAGAATAAAACTAAGGAAGGCTCCCAAAGAAATATTAAATCTATACAACAAGCTATGCTTAGAGTACATAGACAGATGAGTGATAAGGACATCAAGACAGTACAAAATATATCTAACGTTATTATAAAAATACATAACAATGAGGAGCAGTCGGAAATGTACTAACAATCAATTCAGCAAACATCTAAAGAAGTAATACCAGTGACTAAAAAATCAACAAGAAAAAACGGATGAAAAGAAAAAAAAATAAGAAAGAAAAATTGACATACAATAGATTGCACAAAGAGACTCAAAACAAAAGCAGAGGAGCAAAGGAAGGATGATTAAAGCAGAAATATGAAAAAATGGAAAAACAACAAAAGAAAGACAACATATTTATGCAGAATCAATTAAATGAATTAACAGGAAGAAAAGAAGTCAAAGTCTCAAGAAGTGTGAAATCAAAGGAAGGAAATATAATAATGGGAGAAGAGAAGATAATGGATAGATGGATAGAATATTTCAGTCAACTATATGATCATGAAAGACTAGAGCTAAAAAATTGAAACAAAGGGACATCACTACCAATAATGCAGAGTCAAGTGGAGTTAGTAATTCGGCACATGAAAAGGTGCAAAGCTTCTGGTCCTGATTATATAATAATCGAAGAGATAAATGCATTAGGAGAACTGGGAGTACACATCATAACAAAACTACTCATTGAAATATATAAAAGTGGGAACATACCCGAAGATCTACTAAAATCTACCATGGTAAATATCACACAGTAGTCAGGCGACGCTGATTACTAAGACCATCCCACTATTAGTTTCATGAGCCATATAACGAAAATGTTATTAAGAATAGCAACAAGGAAGGAACCGATCTGAATAGTAGGAAAACAGAAGTAATTGTAATACTGAAGAAACAATCATATTCATCATGCAATAAAAAAAAAAGCGGAACAAATGTGAAACAGGTGCAGAACGTCAAATACTTGGACATAATAATAACATCAGATGGAGGTTGCACCGCAGAAATTATAAGCAGAGTAGCTCAGGCCAAAATAGCATTTCAGAAAATTAAAACTATGTTGTGGACAAATCTGTGTCAATATAAGTGAGGAGAGTTCATGGGTGCTATATAGAGCCAATTCTAACCTATGTAAGCGAATTATAGTCAGTAGACAAACAAATGAAAAAACTGTTAGAGGTCATAGAGATGGAATTTCTCTGAAGAATATTGAAAATTCCATTGACAGCTAAAAGGACCAACGAGGAAATTCTCAAAGAGGCCAACACAAAAAGGGAGCTTCTAAAAAGTACCCAAAAAATCCAGTCGACACTTTTCGGGCACATCATGAGAAGAGGAAAATTGAAATACTTGGTTACAGCTGGCAAAATAATGGGAAAGAGAGGTCGTGGACGACAACGGGTGAATATACTGGATTGCTTGGTGTCATGGCATGGAAAACAGTCAGTTGATACCATGCATCGTGGAAGGATCGCCTATGCCAACCGGTATGGCACATTACGATGAGATAATATACCTTAAACTATTGATGAGCACGCGCCATTTTTCAGGGTACCATAGTTGTATGATATCTTGTCACACCGTTTAACGTTTCTTTCTCCAATCCATCCTCACCTCTGATGATCAGATACTACATAGAGGCAGACACCAAATTC
Source organism: Megaustenia siamemsis (assembly GCA_032433765.1). Lineage (NCBI taxonomy): Eukaryota > Metazoa > Mollusca > Gastropoda > Stylommatophora > Ariophantidae > Megaustenia > Megaustenia siamemsis. The sequence goes on from JAVIAB010000124.1 coordinate 38,352,748, forward strand.
AGGTTCAGCATTGTCCACACTACTGGGAAAATCAACTCCTACGAATACCTTGTTGGAAGCCCAGAGAGACGGGTAAGTCATTATGTTTATACAAACCATTAATTCTCAACAAATCTGAGGAACGACTATTGTATTATTTACGCTAGTCTTCCTAATACCATTTCAGATACAAGGTGATCACACTTTCTTTGTGCACCGGGTAATTACTGTTGGCCTATTTTATTCAGTATTCACCAGACGAGTACACCGTTTTGTTGTTCACAGTTAAAAGGATGTAGCGTGGTCGTGGTTGCGCTGTGTCGCGGTTATATCTGAACTTTACCGCTCAATACATCCTACTTTAACACGATATTTTGGGTACTCGTTATCACTCCTTTTTTAACCACCAGATTAGCTATTTTGTCACTAGGGGCACCACTGTCTGGTGGAGTTGGGTTTTGATCAGCTGTTGGTCGCTTTTCCTAATACAAGCTGTCAGCTATGAGTCACTGACCACACTCAGTCCAGGCTTTGCCAGGAGTCTATGCCTTTAAATACAGAACAAAAGCATACGTCATTTCTCTCATTTTACTTTCAATAACTAATTTAGGTGACGGAAGAACTACAATATATATCGCAAGTTTGTCCCACCCATTAGGTACAAGTGATGGAGTTAGTGGAAGAGACACGACCACGTGCCAAGATATTAGGTACAGCTTCTTGTTCCCTCTGTATCTGTCATCTTGGAAGTCTCCTTTCATCAATGAGCATTGCTCAGAAAGATGCTTTCAACAGGACGATGTGATTTCAATAAAATAATATTATAATATTCGTATATTTTATTCATATTTTTTCAAGTAAATGAAAGTAGCAACGCAACAAATCAAATCAATTAGTATAGAAACACGAAGGAAAAACAATTAGAATAGCAAGACATAACAATTAGAATTGCAACACAAAAACAAAATAAATTTAAAAAGCAACACAACAACCAAATCAAATAGAATAGCAGCACAAAAACGAAGTCAATTAGAATAGCAACACAAAAACTGAATCAATTAGAATAGCAACACAAAAACTGAATCAATTAGAATAGCAGCATAAAAACCGAATCAATTAGAATAGCAGCACAAAAACCGAATCAATTAGAATAGCAGCACAAAAAACCAAATCAATTAGAATAGCAGCACAAAAACTGAAGCAATTAGAATAGCAACACAAACACTGAATCAATTAGAGTAACAACACAAACCCAAATCATTAAGCATAGCAGCGCAAAAACCAAATCAATTAGAGTAGCAACACAAAAACCCAATCAATTAGAATAACAACACAAAACCCCAGTCAATTTGATTAACAATACAAAAACGAAATCATTTACAAGAACAACACAAAAACCCAATCAATTAGAATAGCAACACAAAAACCCAATCAATTAGAATAGCAACACAAAAAGAAGTTATTCGTCGGGACACCAACAAATATGATCTAATTCCAGGTCAAACCCCCGAGGAGGCGGCCCGTTGAGTGGATGATTGACACTCGACCCTGGACTATCGTGTTAAAGACCACAGACCCATCCGGGCTTGTTCTTAGGGGATCGGTGCCTGCAGTGAGAGAGGCTATGATGTCAGGCGCTTCCATTAGGTTCAGACTCCAGCTTGATCCACTGGCTGGTTTGTTTTACACTCAGGTATGATTTGACGTGTTCTTATGTAATATATATATGGATAGTTTATAATAAAAAAGCCGTGCCTATAAGATGTGTCAAGACAATGAGATATCTTTGTGTTTTATGACTACGAAATCTTTACAAAAATAAAGATGTTTCTAGTGTTGTGTCATTTGAATTAGAGATGTATAGATGGTACGTGTCATATGAAATAGATGTTTCTGGTATGAGTCATACGAAACACATCTCCAAGGAATCCAGTTATAGGAATGACGTAATTTTTAGAAACGAGACGTCTGAAATGGGTGTTCTGATATCACTTTCACATGACTGAAGTGTATTTTTTAAATGTGTCATATAACTGAAGTATTTTTATCAATCATCATCCTGTTGCAGAACGTTGCTCTCATTGCATCCCGTCTGAAAAAATCTCTATCTCGAGCCAAATCGCCCACTTCTTCTGTTATCATTTTCAAAGTCTCTTCGGTGTCTTAGGGAGCCGCGATAGCTCAGTGGTTAGTGAACTGGACTACCACGGACAAGGGGTAGGGTTCGATCCCAACCGAGGGCTTCCGGGTTCACCCAGCCTTAAATGGGTACCGGATTTTTTTCAGGGAAAGTAAAGCAGCACGGGCGTAATACTGACCACATTACCCCAAAAATCATGTGCTGAAGGTCTGTAAAAATATAGGGTCACTAACACCATATTTCCCTATACGCCACTTGGCGTAATCGGGGTACTTTACTTTTTTTTTTACTTCGGTGTCTTGAAACCACCTTCTTGCAAGTCTAACCCTGTCTCACCATCCAGAAACCATGCCTTCCATTAGTATTCCTTCCGGCCCAATATGTCTCTTGACGTGGCACTTGTATTTTAATATTCCCTGAAAGATGTTCTTTATACGCCAATTCTTTCCAATGTATATGCCTTTGTTGTATTTTTGACTATCTAATTTATTCTAAGGATTTTTCTGTAATATTTTGTATCGAATGAGCCATTTTTCTTCATTGTTGTTTATGAGATTGTCAATGATAATGTATTTATTTACAAAATTATACTAGGCTTGGGATGCCCGGTGAGATTTGTCATATGATTAAGATGTTTTTAGAACATTATCGTACGAATGAGGTTATTCTCGTGCTGTGCCATATTGAATGAGAGATATCTACACATGTGCCGTATTGAATGAGAAATATCTACACATGTGCCGTATTGAATGAGAAATATCTACACATGTGACATATTGAATGAGAAATATCTACACATGTGCCGTATTGAATGAGAGATATCTACACATGTGCCATATTGAATGAGAGATATCTACACATGTGCCATATTGAATGAGAGATGTCTGGACATGTGCCATATTGAATGAAAGATGTCTGGGCATGTGTCATATTGAATGAGAGATGTCTGGACATGTGCCATATTGAATGAGAGATGTCTGGACATGTGCCATATTGAATGAGAGATATCACACATGTGCCATATTGAATGAGAGATATCTACACATGTGCCATATTGAATGAGAGATATCACACATGTGCCATATTGAATGAGAGATATCTACACATGTGCCATATTGAATGAGAGATGTCTGGACATGTGCCATAATGAATGAGAGATATCTACACATGTGCCATTTTGAATGAGAGATATCTACACATGTACCATATTGAATGAGAGATATCTACACATGTGCCATATTGAATGAGAGATATCTACACATGTGCCATATTGAATGAGAGATATCTACACAAGTGCCATATTGAATGAGAGATATCTACACATGTGCCATATTGAATGAGAGATATCTACACATGTGCCATATTGAATGAGAGATATCTACACATGTGCCATATTGAATGAGAGATGTCTGGACATGTGCCATATTGAATGAGAGATATCTACACATGTGCCATATTGAATGAGAGATATCTACACATGTGCCATTTAGAATGAGAGATATCTACACATGTGCCATATTGAATGAGAGATATCTACACATGTGCCATATTGAATGAGAGATATCTACACATGTGCCATATTGAATGAGAGATATCTACACATGTGCCATATTGAATGAGAGATGTCTGGACATGTGCCATATTGAATGAGAGATATCTACACATGTGCCATATTAAATGAGAGATATCTACACATGTGCCATATTGAATGAGAGATATCTACACATGTGCCATATTGAATGAGAGATATCTACACATGTGCCATATTGAATGAGAGATATCACACATGTGCCATATTGAATGAGAGATGTCTGGACATGTGCCATATAATAACAACGTGTGATAGTTATTCCTGCTTATATTAAGTTGTCCTTATCGAGCTTAAATACTGATGCTAGTCTAGAGAAGACGACCGCTTGTGTAAATATGTCCAGATTTCTGAGAGAGACAGAGAGATATGAATTGACAAAATGAAGAGATTGTTGCACCTTTCTCACGTGGTATACACATTATTTTAATCATATACACTCGATTTTAAGTGAGGGGTGGGGGATACATATTTTTTAAATTGTTTATGTTTCATATGTTCTGTAATATTCAATTTATACAGAAGGATATTAGGAGTCAGTGGATATCGCTTCTGAAAAAAGTGTTATCTTGAATTAATTAAGTCAGACATGGCTATGTTCTGTCGCCGGATTTGTTTTCACTTTACAGCGAAAATATTATGAGATCAATAGTAGACAAAAAAGGAATTGAAGTTAACGGTCACAACATAAATAATTCGCGATATGCAGAAAATACAGTCTTAAGAGCAGATACAGAGAATGAGCTACATGAAATGATAGAAATAATAATAAAAGAAAGCAACAAGAAAGGTCTCAGTCTGAATAGTAAGAAAACAGAAGTAATGGTTATATCGAAGAAACAATCATCACCATCATGCAGCATAAAAATAAACAGGACACATCTGAAACAAGTGCAACGTTTCAAATACTTGGGCACAGTGATAACATCAGATGGGAGATGCACCACAGAAATAAAAAGCAGCTCAGGCCAAAATAGCATTTCAGAAAATGAAAAATATCTTATTCAACAAATCTATATCAATAGAAGTGAGAAAGAGAGTTTATCTGTGCTATATAGAACCAATTCTGACCTACGGGAGCGAATCAGGACAGTAGACAAGCAAATGAAAAGACGACTAGAGGCCACAGAGATGGGATTTCTCAGAAGAATGTTGAAACTTCCCTGGACAGCTAAAAAGACTAATGATGAAATTCTCAAAGAGACCAACACTAAGAGGGAGTTACTAAAAAACATCAGAAAGAAGCAATAAACATTTTTGGGCACATCATGAGAAGAGGAAAGTTGGAATACTTGGTTACAACCGGCAAAATAAAAGGAAAGAGAGATCGCGGATGTAAAAGAGAGAAAATACTGTATAGCTTGGTGTCATGGCATGGAAAACAGTCAACAACAGAACTGATACGATGCACTGTAGATAGAAGATTGTGGAAGGACATGATCACCTACGCCAACCGGTAAAAAAAAAACTATGATATGGATCTTGTATTATTCGTGTCAGAAAGAAAGATAGAAATAGGTGTCATCAAAATAGTGGGTACAGTGGGGTAAGAGAAATAGGTGTCATCAAAATAGTGGGTACAGTGGGGTAAGAGAAATAGGTGTCATCAAAATAGTGGGTACAGTGGGGTAAGATAAATAGGTGTCATCAAAATAGTGGGTACAGTGGGGTAAGAGAAATAGGTGTCATCAAAATAGTGGGTACAGTGGGGTAAGAGAAATAGGTGTCATCAAAATAGTGGGTACAGTGGGGTAAGAGAAATAGGTGTCATCAAAATAGTGGGTACAGTGGGGTAAGAGAAATAGGTGTCATCAAAATAGTGGGTACAGTGAGGTAAGAGAAATAGGTGTCATCAAAATAGTGGGTACAGTGGGGTAAGAGAAATAGGTATGTATCGAAATAAAGTAAAAGATTACTAAGAACAGTATCGACGTATTAAAAAACAAAAAAAGAAAGAACAAGGTGTTAAAACTGAAAAGAAGGAAGCAGTCTATTAAAAGAAACAGGCGTGTAGAAAGGTAGAAAAAAGGAAGGGCACCAAGAGTTATGATGAAGTGTACTAAAAGGAAAGAACGAGGAAACAAAGTAGGCTGGAAATGCACAAGGAAAAAAAAAGTAGAAATAGAAGGTAGAAAAATACAGAAAATAAGACAAAAAAGATCTAAAGGAAAGTAGAAACGTACTACAAAGAAAGTGAAAGGGTATTAGAAAGATAGTAACGTGATGTTCCAAAGATTTTAGTACACAGACAACGCTACGTATTTACTTCTTTAAACTATGGATTCGTTTTGGACATCGAAAAATGAAATCATCCACCGTAATCAATTAAATACCCGTAAATGTATCCACATCTAAAAGGGAAACGGTCAAAAGAGCAATCAAAGCAACATCTACTGATGTCACATTATATTATATATTCAATTTTTCTCCTGCAACGTTTCAAAACAACAACAGATGGACACAACAATTGTATTGTTAAAAGGAACGTTTGTATTTGATTATAACCTAAAAAGATAACTTGAGTGATCCTGCCCATTACCCTTACTATACCTTCTTTGATATATAACTAAAAAGCTGACTTAAGTGATCCTGCCCATTACCCTTACTATACCTTCTTTGATATATAACTAAAAAGCTGACTTAAGTGATCCCGCCCATTACCCTTACTATACCTTCTTTGATATATAACTAAAAAGCTGACTTAAGTGATCCCGCCTATTACCCTTACTATACCTTCTTTGATATATAACTAAAAAGCTGACTTAAGTGATCCCGCCCATTACCCTTACTATATCATTTTTGATATATAACTAAAAAGCTGATTTAAGTGATCCCGCCAATTACCCTTACTATACCTTCTTTGATATATAACTAAAAAGCTGACTTAAGTGATCCCGCCCATTACCCTTACTATACCTTCTTTGATATATAACTAAAAAGCTGACTTAAGTGATCCCGCCTATTACCCTTACTATACCTTCTTTGATATATAACTAAAAAGCTGACTTAAGTGACCCCGCCCATTACCCTTACTATACCTTCTTTGATATATAACTAAAAAGCTGATTTAAGTGATCCCGCCCATTACCCTTACTATACCTTCTTTGATATATAACTAAAAAGCTGATTTAAGTGATCCCGCCCATTACCCTTACTATACCTTCTTTGAAGCCTCTGTGGCTGAGCGGTTAGTCCGCTCACTTCCTGATTAGAAGAGTCAGGTTTCTATTCCAAGAAGTGGCAGAATTTTATTTTTATCGACAAGGTTCCAAGGTTCATTCAGCCTCTAAAAATGGGCACCAGAGACTTTTCCTGGAAATAAAGGCCGCCTGGCGTGATACCAACCATATAGCTAAATAAAATATGCCGGATCAAGGAAAAAAATTGACCATTAATACCATGTTCCCCATAAGCCTAGCAAGGCGTGAAGGGAAAATGTACTTTGCTTTGCCATACCTCCTTTAACAACACATTTCCTTCAACAGGCAAACAACATAAGGGAGGATATTCTGACGAACACCATCTACGCCCAAGCCGTAGACCATGTAAGTGACATGAAGTCTAAAGTTCTTAAAGAGTACGAGCTGCAGAAGTCCATTTTCAACTGGTACCTGCTAGTTTCATCTACAGGAGCAGTGCGCATGACTGCCTTTATGTTCGGTGATGACCTGTTCCGGTATGATGACGGCGCTAAAGAAGCAACAGTAACGTGGTATGCTAACTTTTAGCCATACTCCAGAAACGTTCTGACACTGTCTTTTGGTTGTGAGTTATCGTTCTTTGAAAATTTAACTTATCCTGAACTTATGCAAATCTCTGCAACGGTTGCATTTCTAATTCAAAATTCACAATTACATAGGAAGTATTATTGGAGAACATTAGGGGGAAAAAAAGAAGCAGAACAAATGTTACAGCATGTAACCCATTTTGTAAACAATGCTGTATAAGCTGGAAACAAAGGTTATAAATAAAAGAGCTGGAAACAGCAGGACCTAATCCAACAGCAGAACCCAATACAACAACAGCAGGACCTAATCTAATAGCAGAACCCAATACAACAACAGCAGGACATAATCCAACAGCAGAACCCAATACAACAACAGCAGGACCTAATCCAACAGCAGAACCCAATACAACAACAACAGGACCTAATTCCTAAATCCAGCAAAGGAATAACCCACATCGATGAATACCACTACCTAAAGGGGACCTCAGAGTCTGTGCTAGCTTCTCCGAGAACGTAACGGCCATGCCTAAGTGTAACAACCATGCCTAAGTGTAACAACCATGCATGAGTGTAACAACCATGCCGGAGTGTAACAACCATGCCAGAGTGTAATAACCAGGCCTGAGTGTAAATACCAGGCTGAAGTGTAACAACCATGCCGGAGTGTAACAACCATGCCAGAGTGTAATAACCAGGCCTGAGTGTAATAACCAGGCCGGAGTGTAACAACCATGCAGGGTTGTAACAATCATGCCAGAGTGTAACAACCAGACCGAAGTGTAACAACCATGCATAAATGTAACAACCATGCCGGAGTGTAACAGCCAGGCCGGAGTGTAACAACCACGCTAGAGTGTAACAACCATGCCGGAGTGTAACAACCATGTCGGAGTGTAACAACCATGCCGGAGTGTAACAACCAGACCGAAGTGTAACAACCATGTCTAAGTGTAACAACGTTGCCGGAGTGTAACAACCATGCCTATGTGTAACAACCATGCCGGAGTGTAACAACCATGCCTAAGTGTAACAACCATGCCGGAGTGTAACAACCATGCCTAAGTGTAACAACCATGCCGGAGTGTAACAACCATGCCTAAGTGTAACAACCATGCTGGAGTGTAACAACCATGCCTAAGTGTAACAACCATGCCGGAGTGTAACAACCATGCCTAAGTATAACAACCATGGGTAAGTGTAACAACCATGTCGGAGTGTAACAACCATGCCGGAGTGTAACAACCATGCAAGAGTGTAACAACCATGCCTAAGTGTAACAACTATGCCGGAGTGTAACAACCATGCCTAAGTGTAACAACCATGCCGGAGTGTAACAACCATGCTGGAGTGTAACAACCATGACGGAGTGTAACAACCATGCCAGAGTGTAACAACCATGCCAGAGTGTAACAACCATGCTGGAGTGTAACAACCATACATAAGGGTAACAACAATGAAAGAGTGTAACAACCATGCCTAAGCGTAACAAACATGCCAGAGTGTAACAACCATGCCAGAGTGTAACAACCATGCATGAGTGGAACAACCATGCCGGAGTGTAACAACCATGCCAGAGTGTAATAACCAGGCCTGAGTGTAATAACCAGGAATGAGTGTAACAACCATGCCGGAGTGTAACAACCATGCCAGAGTGTAATAACCAGGCCTGAGTGTAATAACCAGGCCGGAGTGTAACAACCATGAAGAGTTGTAACAATTATGTCAGAGTGTAACAACCAGACCGAAGTGTAACAACCATGCATAAGTGTAACAACCATGCCGGAGTGTAACAGCCAGGCCGGAGTGTAACAACCAGACCGAAGTGTAACAACCATGTCTAAGTGTAACAACCATGCCGGAGTGTAACAACCATGCCTAAGTGTAACAACCATGCCGGAGTGTTACAACCATGCCTAAGTGTAACAACCACGCTAGAGTGTAACAACCATGCGGGAGTGTAACAACCATGTCGGAGTGTAACAACCATGCCGGAGTGTAACAACCAGACCGAAGTGTAACAACCATGTCTAAGTGTAACAACCATGCCTAAGTGTAACAACCATGCCTAAGTGTAACAACCATGCCGGAGTGTTACAACCACGCCTAAGTGTAACAACCATGCCGGAGTGTAACAACCATGCCTAAGTGTAACAATCATGCCGGAGTGTAACAACCATGCCTAAGTGTAACAACCATGCCGGAGTGTAACAACCATGCCTAAGTGTAACAACCATGCCGGAGTGTAACAACCATGCCTAAGTATAACAACCATGGGTAAGTGTAACAACCATGCCGGAGTGTAACAACCAGGCAAGAGTGTAACAACGATGCCTAAGTGTAACAACTATGCCGGAGTATAACAACCATGCCTAAGTGTAACAACCATGCTGGAGTGTAACAACCATGCTGGAGTGTAACAACCATGTCGGAGTGTAACAACCATGCCAGAGTGTAACAACCATGCCAGAGTGTAACAACCATGCTGGAGTGTAACAACCATGCGGGAGTGTAACAACCATGTCGGAGTGTAACAACCATGCCGGAGTGTAACAACCAGACCGAAGTGTAACAACCATGTCTAAGTGTAACAACCATGCCTAAGTTTAACAACCATGCCTAAGTGTAACAACCATGCCGGAGTGTTACAACCACGCCTAAGTGTAACAACCAGACCGAAGTGTAACAACCATGTCTAAGTGTAACAACCATGCCTAAGTGTAACAACCATGCCTAAGTGTAACAACCATGCCGGAGTGTTACAACCACGCCTAAGTGTAACAACCATGCCGGAGTGTAACAACCATGCCTAAGTGTAACAACCATGCCGGAGTGTAACAACCATGCCTAAGTGTAACAACCATGCCGGAGTGTAACAACCATGCCTAAGTGTAACAACCATGCCGGAGTGTAACAACCATGCCTAAGTATAACAACCATGGGTAAGTGTAACAACCATGTCTGAGTGTAACAACCATGCCGGAGTGTAACAACCAGGCAAGAGTGTAACAACGATGCCTAAGTGTAACAACTATGCCGGAGTATAACAACCATGCCTAAGTGTAACAACCATGCTGGAGTGTAACAACCATGCTGGAGTGTAACAACCATGTCGGAGTGTAACAACCATGCCAGAGTGTAACAACCATGCCAGAGTGTAACAACCATGCCGGAGTGTAACAACCATACCGAAGTGTAACAACCATGAAAGAGTGTAACAACCATGCCTAAGTGTAACAACCATGCCGGAGTGTAACAACCATGCTGGAGTGTAACAACCATGCCTAAGTGTAACAACAATGAAAGAGTGTAACAACCATGCCTAAGTGTAACAACCATGCCGGAGTGTAACAACCATGCCAGAATGTAACAACCATGCTGGAGTATAACAACCATGTCTGATTGTAACAACCATGCCGGAGTGTAACAACCATGCCGGAGGTAACAAACATGTCGGAGTGTAACAACAATGCTGGAGTGTAACAACCATGCCGGAGTGTAACAACCATGCTGGAGTGTAACAACCATGAAAGAGTGTAACAACCATGCCAGAGTGTAACAACCATGCCGAAGTGTAACAACTATACCGGAGTGTAACAACCATGCTGGAGTGTAACAACCAGGCCGGAGAGTAACAACCATGCTGGAGTGTAACAACCAGGCCGGAGAGTAACAACCATGCTGGAGTGTAACCATCAGGCCGGAGTGTAACAACCATGCCAGAGTGTAACAACCATGCTGGAGTGTAACAACCAGGCCGGAGAGTAACAACCATGCTGGAGTGTAACCACCAGGCCGGAGTGTAACAACCAGGCCGGAGTGTAACAACCAGGCCGAAGTGTAATAACCAGGCCGGAGTTGTAACAACCGGGCCGGTGTGTAACAACCATGCCGGAGTGTAACAACCATGCTGGAGTGTAACAACCATGCCTGAGTGTAACAACCATGCCGGAGTGTAACAACCATGTCCAAGCGTAAAAACCACGTTGGAGCGCAGCAATCATGTCGGAGCTGATAACGTCACGATAGTTGGGGTTTTCCGGTTACATTTTCTTTATGGCCTTTGTAAATCTATAGATGGCTAAGGGAAAAGACTGTGAGTTTATTCATGGAAAGGGGGAAAGACAAGGTGCTGTGCCAATGAGTACGGGTTCGATCCAGCTTTGGTCCATATTTTTTTCTGTTGTTGATTATTTGTCATTTTTTCCGAGTGCTGTAAACATACCTCTTTCCTCTGAATTGATTCGCTGATTATTGCCTCGGAAGTTTCCCTCTAAAATAACATTCATTTATTATTATTTGTCTCCAATAATTAAACAAAGCTCTTTAGAGCTCTTCTTGGAGCGTAGGTGACAGACAATGCTATTCCGTGCATTCCTATCCCTCGACATCTCTTACTGTTAGTCGTCGCGTTGTCCTCATCGCACATTGAACACGTCACTAAGCGCTCAGATCTCCTTCCCAGCGAGAGCAGTGTGAAACGATAAACTGGTTCACAAGTCTACACCCCGGATCTCCTCATAGCTCTTCTGAATCTAGGCGCCACATCTCTTGACTAACATGAAAATCCGAAAGTCGCACCTGGGCTGCAAATTCAGGAACAAAACTCTATCATTTCGTCCTTCATTACAAGTGTACGATCGGTTATGGGCTATGCTTCGTCAATCATGATGACGTAATACACACAACAATGGATGCGCTCACAACGCCTGATTCGCATTGAATGCACCTTCTTTCCAATCTACGCCAATTTTCTTGAGGGTTTCTATCATTTCTGTTTTCAATAGATTCTGATGTACTAATTTGGGATATCATTCCTACGGCGTTCTTTTTTCTGTGACTGCATACCTTTATACTCTCTGTTTTCAAAATTCTTTATTTTCAAAGAACAATATGCTGTCGTTAACGTGCAATGAGAAATAATTGAAGAAAAACAATGAAGTGTTCACAAACCTTTTAAAGAAACTCTTTGACAAAAATAAATCAAAACTTTGTATGTAAAAGGTGTTCACATGGGTCAAAATAAGCACAAACATAACACTTGAACTGAACAAGATAATAAAACGCGTTAGCAATTTATATAAGAAAAATCATAATGTAGTGAAAGTGAATAATATACTCTTCCGATTTATCGCTCAAGTTTTAATAAAACGGATGTACTAAAGCTGGTGTTATTGTTTGTTTATTTTGTTCATTAATAAAGGACTTTTTGTTTCAAAGCATTAATGTTGTATTGGTGTGTTTGTGCACAAACGTCACGTATTTTGTATTTGGTGTTTGCAATAATTTTCAGTGCACACTACAACTCTACTCAAATATACAAGCTATTTTTGAAATATTTGCTACGTGGCTTAATGAGCTTCTTGGTTTAAGCTAAAACGTGTTTAATTTAAAATAAAATGGTTCTAACACATTTAATCTCCGTTGAGGTTATTTTTCTTATTGATAAAAAAAAGTAAAGTACCCCCGTCACGCCAAGTGGCGTGTAGGGAATATGGTGTTAGCGACCATACATTTTACAGACCTTCGGCACATGATTTTCAGGGTAATGTGGTCGGTATTACGCCCGCGCCGCTTTACTTTCCCAGACAAATCCGGTACCCATTTAAGACTGGGTGAACCCGGAAACCGTCGGTTGGGATCGAACACTACCCCTTGTCCTTTGTAGCCCAGTTCACTAACCACTGAGCTATCATGGCTCCCTTTTCTTATTGTTGCAAGAACAATAATAAAATAACCTCTACGGAGATGAAATGTGTTAGAAAAATGACAGGAAACAGCATGAGAGACAAGATCAGGATTGATGAACTGAGAAAAAGCTAGGTATAACATTTAGAATGTTTACCATAGAATATTTAAAGAAGCACCAGATAAAATGGTTTTGCCACGTGACAAGGCAGAGTGACCAAAACACAACACAGCGAGCCCTCAATTAACACTGGGAGAACACCAGACCTTAGGGGCGACCACGAAAATGATGGATCGACAGAATATTAGAAGCACTAGGAAACACAACAGCAGCAGAGGCGAACAGAAGAGCAAAAGACCGCAAATTATATCTCCCCTCGACGCTGAAAGGCAAATGAGGAAGAAAAGAGGAAGAAGAAAATGGTCTTGCCTGTTAATTTGGAAGTGATTGATACGTGTTTGTATTAACTTTGATCATTGAGTAGATTAATGACAAAACAGAGTAAAACAGAAACGTTTTACTGTTAAAATTCAAGATGAAACAATCCATGAAATCATATTATTTATAGGTGTCTGTCTGTTTCTAGTAGAAATAACTGGACCATTTATTCGAATACCTTCACTATGTCGTGAAACGTGGTTGGTATTCTAATTCAAATGAAGGAAACAAACATGAATACTGGTGATATAATCATGAAAGGTTTGACAACATACAAATGTAGTAGTAACACGACGTGATAATGCAAGTGTGTGGTGGTTGGCATGACAAAGAAAGAAAATGTTCAAATAAAGATTAGGCTACACGATATGACGATAGATTATGCTTCACGATGTGACAAAGAATAAATTATGCTACACAATGGGACAGAAACAGATTATGTTGCATGCGTGACAACGATAGATTAGGTTACACGACGTGACGATTTTTAGGCTACACGACGTAACAACTATGGATTAGGCTACACGACGTGTCAAAGATTAACTACACGACACGTCGCTACACGACATGACGACGATGGATTAGACCACACGATGTTACAACAATGGATTAAGCTACACGACGTGACAACTATAGATTATACTACACAACGTGATACCAATGGATTACGTTACAGGATGTGACAACGATAGATTAGGCTAGGAGACGTGACAACGATAAACTATGCTACACGATGTAGCAACGATAGATTAGGCTACACAATGTGACAACTATATATATAAGGCTACACAATGTGACAACAATAGATTAAGCCACATGATTTGACAACGATAGATTAGTCTACACGGCGCAACGATAGATTACGTCATGACAACTATAGATTATACTGCACGTCGTGACAACGATAAACTATGCTACACGATGCAGCAACGATAGATTACGTCATGACAACGATAGATTATACTGCACGTCGTGACAACGATAAACTAACTATGCTACACGATGTAGCAACGATAGATTACGTCATGACAACGATAGATTATACTGCACGTCGTGACAACGATAAATTATGCTACACGATGTAGCAACGATAGATTACGTCATGACAACGATAGATTATACTGCATGTCGTGACAACGATAGATTATGCTGCACGTCATGACAACGATAGATTATACTGCACGTCGTGACAGCGGCTCAATATGTGCACCATTTCACAAGGTACTTTTGTAGGTCACGGCAGCTTTGATATGAAGAGAGACAGTTACAAAATGACATATAGTGCTAATGTTATAAATAAAACAGTGTAACCTTCCCGAACTAACATGCCATACCCCAGACTTTAAAACAAAATGATAGAGGCAGACTGAAATACCATCTTCTTCCCCCAAAACATAGTTACCAACTTTAATCTGAACATGTTAAAAATCATCATCATTGAGTGCCGTCTCCGCATCGAAGGTTGGCTACCATGGAGCGTCATTCCACTCTGTCTCTTGCTTTGATGGTGCAGATTGTTATAGGTTGACTTGTCAATCTTTTGATGTTACTTGTCTATGTTAGTCTTGGTCTGCCTCTGCCTCTTTTACCTTGCATTTTCCCTTCAAATATTACTTTTATTAGACTGTTGTATCTTTTAACATGCCTAAAAAAATTCACTTGTCTTGTTATAATTGTGTTTAGTAGTTCTCTTTTAATTTTTAGTTGTTTTAAAACTTCATCGTTTGTTTTCTTTTCTTTCCATCCAATTCTACCTATTCTTCTATAAATCCACATTTCAAAGGCTTCAATTTTCTGTTCTGTTTTCTTGTCTAATGTACATGTTTCTGCACCATACAGGAATATTGAGAAGATGTAACATTTTACTATTCTTAGTTGAAAATACTGATGACTTATCTAAGGAACAATAAAGAATTGTTAAATATTTACTAAATTAAATACCACTAAAAGTCCAATAGAGTCCACTTTATGCAAGCAATATCTATGAAGAAACCGATATGCGCAGCAGAAATTAAAGGAAAATACATCTCTCATTTGTCAAAGCTATGTCAATATTCCAGAAGTTGTGGAATAGCTGTCATCCTGACGATTGTTAGTAGAAACAATTAGAACATCAAATAATTAGTACTTCTACACTACGATAAGGGTTTTGATGCCTGTTTGAGTGTAGAGTGATGTCCGCGTAGAAAGCTGTTGTTGCTATAACGTCGAATCGTTTTGTTGAGTTGTCAGTCACCGTTAACCTGTAACACTTTCTCAATGCATACAGAGTTACTGATAACTGACCGCCAACTATATAGTCGGTGCTGGATAATACGTACAGAGATTGGTACAATTTTAGCAAGAGATGGCGGATTTCTGCAAACGATCTTTGGACTGAGTAGAAAAAGCACATAAGGAATATAAAAGCTACCATAGAATTGCAAAGCTTAACACCACATTAATGAAAGAAGAGTAATGAAAATGTTCTGAAAGAGGTCAAAGCAAAGAGAGAGCTAATTTCCAATATTAGGAAGAAACAATCATCATTTTTTTGGCCATGTAATGAGAAGAGAACAACTGGAATATATTGTAACAACTGGGAAAATGGAGGGAGAAGAGACAGAGGGAAGCAAAGAGAAACAATACCAGACAGCTTAAGAGAATGGTTTGGCAGAAGGTCAACAACAGAAATGATAAATAACTGTCGTGATCGAAAGTTGTGGAGAGACATGATCACCTACGCCAGCAGGCCCGGTACATGATGATGAACAACATATTAATGTCTAGTTAGAACAAGTGTGTTTACCTTCAATGTCCCCTGCTCAAGTAATATACTCGCACTGCACGCATGACACACAAGACAGATACATCGATTTGACAGTCGATGACGGATTAATGAATCAGATGCTTGCAGATGTGCTACGAGGCACGTGACTCATATAATGCAGATATGCTTATGACAAGTTGCAGGAGAAAAGAGACTCGTGAGCACAATAGCGGTGTCGATAACCCTCAAATGTTGATGGATATACTTAGGAGTAGATCTCAGCACTTATGGTCCCGTCCGGTGTGTAATGAGGACAAGCTGTTAACTAAACTATACTAAACCAAATTAAATTAAACGAATCTAAATTAGAACAATTTCGTTAGATTTCCATGGAAGTCATCAATAACTCGTTTTTGTTGAGGATAAAAACTCGAGCGCATTTAACATAAGAATACTATAATAACATTATTTGAATTAGTTGACATTTGCAATGCGTCGAGACAAAAAATATATATATTTTAGAAAAAGAAAAATGCATTTATCAAAAATGTCCTCTTAAACTCGCATGTTGTCTTACAAGGACAGATTACAGAACGATCAAGAAGACACATAGAAAGGAAATAAAATGTGTAAGACAACAACTGATGGGAGTCGGTATGACGGAAACAGATTTGAAAACGAAGAACTTCGAGAAAAGTTATTGATCTTACATGTAGTAGGATATATAAAGAAACAACAGATAAATGGTTTTGTCATGGGACAAGTCAAAGGCAACCAAACATTACCCACACAGCTTTCATCAAACACTACAATATCGACTGACCGAGACGCGTCCTCAAAAAGAGATGCATTTACAGAATAGAAAAATACTTTGAAACACGTCAGCACAACAATGACAGCCAAAGACAAAGAGATTACAAATTGTCTTTCCTTAAAGTGAGAAGTAAATGAAGAGTGGAGGAAGGTACATGAAACGAATGTTTTGTTTAGTAGATTAGAAGGGTTGCTTCTGATGAAATAATTTCAGCGGGGGACTGGTTGTTCTCGAGGCAAGTCGCCGGTTTCGAGACAGAGAGGTTGTGGGTTCAAATCCCGGCTACACCGGTTGGGATTTTTATTTATGATTTCTTTCTGCGGCAACCCACCCCTGGTCTCAGCAGCGAGGCACGGCTTGAAGCGTCAATTACTCATCGACGGAAAAAGTATGAGTACCTCCGAAGTCGGAGTTATCTGCCTGTGCGGAGAGGGACCCCTGTGCACACGGCTGGCTGCCAGGGAAAAATGGATTAACACGGAAAATTCAGTTCCTAGTCACTAGGGACTTCGTCAGAGGTAAAAGCTGGCGGAAAAAAAAATAATAATTTCAGCCAAAACGTAGAAGTTTCTTATTGTATTTTTAATTGAAAGGCAAAAAAATTGTCTTTTAATGTTTGCTTTCTTCTTTATTATTTGTATATTTCATTTTCTTCATTAACCATTTGTAAATTTCAATGTGAAGTAAACTTAATATCAAGTCATAGTAACAAGTATTTTGTAATTTATTTATTTCACACTTTTCATTTTTAATTCATGAAATATATTGATTAATGATATGAACCGTTCTTATTCACATCAAAGCATTCTCCACAGTTGTCGCCCCTTCTTTGTGCACTCGTCTCTAACACAGACCTCGCCTTCAGTCCTCGATTGTTGTGTTATCCTCAATCAATTAATTCATAAATCGACTTCAGGTTGAAAACCAGGAGATATGACAAGAAAGGAAAGAAGATAACATGACAAGAAAGTAGAGAAGATAACATGACAAGAAAGGAGAGAAGATAACATGACAAGAAAGGAGAGAAGATAACACATTCTAAAATGTTCCAAATTTGAGGGCTCAACGGCTTTTGAACTCTCACTGTGCACAATTTTAACATTTCTTTACATTTTCCTTATCCTTCCTTTCGGCTGCTATCTTTTGCGAAATCTTTTTAGTCACAAAATAAGTTTATAGTTAACATGCGTTTTATAAAACTATATATACGCGCTTACTGCTGTTATTTTTAGAATGTTCTGCAGCCATTATTTCAAATTAAGAAAGATGCACAACCAAATAGTGCATAACATATGTAAATTATTTGCAAAATTAGCTCGGCAAATATAATGAACTGTCAGTGTGGAATAATACCAACAATTTCTTTTATAGAAGTTCCCAGTTCTCCTTTATAAGTTGGCAAACCATACGACTGTGGCTGGTACCGTGCGATGGAAGAAGCGATGATGCTTCCCATCTGCCATCCAGATAAATGGATATTTCCTGTAGTAGGAACCACTAAGAATACCCAAAAGGGAACAGGAGAGAGCTCAAATTCGTAACTACCGATTGGTCGGTCGCCCAGGACGCGAACGCTTTGCGCCACAGTGTCCTCATCTGTAGGGTTACTCGATACTTTGACATTGTCGGCACCAACATAAAGAGTACCGCTCGTTGTATCAAACTGAATCCCCATTCGTAATGACGCAGCTTTGAGAACCGCGTTCTTGACGTTTTGTTTCTGTCCCCATATGGCCACACCCTTGTCGTTGACCTTGAGAATTGTCTCCCATGGCTTGACGTCGATCATCCACGATATCTTCTGCTTGGTGAGACTGGGCGTGACTGTTGTTGATGTGTTTCGAACAAAATGGCCGTACTGTCTGAAGGTTCCTGTGGTGTGTGTCGTGCTAAACTTGTAGTAGGTGTCAGTTGTGAAGTCAAACTGATCGAACCCCTGCCCTCCTTTTGTGGAGAGCTCATCTAGAAAGTAAGCACTAACGTGATTGTTCTTCAGCCTCAGGAACGTTGCTTCCATCGCCTTGTTTTCCACGACAACTCTCACTCTGTGGCCGTCCTTGATCGCTGCCACCAGGGATTCCCGCGACCCTCGGAGCTGGTTACCGCTGCTGTCGTGGGTGAACACGTGGCGCCAGCACGGATCCGCAAACCATTTCAGTGAGACGTAATCGGAACCACGTCCTCTGTTGGTGACACCCCCGACAGCCCATCTAGAGCTGTCCCTCCGACCTGTGGTAGACCATGATGAGAACCACATGTACGGAGTTTGAGTGTTGAACACAATGTCGCTCCCTTGGTACTTCTGGGACAAGTGTTTATTGCTTTGACCACACACGCGGTCGTCAGTTTCTGACCACATGATGCTCTGAAAATAAAATTATGCAAGAATTTAATCAATGTAGATTTTTATCAGCATGGAAATATGTGCAAACAAACGTTGGTTACTCCAATGAAACATCAGCCTGCTCCAAGTTATATTACGACCCATATTTTTGTGTTCTAATTCTTCTTTCCTTCCTCATTTGCCTTTCAGAGTCGAGGGGAAATACAATTTTCGGTCTTTCGCTCCTCTATTCGCCTCTGCTGCTGTTACGTTTTATAGTGTTTATAATATTCCGTCATTCCATTTTACACTTGTGTGAAACAGAGATATTGAGAATGGTACAACAAAAGAAAGAAATAAGTAACTCATACATAGAACCACGCAAAAAATATATATGCAGAAAATGAGAAATATACTGGCTAATTACATTTTGTACACAAATATTGTTTACTATCAAAACAAGTGGTCTTGTGACCATTTAGCAATCTGTAGACAAAACCATATTAAAGAAAACAAATTCTCATTACTTTTGAGCAAATAAACAGTCTGTAGGAGAAGTTTATGAGAAATGAGATGTGTTAATTCCAACATTACAGAAATTGTTCTATGAACATTGACATGGCTGCTCTCCGTTATGATAATGAAAGAGACAAACATTGAAATTAGTACATTCAATCAGCAATTATGAACGTCAAGTTGATTATCTTTTATATTTGAGTTTCATGTCAATGGCGCCTAACTTAAGACAATCTCAGAATTCAAACACATGGGAAGCATTCTCCCGTAGAATGGACAATTAAACAAAGTTATTGAAAGAAGATGCTGTAAAATCAACACTTAATAATACCGCTTACTGTCATTGCTAAAGCACTAAAACAAGTGGTAAGACAAACAAAATGGTAAGAAAGTAATAAATGGTAAACATGTTTCTTTCATTACTCGTCCATCAGTGTCAAACTGTTATCATATTTCTTTTCTATATATATTCTTAAAGAAAAACCGTCAACTGTTACTGTCAAGAACAAAATGAGAAACGAATACCTTACCTGGCTGGAATTGCAAATCTATGTATAGAAATTGAAAATATAGTGGTTCTACCATCTAATAACAATTGAATCTACATGTATAATCTAACGACCATTGCGTGCATGACAGCCGGCGATCTGACTTTAGGGCTCGAGGAAGACAAAGAATCAAAAGGATAGACAATGTATGACAGACACCGTTCAACGCTACAGACTATCAACTGCTGTGGGCATATTTGGCTGAGGATATGAAAATGCAGCGAATCATTTCAGGGGAGAGGTATGTTACAACCCTCCGAAGAAAATCACAAATAATCAATGACAGAAACAAAAACAAGAAAACAGACAAGAATCTGGAAACAGGGTTGAACCCGTACTACTCGGCACAACGATTTGCCACGAGAAACAAACGCTAGAGCACACAACCAACAAAGTTAACTGAAAAATAGCTATCATTGGCGATGAATTTCATGTATATGTACTCATGACTATAGCATAGCAGTACGAACACAATTCGGAAACAGTCATTTTCGACTATTTTAATAATCCCGAATATTGTATTAATCCAGAATTGTATATCTATATTTTCCTATTAAGACAAAGTATCTTCTGGATAGGGAAGGGCTGAATACTTGCGCTGCAGACAAACAGTTATAGGACGAAACAGCACGAATAGTAGTTTCCGGTGGTTTATCATCATCGAGTGCCTGCCGGCGTAGGTGATCATATCTCTCCACAACTTTCGATCTTTACAGTTATTTATCATTTCTGTTGTTGACCTTCTGCCAAGCCATTCTCTTAAGCTGTCTGGAATCTTTTCTCTTTGTTTCCCTCTATCTCTTCGCCCCTCACTTTTTCCAGTTGTTACAATATGTTCCAGCTGTTCTCTTCTCATTATATGGCCAAAATGATGATTGTTTCTTCCTAATATTGCAAATTAGCTCTCTTTTCGCTTTGGCCTCTTTCAGAACATTTTCATTACTTTTCTTAGCTGTGCATGGTATTCACAACATTTTCCTGTAAAACCACATTTATACATCCTCCAGAGATTTTCTTATCTGTTGTCCTATTGTGCATGATTCACATCCATATGTTAAGACTGGCTCTAGATAATATTTAAGAACTCTTTTTCTTGTTTCTATTGTCAAAAATGGATTGCATAGTATCTTCCTCATTTTTTTGGAAAGATTCTTTTGCTTGAGCCATTCTGCATCTCACCTCTGTTGTACATCTTCCGTCTGAGGTTAACAAAGTTCCCAAATATCTAACTAAATTAATTTACCTTTTTTAATATTGTTCCACTTGTCTTTATTTTTCACTGAGGCGATGTCTTTTTCTTTGTTGTCACCATTACCTCTGTATTTTTGCTATTAAGGCTGAGTCCTTTATTTTTGTTTTCTTTCACTATAATGTCTAACATTTGTTTAAACTCATTTTCACTCATAGCGATTAAGACTGTATCATCAGCATACCTTATATTATTTATATTATGACATCCGATTGTTATTCCAGACATGTCCCTTATGGATCTTAAAATAATCCCACTATAAATATTAAACAAATCTGGTGACAGCACACAACCTTGTCTAACACCCTGTTTTATTTTTTGAAACATTCCCAATTGGTTTCCAGTTCTTATGGCCGTTGTTTGTCGCCAGTACATGTTCTTTATTATTCTTAGATATCTGCTGTCTACGTTTATGCGTAGTGGTTTATACTGGAGACAAAATAATATTCCTTTATTATTATTTGTCTCTTTTATGAAAATACAACTCTCTTTAACAACTCACATTGTCATTCATATTTGTCACAATTCATATGTTATTAAAGTGTTTTAAGGGAAGTAACTTTTAGAACAAATGAACTTCTTCAAGTGACCGTCCTAATCGTGTTGGCTATCACACTACTGTACATCGTCTCTTGTAACTTTCGTTAGTGATTCCTCTTGTAAATTATTTATTTCATCTCACAGTGTTAAAGTGTGAATTTATCTTTTTATCCAGTGGTCCTATAAATCGTGTACAACTTATTTTGCCTGTTGATTCGATATCATAAAGTGTCAAGTTAAGTTTATTTCTTATCTCTAAAATCATCACCTATCTCTGTCTGAAAGTTGTTCTTGTTACTTACAGGATATCTGCTTACACTACACTTGCCTACATGCCAGCCTACATGACATTGACATTTTTTTCATTTATAGATTGATGAGCTCGTATGAATAAATTCCCGATTACATCCATAAAATTACAAAACGAACATTAAAGAATAAATCATATAATAAACTAAAACACACACACATTCATAAACAAAAGCAGTGAATACATGTTAATGATTGTACCTGAAATACAAACATCATTCACGTAAGTTTCCAAACAGGAAAACTAATTACATCGGAAAGGCAAGTAGACGAAGGAGAGAAGGAGGAAGAAGAAGACGAAGAAATTAGAAAAAAAGAAGAAATAAGGTGAAGAAGAAAAAAATATAAAGATCAGAAAAAGAAGCAAAAAAGAAGATTAATAATAATAAATGATGGTTAGACATGTGTACTCTCTGGGAGCCGCGATAGCTCAGTGGTTAGTGAACTGGACTACAAAGAACAAGAGGTAGGGTTCGGTCCCAACCGATGGCTTCCGGATTCACCCAGCCTTTAATGGGTACCAGAATTTTTTTTTCTGGGAAAGTAAAGCGGCACGAGCGTAATACCGACCACATTACCACAAAAATCATGTGCCGAAGGTCTTAAAAATGTATGGTCACTAATACCATATTCCCTATACGCCACTTGGCGTAACGGGGGTACTTTACTTTGTGCATTCTCAACGATTTACCTGGAATGGAAAAGCGTAGCCCCTGTCTGTCATTAAGGCCCTGATCTCTTTTCCCTCACGAGCGGCGTCAATGAGGTCCTCCTTTTTCCCAATTGTTGATCCTCCGTCAAGGAAGTGAGCGAATAAGGGTCTGTTGTTGTACAAGTCGTGCTGAGGAAATGTGGACGAGGCTAAGCAATCACGTTTCATGTTTATGTTTATATTTAGATACTAGGAACAGGTAGTGCGAATTTATAGCTTGAGCAACCACTTTCGAGCGCGGAAATTCTACTGTTTAGAGCAAGAAAAATGAACGCATGAAGAGACAGAGAAACAAACTAAAAATTTATTGGAAAAGAAGATACGAGGTTAGCGAAGCATAGACACACAAATAATAAAGTGAACTGATAAAATCAAGAAATAGCCACAACTTATAACATCGTCGAGCATCAAGATACAATAAATAGTGAAATGGTGGTGACCAACTTTCGACGTGAAGCCAGCACAATGTAACGAGAGGTTTAAATGACTGATTCCGTATGGATCAACAAAACATGCAACAGAAAATGGAGGTAGAATTTTCATTTGCATAAAACAGAATACACCAAAGACTTCCTGTAGCAATAGAAAAGTACTCAGATAACTGTAAAGCAAAGACAGAAGTTCTGAGAACCGGTGCTAAACTCTCTTAAATGATAAAAATACTGCAATAAACACTGTATTCTTCACAGATGATCATTCAGTAGTTACAGCACTGAGGAGTCATAGAAGTGAAGACCTGAAGGCTTTAAGAGCATCACTCTATAAACTCTGCTAGCGACGCAGAAGAACTGTGATTCATAAATTCCATCTAATTGTAATATTACAGGAAATGATGAGGCACACGGGTGGGCAAAGGAGGTTAGTAAACTATGTGAGATGCAAATGTAACCAATCATGAATCAAAGAGTCTAGTCGGAACAAATTGTGAAATTGTGCTGAGACTGCTATGATGGGGTCTACAGCTATCTTTCTTCGTTTGGAAGATGAGATAGTAATTCGGATGATTCCACTGGCACGTACGGTTGAGGAATTATGGATTTTAATTCGTTTGCAGTGATACGCAAACGCCTTCCATAACCAAAAAACCGAACTGTGAATGTAATACTATGGCTACCAGAAACAATAGTATGCCTACTACCAACTAAATAGAAAAAAAAACAAGTAACCAATTTAAAATTGCGAACAGATCATAACATATTGATATTATTATCTTGTCAACGGCTCTGTGATAAGAACTTCTGATGAACCTGGCTGTGGCATAGGTAAAGTAAATACCGAACATCTGCTGTAATCGTGCCTAATATTTGGTGGCCTCCACAATTACCATATAATGATGACAAACTCTGTGCTGCTGTCACCAGATTTGAGCTGACCAATGTTTTCTTTGAACTTATTTATATTTACGTCTTGAGGTCTACGCAATAGAAAGAGAAGAAATAGAAAAAGTACTGAAGGGAGGTCAAAAGTAATGCACACCAATTTTTTTCTCGGAAACTATTCGGGCAAAATGTGTGAAATTTTCACAGATTGTAGCTGAACATCCCCTTGACACTACCTATTTGTCAACATAATCTCCGTCCAAGCGTATTGCCTTACGCCAACGCGAAACTAGGTCATGAATACCTCGTTTGTACCAAGTTTTGTCCTGCTCGCGTAGCCATTTTTTAACTGCACGGATCACATCCTCATCATTGTCAAAGTGTGTCCCACGCAGGAATTTTTTGAGTGGTCGAAACAGATGGAAATCTGAGGGAGCCAGATCAGGGCTGTAAGGAGGATGGGGCAGTACAGTCCAACCAAATTTGTTGATTGCTTCCCGTGTTACCAGACTTGTGTGAGGGCGTGCATTGTCATGTTGAAGCAACAAATCTGCAGATGGCTTATTAGACCGAACTCTGTGGAACCGATTTTTGAGTTTTGTCAGTGTATTGATGTAAGCTGTCGAGTTGATTGTCTCACCTCTTGTCATTACATCAACAAGAATCACACCATCAATGTCCCAGAAGACAGTGATCATCACCTTTCCGGCTGATGGAGATGTTTTGAATTTTTTTCTTTTTGGTGACTGCGGATGATGTCATTCCATTGACTGCATTTTTGTTTCAGGCTCATAATAATGTGCCCACGTTTCGTCACCGGTAACAATTTTTGACAAAAACATTTCTCCTTCAACACCGAAACGCTCCAACAATTCAGAACAGAATGTTTTCCTTTGAACTCTGTGATCATTTGTTAGGCACCGAGGAACCCATCGAGCGCAAATCTGTGAATATCCGAGAGTTTTAAAAATTGCGATTGCACTTCCCTTGCTGACTGTAAGCTGCAATGCCAATTGCTGACTAGTGATACGCCTATCCTTACGAATAATGGCATCAGCCCGGTTTAACATGTCTGTGCTGGTAGCCGAGGCAACACGTCCAGAACGCGGTAAATCATGCAGCTCCACTCGTACACTTTCTGCAGCTTTAATTCTCTGAACCCAGCGACTAACTGTGCTCCTATCGACTGCAGAACATTTGTACACTGCACACAGTCGTTTATGAATGATTGCCACAGTTTCTTTTTCCGCAACCAGAAATTCTATGACAATTCCCTGTTTGTAACAGACATTGTTGACAAGCTCCATTTTAACGGTTCATAGATTGCGTAATATTTTTCAGAATGCTGTGCAATTTGGTGCACATAATTGGAACATGTCATATTCCAAGTGTGCAAAATTTCATATTCCTATCTTTATTATTAGCCGAGAAAAAAATTGGTGTGCATTACTTTTTGACCTCCCTACGTAGAAATTGCTGATTACTAAAAATGACATATCATCGCTCTGTGTCAGCCCACAACTTTCTAAAAAGTTAGTTCAAACTACCCAACTGAATGTTACTACTAGACGTTGGTACAACACACTTCTGATAGGTCCCACCTCTCAGTCCCCAGTTGTAGTCGTTCCAACCTAACTTCACATTCCAGAAGTGTCTTTAGATATGGTTCTTTGGTTATGGAATGCCCCGGTATCGCTGCAAACGAATTAAAATCCATAATTGCTCAAATGCCCGTACCAGTGGAATCATCCGAATCGCTAACTCATCTCCCAAACAAAGAAAGGTAGCTGTAGTCCCAGTCATAGCAATCTCAGCACACGTCAAAAGATATAAGGCGAAACCGTACAGAAAGTGAACACAGCCAACTGTTCAACAGTTTCTTTAGAATATGCTGGTAGTCTTCTTCCAAAGTTTGCTTTTGTACCGTCCTTGTTCATTTCTTTCAAATATACCCCCCAACCCCGCCTTTACCTTATTTTTTTTGTTCTCTGTGTATGTGAGTGAGTGGGCACTGTTCGAAGGTAATTGTCCCATTGTTTCCACGCACAAGCACAATAACCGCTAAAATAATATATATAATACAAATAAATAATAGCTTGAAGCCTTCACTGAGTGGTGAACAGATAAGTGAACACCAACATCTCTGTTTTGTCGTCTGACACGGTCATTTCCATATTATATATATATACATTATTACAACTTTATTCGACTAATGAATAAATGCATTTCTTCTTTTCATTACGCCATTATTTTTCCAATTTACCATCACGTATTGCTTGTATCAAGAACTCAGAATAGGAGTTCAGTACCTCTGTCAACGTAACACGGGCTGATACTGAATTGTGAAACTAGTTACAGTGATCTAGACTTCAGTTTATAGTTGAGTGTATCCTATACCGTCAATTACCGTGCCTGTTGGGGTAGGTGATCATGTCTTTCCACAACTTTCTTTCTCTACGGTTGTTTATTATTTCAGTTGTTAACTTCCTACCAAAACCGTTTTCTTAATTTGTCTGGTATTCAGTTTCTCTGAATCTCTTCTTCCCTGAATATGATAATGACAATGACAATGATTATGATAAGATAATGACATTGATAATGGCTATGATAATAATAATGCCTATGACAATGATAATGACTATGATAATGATAATGACTTTGTTAAAGATAATGACTATGACGATGATAATGACTATGACAATGATAATGACTATGATAATGATAATGACTTTGATAATGATAATGACTTTGATAATGATAATGACTGACAATGATAATGACTATGATACTGATAATGACTTTGATAATGATAATGACTTTGATATTGATAATTCCTATGACAATGATAATGACTATGATAATGATAATGACTTTGATAATGATAACGTCTATAAAGAAAGTTGATCATACCTGAATCTCTTTGGCGTACCAAGCGATATGGACGTGGAGGGTGTCTTGTGATAGGAACTCTGCGCTTTCCACGTAGTACTGCGCTACATGCACGCTTCCTGTGGTGCAAGGCAGAAAGAACCGCCAGTGGGCGTCCACAACACTCTCAAACCCGGCGGTAGCCACGTGAGAGAGTATCTGTGGAGAGACAAACATGCAAGTCAGGTCTATAGAAGATGAAAAAAAAAAAAGAGTAAAGTACCCCCGTCACGTCAAGTGGCGTATAGGGAATATGGTGTTAGTGACCATACATTTTACAGACCTTCGGCACATGATTTTTGGGGTAATGTGGTCGGTATTACGCCCGTGCCGCTTTACTTTCCAGAAAAAAATACGGTACCCATTAAAAAAAAAGGCAGCTCCTAAAAAACATCAGAAAGAAACAATCAACATTTTTCGAGCACATCATGAGAAGAGGAAAGTTGGAATACTTGGTTACAACTGGCAAAATAAAAGGAAAGAGAGATCGCGGGCGACAAAGAGAGAAAATACTGGATAGCTTGGTGTCATGGCATGGAAAACAGTCAACAACAGAACTGATACGATGCACTGTAGATAGAAGATTGTTGAAGGACATGATCACCTGCGCCAACCGGCATGGCACATGATGATGATGACCCATTAAAGGCTGGGAGAACCCGGAAGTCGTCGATTGGGATTGAGCCCTACCTCTATAGAAGATGTACAGGTGGAGAAGTCGACCACTCGTGACGTTCTTACTGAGTTAAAGTTAGTAGCGAATCAGAGAAAACCAAGATCCTGATATACTACCACATCAGAACCCTTGACACAAACTAGTGAACCTAAACATAAAAATAGATCTACTTCTTCATTTCAGTTCCCTGTGGTGCATAACATTCCAACAAACTTTTCCCGAGTCATCTTGTTTTATGCCATTCTCTTAAGCTAATTTCATATATTCCTCATCTTCTTCATTTTCTGAAGCTAATTTCATATATTCATCTTCTTCTTCATTTCACTTTCCAAATCATATCTTTAAGTATATTTTCCACAGTCTCGTCCCCCGTGGTTCCAGAAACAACTTGTCGTGTAATAGTCTCAGTTGGCTTCCGCGGTGTGTTTCCTGTCCTTCTCTGCTGCTGTCATATCCTGCCGGTCTTTACCTGATACAGTTCTGTAGTTCTACGATCTACCTATTTAACAGGTACTACAATTTTTACTTTCATTGACCATGTTTGTATGAGATTTGGTGTGGCAGATTGTCAGTGTGTTGTCTAGTCTTTGTATGAGATTCGGTGTGGCATATTGTCAGTGTGTTGTTTAGTCTTTGTATGAGATTTGGTGTGACAGGTTGTAGTGTGTTGTCTAGTCTTTGTGTGAGATTTGGTGTGGCAGATTGTCAGTGTGTTGTCTAGTCTTTGTATAAGATTTGGTGTGGCAGATAGTCAATGTGTTGCCTAGTTTTTGTACGAGAGTTGGTGTTGCAGATTGTCAGTGTGTTGTCTATTAATTTGTACGAAAGTTGGTGTGGCAGATTTTTAGTGTGTTGCCTAGTCTTTGTATGAGAGTTGGTGTTGAAGATGGTCAGTGTGTTGTCTAGTCTTTGTATGAGAGTTGGTGTTGAAGATTGTCAATGTGTTGTCTAGTCTTTGTATGAGAGTTGGTGTTGAAGATTGTCATTGTGTTGTCTAGTCTTTGTACGAAAGTTGGTGTTGCAGATTGTCAGTGTGTTGCCTAGTCTTTGTACTAGAGATGGTGTTACAGATTGTCAGTATTTGTCTAGTCTTTGTACGAAAGTTGGTGTTGCAGATTGTCAGTGTGTTGCCTAGTCTTTGTACTAGAGTTGGTATTGCAGATTGTCAGTGTGTAGTCTAGTCTTTGTACTAGAGTTGGTGTTGAAGATTGTCAGTGTGTTGCCTAGTCTTTGTACTAGAGTTGGTATTGCAGATTGTCAGTGTGTAGTCTAGTCTTTGTACTAGAGTTGGTGTTGCAGATTGTCAGTGTGTTGCCTAGTCTTTGTACTAGAGTTGGTGTTGAAGATTGTCAGTGTGTTGCCTAGTCTTTGTACTAGAGTTGGTGTTGAAGATTGTCAGTGTGTAGTCTAGTCTTTGTACTAGAGTTGGTGTTGAAGATTGTCAGTGTGTTGCCTAGTCTTTGTACTAGAGTTGGTGTTGAAGATTGTCAGTGTGTTGCCTAGTCTTTGTACTAGAGTTGGTGTTGAAGATTGTCAGTGTGTTGCCTAGTCTTTGCACTAGAGTTGGTGTTGCAGATTGTCAGTGTGTTGCCTAGTCTTTGTACTAGAGTTGGTGTTGCAGATTGTCAGTGTGTTGCCTAGCTTTCGTACATGAGTTGTGAATGTTCTATGTAATATTGTTCAATCAGCTACATGACTCCTTAGTTATATTAAAATCAATAAATAAGTAAAATCACCAGATCTAGATACTGACAGGTTAAATCGCGTCATCACGATCTACCCACATTCATCTATAGTTTTACTAAGGCCTGCGAGCTGAGAGTGTTTTCCGAATCGCCAAAAACATGTGCCGTTTTCAACTATGCAAGCTGTAGACGGCTGACGTCATTTTACCCACAATCACCCCTGTTCGAAATGTTGAAAAAGTCCTAAGATTTTGGGTGATTCCTTCCAGCACGCGGGCCTTAATAAAACTATAGATGGCTTTGATCTACCCCAATCCAAGCATGTCATCATTTGTTGTGGGTGTAAACATTTTTGTGTGTGTGTGTGTGTGCGCGCGTGCATGCGTTCGTGTGCGTGCGTGTGTGTGTGCGTGTACACACAATCCAGAAAGCCAATGGTGTTATAATCACGCTCTTACTTGCAGTTAAAGCTAACATGAGATCAAACGCAGTTTGGTGCTCGTAAGTTGATTTGTAAACATGAATAAGTACCTGCCTTGAGTTGGAGACAAGTTATAACAGTGAGAAAGAGCAAATAATGGGGCCTAGTAAAGGTTAACCTCGGTGGCTGAGTGGTTAGTATGCTCGCCTCGGTGGCTGAGTGGTTAGTATGCTCGCCTCGGTGGCTGAGTGGTTAGTATGCTCGCCTCGGTGGCTGAGTGGTTAGTATGCTCGCCTCGGTGGCTGAGTGGTTAGTATGCTCGCCTCGGTGGCTGAGTGGTTAGTATGCTCGCCTCGGTGGCTGAGTGGTTAGTATGCCCGCCTCGGTGGCTGAGTGGTTAGTATGCTCGCCTCGGTGGCTGAGTGGTTAGTATGCTCGCCTCGGTGGCTGAGTGGTTAGTATGCTCGCCTCGGTGGCTGAGTGGTTAGTGTGCTCGCCTCGGTGGCTGAGTGGTTAGTATGCTCGCCTCGGTGACTGAGTGGTTAGTATGCTCGCCTCGGTGACTGAGTGGTTGTTACAGTGTAACATGTAACGGATAAGATCATGACAGAGTCGTTTTCTTTAATATATAATGATAATCACATTTATTGGATTTTCTGCTGGCACACATGATCTATAGTCTGGATGCAATTATTAAATTAATGTTCATTAATTTAGGAATTCTTCTGAGGCAAGTCGCCGTGTAGTTATGAAGATATTCCAGCATCCTAATCATACAATTTATTCAGCATGGTCTACTTACACTTGTGAGAATTTATGAACACACACAACTTGAATTAATCTTCACTGTCTTTCAAAGCTACTTCACACCTATAATTATAACTTGTTGATTCTTAACTGACTTGGCTAACTCAAGACTCCTACTCTTAACTTTCTCACTGTTCTGACTCTAACTGTTTCTAAACTTCTAATCTGACTTTTGTCCTAACTCATCCTGGACTGACGGAACTATCTACTACTTCATCTTGGACTATCTTTCTCTGAACTAATTGCTAACTGCTTTCAGCAGTCGGCCGAAGCCGTACTCACTGAACGAGCCTACATCTTAACTGCTCTTCTGGTCTTCCGAATTCTCTCTTTGTTAAACTGTTGTGCAAAACCTTAAATACTCAAACAGCTCCCTTCTTCCTGAGGCTCAGCAGCCAATCAGCTGCTCTTCTGAGTGCCCCTGCGACTGATCACAAGTGTTGGCCACTCTACATTTACGTGTCCAGTGTCCACTATCTGTGACTCACACCTGGACTTTCCCAAATCTGGACAAAGCATCCTATTTTTCGCCTACTTGGTGACATAATGTTACCTCATGACAATGACCTCTCCTGGAAGTTGGATGACCACTTATCAGCCGGCCAAAGTCATGGGTCAACGCATGCTCATCACAATAACAACTACTAGTTGTTGTGAACATGATGGACACTCGTGGAGCTCTGACAATAACACCACGAGGTCGTTGCATGTTACTAGTCATACCTGGTCCTTTCCAACAACTTTGCTCTTGTGAACCTGGCATGGACATCTAACTTAGTTTGGTGGGTGTCCTACCCCTACCCCTGCAGACACTGCGCTATCTTCTGTTGCATGGAAAATTCCATGGGCTCTTAACTCTCATCGTGTCGTCCTCTATTCTACCTCTCTCCTTCCTCACTCTGACTAACTGTTATTCCTGGAAAATTACCATAGTTAAAATCTGCTGGTCGCCACTATATGATACTGCCATCGTCTATTCAAGGAGCGGTAACGACTAAATTACCTGCTCTCTCTATGCTTCCTTAGCTTACTCTGTTACAGTGGTTAGTATGCTCGCCTCGGTGGCTGAGTGGTTAGTATGCTCGCCTCGGTGACTGAGTGGTTAGTATGCTCGCCTCGGTGGCTGAGTGGTTAGTATGCTCGCCTCGGTGGCTGAGTGGTTAGTATGCTCGCCTCGGTGGCTGAGTGGTTAGTATGCTCGCCTCGGTGACTGAGTGGTTAGTATGCTCGCCTCGGTGACTGAGTGGTTAGTATGCTCGCCTCGGTGGCTGAGTGGTTAGTATGCTCGCCTCGGTGGCTGAGTGGTTAGTATGCTCGCCTCGGTGGCTGAGTGGTTAGTATGCTCGCCTCGGTGGCTGAGTGGTTAGTATGCTCGCCTCGGTGGCTGAGTGGTTAGTATGCTCGCCTCGGTGGCTGAGTGGTTAGTATGCTCGCCTCGGTGGCTGAGTGGTTAGTATGCCCGCCTCGGTGGCTGAGTGGTTAGTATGCTCGCCTCGGTGGCTGAGTGGTTAGTATGCTCGCCTCGGTGGCTGAGTGGTTAGTATGCTCGCCTCGGTGGCTGAGTGGTTAGTGTGCTCGCCTCGGTGGCTGAGTGGTTAGTATGCTCGCCTCGGTGACTGAGTGGTTAGTATGCTCGCCTCGGTGACTGAGTGGTTGTTACAGTGTAACATGTAACGGATAAGATCATGACAGAGTCGTTTTCTTTAATATATAATGATAATCACATTTATTGGATTTTCTGCTGGCACACATGATCTATAGTCTGGATGCAATTATTAAATTAATGTTCATTAATTTAGGAATTCTTCTGAGGCAAGTCGCCGTGTAGTTATGAAGATATTCCAGCATCCTAATCATACAATTTATTCAGCATGGTCTACTTACACTTGTGAGAATTTATGAACACACACAACTTGAATTAATCTTCACTGTCTTTCAAAGCTACTTCACACCTATAATTATAACTTGTTGATTCTTAACTGACTTGGCTAACTCAAGACTCCTACTCTTAACTTTCTCACTGTTCTGACTCTAACTGTTTCTAAACTTCTAATCTGACTTTTGTCCTAACTCATCCTGGACTGACGGAACTATCTACTACTTCATCTTGGACTATCTTTCTCTGAACTAATTGCTAACTGCTTTCAGCAGTCGGCCGAAGCCGTACTCACTGAACGAGCCTACATCTTAACTGCTCTTCTGGTCTTCCGAATTCTCTCTTTGTTAAACTGTTGTGCAAAACCTTAAATACTCAAACAGCTCCCTTCTTCCTGAGGCTCAGCAGCCAATCAGCTGCTCTTCTGAGTGCCCCTGCGACTGATCACAAGTGTTGGCCACTCTACATTTACGTGTCCAGTGTCCACTATCTGTGACTCACACCTGGACTTTCCCAAATCTGGACAAAGCATCCTATTTTTCGCCTACTTGGTGACATAATGTTACCTCATGACAATGACCTCTCCTGGAAGTTGGATGACCACTTATCAGCCGGCCAAAGTCATGGGTCAACGCATGCTCATCACAATAACAACTACTAGTTGTTGTGAACATGATGGACACTCGTGGAGCTCTGACAATAACACCACGAGGTCGTTGCATGTTACTAGTCATACCTGGTCCTTTCCAACAACTTTGCTCTTGTGAACCTGGCATGGACATCTAACTTAGTTTGGTGGGTGTCCTACCCCTACCCCTGCAGACACTGCGCTATCTTCTGTTGCATGGAAAATTCCATGGGCTCCTAACTCTCATCGTGTCGTCCTCTATTCTACCTCTCTCCTTCCTCACTCTGACTAACTGTTATTCCTGGAAAATTACCATAGTTAAAATCTGCTGGTCGCCACTATATGATACTGCCATCGTCTATTCAAGGAGCGGTAACGACTAAATTACCTGCTCTCTCTATGCTTCCTTAGCTTACTCTGTTACATATTCCTCCCTTATTACATATGAGATTTATTTCTAAGTAAATAAATCTTAGTATCATCTACATAAAAAATAGTGACAGAGTTATATGGACATCAATAATATATTACTATTAATCATAATAGTCAAAACAAAACTCTAAATTTCCTTACAAAAATCAGTACAAAAAATACTTGTCACAATAACAATCAATCTTTAAAAACCATAGATCATCAACAATATCTTGGAGATAGTAAGGTACTGTACCATACAAGAATTCTTTTAAAAATAAATCTAAACAAATTTTAAATTTTTTATAGGGGACATAATTTTCAAAGTATGTCCAGTTGTGTCCCTTGAATGAGTAACTCAACCATTTACTATAATGCAAGTCTTATTGAAAATGTTAACTAATTCTTGACAATGACTGTTTGTCAGCTTCTTGAGGCTACATCACAGGCATCACCAGACATCTGTCGACTGGCATCTGTGACTCCAATATCCTATAAATAAACTCATAAGACAAATCATGTACAACACGCATTTGTAAGGTATTAATAAAACATTAAACATTATCTTCAACATTTTACAAATGAAACCTCTGACAGACTGTCAAAGAAGTCTGAAATAAAAATATTCGTGATAAAAAAATTTTCACATATTTGCTCAATTCACATAGAACATATATGACCAAACTTAGACAATGCACACATCTCCGGAGACTACAAATCACAAACAACACTTAGTTTGAGCAACAATATATCAATATACATATATATATACTTCAGACTTATTTACATCATACTCTTTCTCTGAGCCTCATTTCTCTATATATTATATGACTTCTTGTAAGTCATCATAAATCTAAATCAATTCTTGAAGTTTCTCTCAAGTTCCAGTTTAATTACCCATGAGTCCATCCTTTAGACTCATTTCTCATGATACTCTTCTAGTATCTCCTCTCTACTCTCAATATCAGAATTATCTGGATACAGTCCACTTGACAGTATCTATCAGTCATATTCATTTATTCGACTCGGATATTTCTATTTACATCTCTTACTCACAGGACTAACATTTAGTCTCTATAACTTCTGGAAACTCTCTCTCAAGTTCCATTTCTCTTTATATAACCTTTTACGAGTTACCACTCTGGTTACATGTTTCACATGAGTCTCCTCTAGACCCATCTTCTTCAGGTCATTACCTCTCATACAACTTAAAATCTCTTAATTTCTTATGTAACCTTTCTGAGTTATCACTCAGTTACATAATTTCACATGAGTCTCATCCTTTAGACTCATTATCATGATACTCTTCTAGTATCATCTATTTATTCTCAAGATCAGGATTATCTGAATACCATCCACTTGACAGCATCTAACATTCATTTGACTCTGAATAATCTGCATACATCTCTTGTATTCCCAGGACTACTATTCAGTCTCAATATATCATGATACTCTTGTAGTATCTTCTAAGGCTCAAGATCAGAATTATCTGGACACCATCCACTTGACAGCATCTATCAGTCATATTCATTTATTCGACTCAGATATTCTTATTTACATCTCTTACATTCACAGGACTAACATTTAGTCTCTATAACTTCTGGAAACTCTCTCTCAAGTTCCATTTCTCTTTATATAACCTTTTACGAGTTACCACTCTGGTTACACGATTATTTTCACATGAGTCTACTTCTTTAGACTCATCTTCTTCAGGTCATTACCTCTCACACAACTTAAAATCTCTTAATTTCTTATGTAACCTTTCTGAGTTATCACTCAGTTACATAATTTCACATGAGTCTCCTCTAGACTCCTTTTCTCATGATACTTCTCTTAGTATTCACATTTATAACCTAATTTCCTTAGGTCTCAATAAGCACAGGTTATCATCACCTTGCTTCTCACTTCTCATTCTTCAACAACTCTTAACTTTCAATAACACTCTCATCTCCTTGCTACACACGTATATTGGTCAGTCGTTCCTTGGATTACCATCCAACTTCGCAAGTTTAAGAACTCTGACCAACTCGTAGTTAGTACCATATGTTTCACATTGGTAACTCTTAACTTCTAGTTCATCTGAGGTAATCTCTATTTCCTCAGCTCTCTTGTCTTCTATATTCTCTTGACACTACTATCATCTCTAGACATTCTCTATAAATCATCTCTTGTTTGTCCATTCTGAGTTCTCTTAACTCTAGGTACGCTAAGACTTCTGCGTCTGTAGATAGCGTCCTCTCAACTCGACTCAAGCCTTAATTAAGCCAATGTAAACATGGTTATCACCATTTTTATTCGTTACTTCGGGTGACTCACTCCCCAAGTGGTCACCTATATGGCTTAACTACATTCTGGCTTCTCTTTAGTCAGTTATCACAGGTAAACCTTGGGAATCCCTTACCCTTGTTTACATCTCGTCTATCGACTCTCGTATCTCTTATACGATCATAACTTTAGGAACCTTATTGTCCCTCTATTGACATCTTTATACATATAGTCTTTATAATTCATCTCCTGTCTACATAGTAAATATTAATATCTCTTATTGCAGCATAAGACCCGTTTAGTCGTATCCATGTTCCATCTATTTCTTATTGAATATATGCTCATATTTGAATCACATCTTCTCATATGATTTCTTCCTTGCTGGCTAAATCTAAAGTTCCATTCATTGTCGTAAGATCCTTCCTAAGTCAATATAATTAATCATCTGTCCTCTGTTGGCTAGTCCTTCAATGAAAATATTTATGATCTGTCACTGGATATCACCTCTTCCACCAGATCTCACAAATGCCCTTTTCCGTTAGACCAATACTCTGTCTCCGTATATACACACAGGCATTAATTCTACCTTACCTTCCCATGAATGTGGATACCTCATCCGATCAAGCCTGGAAAGTTATATTCTTTAGGTCTCTCCAGTTCTGTGTTAAGTCTGCAAATTCTCTACACTCTCCCTCCATCCTCTTAAGTTTGATGGCAGGTTTATCGCCGGTCTCAGTTCAGTGTTTCGGTTGTGGGGTCTACGGTGGTTGCCATGTTTCCTATAATAATAATACCTACCTCTCCCTTGACTATTGATAGAACAACAATTAAAATTTATTATATGTTATATTACATGTACTAATTATCAGCACTTTATGAGCTCTGGCCTCAGTCTCTGAAATAAATAGAAATTATTATTAATTTCCCTGTGGAATAAAAACAGTGTAGTCTAAAAATTATTATTATTTAATTTCCCTGTGGAATAAACAATGTAGAATTTCCAACACTATAAGAAAATACATCCAGTACAATTTAAAAATGGTTACAGAACAATATAACATATGGCATGTCACCTTTACCAATAATAATATTAAAATTACTTATTTTTAAGCCAAACTACATAACAGTACTCTTTAAAAAATTCAACCAGCTGTTTAAAAAAATTGTTTACAATATTCGCTGGTATATTAATTAATAATACTTTCTAAAAATCATTAATTAATTAATTACTTAACCAACTACTTAATAAATAAATTATTGTTTCTCAGCTGTTGATGATCGGTTTCTTCCTTCTGTCTTCTAAGTCTAAAGTCTAATGTTAATTTATTTTAATTTCTAACACACGCGAATGGCCATTGTAATATTTATCTATTAACACTCTTACTTGTTACTTGACTTGTTTCTCTAAATAAAAACTACACCACTTGAAATTATTAATTATCAATCACAATTCACAATTTTCCTCAATAAACTGCCACATGGGAAAATTCGACACGTTCGACAATTACAAATGTGTCGGAAGTTATCTGACGATGACGATATTCTGTTGAGAGTTATGCCTCTTCCTGAATACTTTCAAAATAAACACTGTGGTGGGTCACAGTTCAAAGGTCGGCCTCATTGATGAACTTGGAATCTCAGGTGGACGAAACAATGATTTGTGCTGAATAAAATTTTAGTGCCTCTCTTAGACACTTGACACAGGTAAATTTCAGACTTGTAACACCGTAATCTGACCTGAAGGACAGGTAGAACTGTGGTTGTGTTGAACTTTTGACCTTAGTAGACGGTACACGATATTTCCAGGTTGAAAACTGGACTGGCTTTTTATTCTTCCGTTAACTTTTCTGTCACTCTTATTTGATTTCTCTCTCCGCGACAAACCCAGAATTCATCCTGGTCACGGCACCAAATAATCTAACCATGTTACAGTGTAACATGTAACGGATAAGATCATGACAGAGTCGTTTTCTTTAATATATAATGATAATCACATTTATTGGATTTTCTGCTGGCACACATGATCTATAGTCTGGAT
Organism: Megaustenia siamemsis; assembly: GCA_032433765.1. Taxonomy (NCBI): domain Eukaryota; kingdom Metazoa; phylum Mollusca; class Gastropoda; order Stylommatophora; family Ariophantidae; genus Megaustenia; species Megaustenia siamemsis. Next base: position 38,391,120 of record JAVIAB010000124.1, read on the forward strand.
GCAATTATTAAATTAATGTTCATTAATTTAGGAATTCTTCTGAGGCAAGTCGCCGTGTAGTTATGAAGATATTCCAGCATCCTAATCATACAATTTATTCAGCATGGTCTACTTACACTTGTGAGAATTTATGAACACACACAACTTGAATTAATCTTCACTGTCTTTCAAAGCTACTTCACACCTATAATTATAACTTGTTGATTCTTAACTGACTTGGCTAACTCAAGACTCCTACTCTTAACTTTCTCACTGTTCTGACTCTAACTGTTTCTAAACTTCTAATCTGACTTTTGTCCTAACTCATCCTGGACTGACGGAACTATCTACTACTTCATCTTGGACTATCTTTCTCTGAACTAATTGCTAACTGCTTTCAGCAGTCGGCCGAAGCCGTACTCACTGAACGAGCCTACATCTTAACTGCTCTTCTGGTCTTCCGAATTCTCTCTTTGTTAAACTGTTGTGCAAAACCTTAAATACTCAAACAGCTCCCTTCTTCCTGAGGCTCAGCAGCCAATCAGCTGCTCTTCTGAGTGCCCCTGCGACTGATCACAAGTGTTGGCCACTCTACATTTACGTGTCCAGTGTCCACTATCTGTGACTCACACCTGGACTTTCCCAAATCTGGACAAAGCATCCTATTTTTCGCCTACTTGGTGACATAATGTTACCTCATGACAATGACCTCTCCTGGAAGTTGGATGACCACTTATCAGCCGGCCAAAGTCATGGGTCAACGCATGCTCATCACAATAACAACTACTAGTTGTTGTGAACATGATGGACACTCGTGGAGCTCTGACAATAACACCACGAGGTCGTTGCATGTTACTATGTTATAGTGTGACTCAGTCATGGGCGATAATGGAAGAATAGAAGAATATGACGATAGACAGAAGAATAAAAGAATGAGGCGATGACGATGTGAAGTAGGATAGTTTTAGGCGGCGTAGAAAAGACACTCTTCAGAGGATTAGGAAGGAGACGTTAAGTCTACCCAACTCAGTCGCTGAGTCGTAATCAACTTGAAGATTACCAGTGAAATGCGTACAGGTGGTCAGCCTAAAGCCAGACAGATGTTAGCTCTGGTCGACAAAGTTGCGTAACGCAACGACACGGCCGCTGGTTCCTAGGAAACTCTTATATCGGCAGACGCCTTGAAGTCCAGTGAAGACCTGAGATGAAAGCGGACAACTAAACTGCCCCGCGTAATCAAAAGACCAGGTTATCTTTACGTTCAACAGTGATTACTCTTTGAGTCTCTGAATTGGAAATCGCCTGGAGTTTTAGTTGTTAGGGGACGGACTTAGGAAGATGGACAGGTTCGACAGGACTCCTAAAGTAATAAGACTTTGGAGATAATTAAAAAAGGCGGAGCTAGAGAGATAGTGACGGTCAAGAGACGTAGGTTAGGCCGTATCAGTGGTCGGGGGGTGTGGTCACCTGGGACTTAAACCCCGAGACCCTGGGAACTGGGGAGATTAGGAGAGGAGAGGCCCAGAATGCTTTTGGGGCGAGGAGCAGTAGCTAGAGAGACATTTAGCTACACTCGGGCAGACTCAGCTACACTCAGCCAGACTCGAGACAACTCAGCCACACTCGGCCAGACTGAGCACATTCAGATACTAGTTCCTCAGCACTATCAGAAAGAGACAGGCAGATGTACTTAAGAATACTATACGGAGTATACGGTCAACAAGATAGATAGATAACTATCAGATAGAGACATGCCTGCAACATCCCATTCCTTTCTGTTGCCGTGACGCAGGATTTTATTCTTTTAAAGAAGGACCTGGAAGAAAAAAAAAAGTAAGAATTTTCTCTTAACCAACTCTGACGTCCATCTACGCACTTCCAGCGTAAACCTACGCACTTCCAGCGTAAACCTACATACTTACAGCAACGAGTGCCGTCCTCATAATTTGCAAGTACCCATGAAGTTGAGCCTAGTAATGTGTTTGTGTACAACACACCAGCGAACCTTGTCTACAGAAGTTAATCAAGCCTAGCCATCTGTGTCCAAAATAGTACATCGAAGTCCAGTGTAAGAATGGCTGCCTGTTTGTGAGACTACACCCTGTTTATCTTAAAATCCCGAAGAAGCGACTAGAAGTGCCAACCCGCAGTGATCTTTCCCCGAGCTATATCAAAGTAGAAGTGAACATTCATATTCATAAAGTAGAACTTCCTGTAAGGAAAGAAGTAAAAGTGAAATAGACAGAGAGAACAAAATGTGAAAATGATGTCCACATTGAGAACCTGAAAGAAGACTAAGTAGTTAATTATTGTTTTAAATTAGTATATTATTGTGTAGTTGTTAGGATGTTATAAAGGTGTGTTAGGTATTCCATGGACTTCAGAAGCATGTAAGTTGGATTTTTCTTATATATTTTAGAGATGCATATGATATGTTGTAACAAGGTTGTGTGAAGTAAATAAGTTTTTTCTTGAGTGTTAGTGAAGAAAGTAGAAATTCTTTGACTGATCTAAATAACTTGTGTGTTAATTTATACTTAATTTATAATTAATTAATTAATTATCAAGATGAAGAGAGGCATGACTCCCACTTTGCAGACCCTGCAAGAAATTAGTAGAGTCATCACGGTTTAGAAAATAGTTTTAGACAGCAAGAAGTGAGTGCCAGTATCTCAAATTACTCTGGCGATCCATCCAAGTTCAGACAATGGATGGCAGAAATTGAAAAGTATGCTCTCATTTTTCCTATAAATGAGGAAGACAAGAAATTAATAGCTTTTAAAACAAGTAGAGGCGAAGTATCTGACTTCATCCAGAGAAGGCTAAAGAGTGAACCTTCAAGCACATGGAAGTCCCTCCAGATAGATTTAAAAACTAGGTATGCTGCTGTAGGAGATGCCTACACTGCTTTCATACTTTTGAGGAAGTGTAAACAAGAAAGAGGGGAGACAATAACTGCATACAGTAATAGACTTTTAGAGCTAGCAGAGGAATCTGGTTTAGATACTGACAGTTTTGGTAGACAATTAATAGAGACTTTTATAGATGGACTAATATCCACAGATCTAAAACTACACTTAGCGAGGCTGAACCCTGAGACGCTAGATGAAGCGATTAATATCTCTATTAAAGAAATCGGGTTCATGAAGAAATTGAATTTAAACCTACCTGAAGAAAGCCCAACCATCAGTGAATGGTTTAATAAAAGAAAAATAGTAGAAACGCCTAGGGAAGTTAATCAAGCGAGTAATAGATGGAGAAATAAGGGACGACTAGGTGAAATGAGTAAAGAAATATATGCAGTGAGAAGGGAAACAAGGCATTTTCACGAAAGATTAGCACCCCAGGAATCTAGGTGGAGATGGAATGACAAAAGACAAACTGCTGGACGTAAGAGCTATGAAATAAATAGTGTAGACAGGATTGAAATGAATAAAGTGAATAGTAAATCAAACTTTTGGCCACAGCATATTAACCAAACACCCTGGCGTGGTTGGCAAGATCCCTCTGGAGTCAAAGAGAAGCGCGCAACCAAGCACGTGGATGCGAGAACGACCAAGTGGTCCAAATCAAACGGCCCAAACATCAAGACAAACAGGCTGTCTAGCCTGAAACAATACAAATTAATCAGAAAGGAGAAGGAATTAGAAGAGACTGAGAACAGAATGATCGACAGTGCTACACAAACAGAAGGTACTGATAGAGAAGTATTAGTGACACAGGTAAGCAGTGCACAAACACAGACTGTAGAGGTTAGAGGACAAACTAAACATAATGATAAGATAACACAAACGAGGGAGGTGAAGAAACAAGTTAGAGACGCCTGTGTGGCTACAAACATCTTAGAAGATGTGATATCAAGAAAAGATGCCGAGATAAGAATTATGGAAAAGAGAAGTGAAAGAGATGAGTTGATGCTACTAGAGCTGAAAGACACAGTAGATAGGCTAGAGTGCAAAAACAAGTGTCTAGAGACAAGAATTAAAGAGCTTGAAGAACAAGAGTCTGAGACTGACAGACACAGTGTATGTATGATTCGAGAAGTTGATGAGATGAAAGCACAGAATAGCCAACTTTTAGGTGAAGTTAAAGTGTCCAAGGATTTAGTTGTAAGTTTAAGAAAGGAGAAATCAGAAGTAGATGACAAAGTAAAGAACCTAATACGAGAGAAGTCTGACTTAGAGGAAGAGGTAGCGTCTCTAAGGCGAAAGAAATCTACTACAGAAAATTTGAAGAAGGAAAACGAGAAAGGGAAACTTGATAGGATAGAACGCAACAGTGATACAAATAGTGTAGAGGTTGTAAGTAAAAGTGCTGAGAAGAAAATTAACGAACTAGCAGTGTTTCATGCATTAGAGAAAGCAGCTGATAAATATGCGCGTGAAATGGACAAGGAATTAGAGGATATGGCAGATGGGGTAAAAGGTAGCAAGAAACGTCCTGAAACTGACAGATTGCCTACAATACGAGAAAGGAGGGTTGCTGCCATAAATGAAGAGTTTGAAAAGACCCAAATAGAAAAGGCAGAGCAAGTGAAATTTTGGCCATTGGGAACACCAGAACGTGATGCCATTATCGCTGAAAGAAGAAGAAAAGACGATGAAAGAGTCAAAGTAGACCTGCCTTTTGCCTTACGATTGGGACGACGGCAAGAGTTTTTTGACCACCAGAAAGAAATAGATAAAGGTAACAGATTCAGAGAAGATCATAGGTCAGAAAGAGGAGACCTGACAACCACTAGTGATGGAAGAGATAAAAGATACAAAAAGAAGAAACATACATATTAAGAATTGTAATTATTTTACTTGTGGATGTTGTAACTAATAAGGTGTAAGAGTCTACTAACTTTTAGACGAATTTTATATGTATAATGTCAGTGTGCACTGAATGATGAGTAGGAGTCTGTAAATGTACTGTTGCCTTAATGAGGAGACAGAACTATATGTATGAAGATGTTAGTGAGTCACCTGAAGTAAACAAACAAAATGGTAACCATGTTTACATCGGTTTAAAAAGTTTGAGTCAAGTTAAGAGAACTCAGAATTTACAGAAAATAGAGTATTCATGGAGAGAAAAACATAGGGAACTAAGAAGAGTGAGTCAGTGACCCGAGTTGGAGAGACTCTATGAGTTATATAGGAATTCCAAGTGTGGAACAGCATTGTGAGATGTACATATGTGTGTATGAAGTGTGTTGTGGATAGTTTAATGGAAGTCTAGACAGACTAGATTCTGTATCAAATTTAAGTCGTAATTTTGATTGCTATGTGTTTGTGATTACTCTATGCTTCAATGTTCGGTCTGTCCAAGACTGTGGGGTGTATGATTTGAGGAGAAACATGTTGTGAAATGCACATTTTTTAAAATACAATTTTATGAAAATGTAATTATATGTTGACGGGGAGAATTGCCTAAAATTTAGGAATATGCGGGGAGAAGGAACAGATAAGAAGACTGTCGACCCGACATGAGTTGACCAGTAAATTAAGCCTGTGGCTAAGAGATTCTGTAAGAAAGCGTATTGCTATGCAGACAACTTTATTAGCAGTGCCAGAAGAGCACGTGTTTAGGGAGAATAAGAGAACAGAGTAGACGGGTCTTGTTTCTTTTTCAGAACTGGCACAGATATGATGCCGAAGAAAGACTAAACACGTCTTATTAGGCAATTAAGAGAGTACAGTGCGAAGGCCGATCGAGCCTTAAATATTTCAGAATTGATGTTTCCACAAAATGTTTTGTATACATGAGACACATGTTGTGTCGCAAAGATGTTTATTGAATGTCATGATATTGTTGTAGAATTATGAATGTTGTATATGTAAACACCAATTACAGAACCTACCAGTTTAAATTAAGAGACGGAAAGAAATGTGGGTTAGACATAGACAAAACAGACGATGACCTCAATTTAGCTGGCCTACATTCAGGCTAGGTCCAGAGTGACGTCACGTTAGTCAGAGGCTTCAAAGCAAAACAAAGTGGCATGGCAGAGCGATGTTGTAAGATGATTGTATACATGATGGATTTTTCTTTTGAGATTCCAGTTTATAGATGTTGAATTTGTATTTCTAATTGTTGTAATAATTGATGTACAATGAGAAAAAGGAAATTAGTTAGCCCATTAAGGAAGTAGAAAGAGAGCAGTCACACTATGTTTTTATTTTGAGTTAAATTGATCTATGAATATATCAATTCAACTGAAATGTTGACGGAGATATATGTTATAGTGTGACTCAGTCATGGCGATAATGGAAGAATAGAAGAATATGACGATAGACAGAAGAATAAAAGAATGAGGCGATGACGATGTGAAGTAGGATAGTTTTAGGCGGCGTAGAAAAGACACTCTTCAGAGGATTAGGAAGGAGACGTTAAGTCTACCCAACTCAGTCGCTGAGTCGTAATCAACTTGAAGATTACCAGTGAAATGCGTACAGGTGGTCAGCCTAAAGCCAGACAGATGTTAGCTCTGGTCGACAAAGTTGCGTAACGCAACGACACGGCCGCTGGTTCCTAGGAAACTCTTATATCGGCAGACGCCTTGAAGTCCAGTGAAGACCTGAGATGAAAGCGGACAACTAAACTGCCCCGCGTAATCAAAAGACCAGGTTATCTTTACGTTCAACAGTGATTACTCTTTGAGTCTCTGAATTGGAAATCGCCTGGAGTTTTAGTTGTTAGGGGACGGACTTAGGAAGATGGACAGGTTCGACAGGACTCCTAAAGTAATAAGACTTTGGAGATAATTAAAAAGGCGGAGCTAGAGAGATAGTGACGGTCAAGAGACGTAGGTTAGGCCGTATCAGTGGTCGGGGGGGTGTGGTCACCTGGGACTTAAACCCCGAGACCCTGGGAACTGGGGAGATTAGGAGAGGAGAGGCCCAGAATGCTTTTGGGGCGAGGAGCAGTAGCTAGAGAGACATTTAGCTACACTCGGGCAGACTCAGCTACACTCAGCCAGACTCGAGACAACTCAGCCACACTCGGCCAGACTGAGCACATTCAGATACTAGTTCCTCAGCACTATCAGAAAGAGACAGGCAGATGTACTTAAGAATACTATACGGAGTATACGGTCAACAAGATATAGATAACCACAGATAGAACTTTATGAATACGAAACGGCCACACACAAACGTTATTTGACAATTCATCATCGCCGATAGGCTATGTCAAGTAACACCAATAAAGACCTTGTTTATACTTGTACTAAAAAGATTGATGAGTTATATATGTGTGTCAAATGAAAGTACAAGTAGTAAGGTCAGAAAGAAGTTTGAAAGAAACCCTGCAACATCCCGTCATACCTGGTCCTTTCCAACAACTTTGCTCTTGTGAACCTGGCATGGACATCTAACTTAGTTTGGTGGGTGTCCTACCCCTACCCCTGCAGACACTGCGCTATCTTCTGTTGCATGGAAAATTCCATGGGCTCTTAACTCTCATCGTGTCGTCCTCTATTCTACCTCTCTCCTTCCTCACTCTGACTAACTGTTATTCCTGGAAAATTACCATAGTTAAAATCTGCTGGTCGCCACTATATGATACTGCCATCGTCTATTCAAGGAGCGGTAACGACTAAATTACCTGCTCTCTCTATGCTTCCTTAGCTTACTCTGTTACAGTGGTTAGTATGCTCGCCTCGGTGGCTGAGTGGTTAGTATGCTCGCCTCGGTGACTGAGTGGTTAGTATGCTCGCCTCGGTGGCTGAGTGGTTAGTATGCTCGCCTCGGTGGCTGAGTGGTTAGTATGCTCGCCTCGGTGGCTGAGTGGTTAGTATGCTCGCCTCGGTGACTGAGTGGTTAGTATGCTCGCCTCGGTGACTGAGTGGTTAGTATGCTCGCCTCGGTGGCTGAGTGGTTAGTATGCTCGCCTCGGTGACTGAGTGGTTAGTATGCTCGCCTCGGTGACTGAGTGGTTAGTATGCTCGCCTCGGTGGCTGAGTGGTTAGTGTGCTCGCCTCGGTGACTGAGTGGTTAGTATGCTCGCCTCGGTGGCTGAGTGGTTAGTGTGCTCGCCTCGGTGGCTGAGTGGTTAGTATGCTCGCCTCGGTGGCTGAGTGGTTAGTATGCTCGCCTCGGTGACTGAGTGGTTAGTATGCTCGCCTCGGTGGCTGAGTGGTTAGTATGCTCGCCTCGGTGGCTGAGTGGTTAGTATACTCGCCTCGGTGGCTGAGTGGTTAGTATGCTCGCCTCGGTGACTGAGTGGTTAGTATGCTCGCCTCGGTGACTGAGTGGTTAGTATGCTCGCCTCGGTGGCTGAGTGGTTAGTGTGCTCGCCTCGGTGACTGAGTGGTTAGTATGCTCGCCTCGGTGACTGAGTGGTTAGTATGCTCGCCTCGGTGACTGAGTGGTTAGTATGCTCGCCTCGGTGACTGAGTGGTTAGTATGCTCGCCTCGGTGACTGAGTGGTTAGTATGCTCGCCTCGGTGGCTGAGTGGTTAGTATGCTCGCCTCGGTGGCTGAGTGGTTAGTGTGCTCGCCTCGGTGGCTGAGTGGTTAGTGTGCTCGCTTCCTGATCCGAAGAGTCCGGGTTCGATCCCCAGCAGTGGCGGATTTTTTTTTTCGGACTGACAACGTTCCGGTGTTCACTCAGCCTATACAAATGGGCAACGGAGATTTTTCTGGGAAGTAAAGGCGGTCTATCGTGATACCGACCACATCACCGTAAATTTGCCGTGGTCATAGAAAAATATGGTCACTAACACCATATTCTCCATACGCCTAACATGGCGTGGAGGGAACTTTTACTTTTTTTTTAAAGTAAAGGTTACATCTTATACTTCATTAATCAACGACATTAATGGTACCGAACATTTTACTTGATTTTGTTTTCATTATTCATAATGACCGAGGAGCCGCGATAGCTCAGTGGTTAGTGAACTGGACTACAAAGGACAGTGGGTAGGATTCGATCCCAAACTACGGCTTCCGGGTTCACCCAGCCTTTCATTGGTACCCCGTTTTTTTTTCTGGGAAAGTAAAGCGGCACGGGCGTAATGCCGACCACGTTACCTCAAAAATCATGTGCTGAAGGTCTGTAAAATTTATGATCACTAACACTATACGTCACTAGGCGTGACGGGGAGGGGGGGGGCTCTTTACTTTTTTTTTTTTATTATTCATAATGACTAGCGGTTGCGTTACCTCGCAGCAGATATTGTCTCCTCTTATGTTGATGTTGTCAACACCCGATGCAAAAGAGTGAGTGAGTACAGACGAGGGTTCCACCATTGTGTCCTTGAGCATGACACGAAGCTCAGCCCCTCGCAGTACTGCCTGTTTCAGATCTTCCTTGCTGCCAAACACGGGAGTTCCGTTTGCCTCGTTCTCAAAGATGAGTGTCCAAGGTCTGTCACACATGCCTGTCACAGGTTAGAAGGAGAAAGGGGGAAATATATATATATATATATATATATATATATATATATATATATATATATATATATATATATATAAACGGTATTGTTAATGCTTCACGTAACAAGAGGGCAGCACAAACTAGAACGACGTTTCGACTCAATAGGCCTTCAACAGGAACAAACATAGATCACACATATGTATTTAAAATAAAAAAAAAAATAATATATAATAATGTCGAACGAGAGTAAGAAATAAAGGGCAAATTAAAAATAAAAACTCTTCCATGAATAATCTGATGTGTAAAAATGTTGTGCGTTGGGGCATGTGTGCGTTCACAAAAGTGAAAATGTGCGCACATTTAGCTTCAATTAGCTTCATTGCAGCTTCGCAATTGTATGCAATTATGTGTATTTCTTTGCCTTGACAACACCCATTACATTTTAGAAAAAGCACGTTATCTTAAAAAAATTAAAAATTAACTAGTTGTGACACACATTTAATTCTTCCAAGTATGTCATTCTACAACAAGAACTTAAATATGCATATATGATTTTGTAGTAGGGTGACATGAGCTGATTAAATAATTCCATATCAAATGTTCAACAGTTTGATAGAACACACGTAGAAGGCAGTGCCTGGTGCTTATTTCCACTATGGACGTTCTCTACCGCTTTATCTTCTTTGGTTACAACATTATGTTCTTAATAATTAAAGTCATAACTGCGACTTCCATAACATGTTTGTTTCTGTTCTCATTACTTGTCTTAGCTGTTATTAATGGCTATGCCCATTCATTTCATTTAATGTATTTATATTTGTTGAAAGTGAGAAGCTGTCTTGATCATACTTTGACTCGAAGAATTATATATGCTAGGAACATATAAAACAGCAGAAACCATACGATCTAGTCTGTCACTTAATAACACAGGTCGTCAGGCGTAGACAGTCCAAAATGTCTGCCCTTTTTCCCGTCTCCGGCTCGAAACGAAAATAGACAGAGAGACAGACAGACGGATGGATAGATATTTGTAGCAATTTGCATTTTCTTTTAATGATTTATTTTATCTTATTGTTTATTCTGTTTAGCGTTGTTGGCGGAAGAAATGTGTAATTGTTTATCTTCCCTTGTTGTGTAGCTTGAATTGCTGCCATATCAAATTTACGCGATCGTTCTTTGGTTATGGAAGGCTCCGGTATCACTGCAAACGAATTAAAATCCATAATTGCTCAACTGCCCGTGCCAATGGAATCATCCGAATTACTATCTCATCTCCCAAACAAAGAAGGGTAGCTGTAATTCCCATCATAGCAGTCTTTGATCCCATCTGACCATCTCATTCCGGAGGTTAATTTTTTTTGTATTTATAACCACATGTTGTCATGTAGTAGATCAAGCTGCAGGTTTGATTTCATTATGGACAGATGGCTAAACTAATGCACTCTTTGTTGTTCAGTAACAAGTATTAAGCCATTTTTATTCTCAAAGAAAATATTATATCTTTTAGTTTGTTTGCAGATGTTCATATACATTTCACACTTGTTATTTTTACGCTTGTTAGTTTTAAGAATTGCCTATGCTTGACATTGTTAGGGCAATGCGTCAATACAAAATATTTCTCTTTATTTCTGTTTTGTTTCCATAATCGCACTTAGATGTTTCAATGCCTATGCTATTTTTTGGTAACTTACATTATTTTCTCTTTCTGGAATCTGCGTTCAGCATTTTAAAAAAGTGACTTTTTAAATTACTTGCTATAATTGTTATATATTATTGTTTGAAGCTCATGTTAGCTTGTATTCTTCCCTGTCATAAAGTATAATTTGCTGGAAACTTGGAACCTTGGTTGTGTTTGTTAATATAACGTTGTATCTATGCTAAAATGATAATAGCACGGTGTGCCTATGTTAAAATGTTAATAGAACGGTGTGTCTATGTTAAAATGATAATAACACGGTGTATCTATGTAAAAATTATAACAGAAAGGTGTGTCTATGTTAAAATGATAATAACACGGTGTATCTATGTAAAAATTATAACAGAAAGGTGTGTCTATGTTAAAATGTTAATAGAACGGTGTGTCTATGTTAAGATGATAATAGAACTGTGTGTCTATGTTAAGATGATAATAGAACTGTGTGTCTATGTTAAAATGATAATAGAAGGGTGTGTCTATGTTAAAATGATAATAGAACGGTGTGTCTATGTTAAGATGATAATAGAACTGTGTGTCTATGTTAAAATTATAATAGAAGGGTGTGTCTATGTTAAAATGATAATAGAAGGGTGTGCCTATGTTAAAATGATAATAGAACGGTGTGTCTATGTTAAAATGATAACCCACTTCATATTTTATTTTGAGTGTGTCAATCACGACGCAGATTTAGGGGAAAAATCAAGACATATACACACCTTATACGAGTACTGATCATACGACCAGCTGGTTATGTTTCACGAAATTGTCCTTACCTCTCCATCATGAAACAGAATAAAGAATCAAGTTCGCACGATCACAAGACTTTAACGATGAAGAATATTTTATTTTGTATAAATATATATATTTATATTTTGTTTAAACTCCAATCCATCTTTTGATATGTTTATATAACCAAGGAAACGAAGGCTGCAAGGGACGTAATCCAGGACTTACTTATAGCTGAGTAGGGCGGAAGGCATTGTCCACCGTGTGCTAGAGTTAGACTTGTTGACATGTGGGTTGCTATGACAACCAAGACAACAATTGATGTAAGCATGTTTGGATATTGCACAAGACCCTGTGAAAAGAAATGCCAAACGTGTCATCCAAATAAAAGCAAGTTCATGATCTTAAATACAGTATAGTTACTAACAATTAATGAAAAGCTGAACAAATTAAACTACAAGTTATTATATTTAGATTCATCAGGGAGCTGCGGTACCTCAGTGGTTAATAACCAGAACTAACGAAAGGGCAAGAGATCGATCTCGTTCCTGATCGGCGGCTTATAGGTTAATTAAGCCTTAGTTTGTGTATTGAGTTTTTCTGGGACAGTAGAACGGCCAAGTGTGATACAGACAACATTGCTAATGAATTGTACTGACGGTCTTCAGGAAAAATGGTCATATTAGCAGCGTGCAGAGAATCTGTTTAAAAAAAAAATATTTAGAATATTAAGGAGAAGCTAATTTTGAAAGAATACATGAACAGTTAATGCTTAAAGGGCGGATGAAAAGTACGTCTCAGGAAAGACATAGATTTATGGAAAGGGGAAAAGGGGGGGGGGTATTTATCCTACTTCTGATGATCAGGTTGCTTTCGATAGCAAAGCTATATACAGTTTCCTATCTTCAATACATTTGCTTGTGTTTCTTTTACATGAAATATTATGTGACAACAGATTTGAAGCAAAAATCAAGGGAGTGATAACAAAAAACATCGAGCTCCAAGATTCTTCATCTTCATCTGCTTTCCTTCCTCATTTGCCTTTCAGAGTCGAGGGTGGGTACAATTTGTGGTCTTTTGTTCTTCTGTTTGCCACTGCTGTTGTTATGTTTCTTAGTGTCTCTAATATTCCGTCAATCCTTCTTCTTCGTGGTCGACCAACTTTTATTGAAAGCTCGCTGTGTTGTGTTTTGTTGATCTTTCTGCCTTTTCACGTGGCCAAATCATCTTATCTGTTGTTTCTTTAAATATTCTGTGATGGGGATTATTCTTAGCTTTTTTCTCATTTCTAATCTTATCTGTCTTGCTGCTTCCTGTCATTAGTCTAACATATTTCATATCAGTAGCGGTGATTTCTATTATTGTTCTTGCATAGTGTCTAAGACTGGCACAACGTTGGGATGAAGATTGTATTGTAGAGTGTCTATTTTGCCCCTAGAGTTATTTCTTGTTGGACAATAGTGGTGATAGCTGCCCAGTGATTTAACAAGCTTTGTTGTAACACGAGTTTAGTTCTGCTGTTTGCGAATTTTCGTTTGTCACTAGACTTCCTAGGTATTTAAATTTATCTACTTGTTTTAGTTGTCTGCCGTCTAATACAATGTTGATGTTATGTTTCTCTTTTCCAATATTCATGACTTCTGTTTTGTTGATGTTGATTTTCATGTTGTATTTGTGACTGTGCTGTTGAGTCTATTTAAGTGTTCTTGTAGGTTTTATATTTTTCCATGTATATATTTGCCTGATCGTCTGCAAATAGAAGCTCATTGATCTCCTCTGTCTCTGATGGGTTGGGTAGCTTGCATATATAGTCCATGTATGTAATAAATAGTAGGGGGGATAGTACGCAGCCCTGTCTCACTCTTGATCTAGCTTCAAAGTGGTCTGTTTAGCCTGCTGCTGTTCTGACCCTGCAGCTGCTGTTGACGTAGAGACTTTTAATTAGGTTGATTAGATGTTGGCTTACTCCATATGTTGTTAGTATCTCCCACAATTCTTCTCTTTTTACTCGGTCAAATGTTTTTTTTTTCCTGGTAATTGAAAGCTGTGTACACATTTTGATTGTGTTCTGTTGTCTTTTCTGCTAGCTGTTTTAGGGTGAATAGAGTGTATTACTTTTTCTATTTTTTTTTCGGAGTCTCATTTGAGAATCACTGATTATCGCACCAAGATAAAAATTGCCAACTATTCTACATTTAATTAGAAACAATGAGATTTGGTCAGTGTTCAACTATTTGTATTTGTAGTATTGTCATTGTTCGAAATATTAATAAATATTTGAATGACAGAATGTAAGCCTTTGTGATGTCTCGTGAGGGAACATTGAGTGTGTGCGGTGGAGTGAGAGAGAGGATGGGGTTCACATACATAAAGTGATAACAAATATGCAGGATAAATAATGCAACTTTTAAATTCGCGTCCTTAGGTGAAGACAATACAATCAAAACCTTTTCTGAGTAAGCAAAAATCGAAAAGAAAAACCCGGGAGACAATACATCCTGGAGAATGGCAGTAGTTTTGGAAAAAACAGCTCACGTAATGGAAATGAAAGATTGATACAAAAACACAGAGAGGAAAGACCAGATAAGGTTTTCCTAGATCTTCAACAACAAGTACAAACAGCTGAGGAGAGCTGACACAAAAAGTTAAAGAATGGAAATCCCAACAAAAAAGAAGCTAATGAAATACAACTCCAACTAAAACAGTTCAAAATCGGCAACTCCACATTTTATAACTATCGACTGTTGAGGAGAAACACATTTTATACTATAGACTGTTGAGGAGAAACACATTTTATACTATAGACTGTTGAGGAGAAACACATTTTATACTATAGACTGTTGAGGAGAAACACATTTTATACTATAGACTGTTGAGGAGAAACACATTTTATACTATAGACTGTTGAGGAGAAACACATTTATAAACTATAGACTGTTGAGGAGAAACACATTTTATACTATAGACTGTTGAGGAGAAACACATTTTATACTATAGACTGTTGAGGAGAAACACATTTTATACTATAGACTGTTGAGGAGAAACACATTTTATACTATAGACTGTTGAGGAGAAACACATTTTATACTATAGACTGTTGAGGAGAAACACATTTTATACTATAGACTGTTGAGGAGAAACACATTTATAAACTATAGACTGTTGAGGAGAAACACATTTTATACTATAGACTGTTGAGGAGAAACACATTTTATAACTATCGACTGTTGAGGAGAAACACATTTTATACTATAGACTGTTGAGGAGAGACACATTTTATAATTATAGACTGTTGAGGAGAAACACATTTATAAACTATAGACTGTTGAGGAGAAACACATTTTATACTATAGACTGTTGAGGAGAAACACATTTTATAATTACAGACTGTTGAGGAGAAACACATTTTATACTATAGACTGTTGAGGAGAAACACATTTTATAACTATCGACTGTTGAGGAGAAACACATTTTATACTATAGACTGTTGAGGAGAAACACATTTTATAACTATCGACTGTTGAGGAGAAACACATTTTATACTATAGACTGTTGAGGAGAAACACATTTTATAATTATAGACTGTTGAGGAGAAACACATTTTATACTATAGACTGTTGAGGAGAAACACATTTTATAATTATAGACTGTTGAGGAGAAACACATTTTATACTATAGACTGTTGAGGAGAAACACATTTTATAACTATCGACTGTTGAGGAGAAACACATTTTATACCATAGTGTGTTGAGGAGAAACACATTTATAAACTATAGACTGTTGAGGAGAAACACATTTTATACTATAGACTGTTGAGGAGAAACACATTTTATATTATAGACTGTTGAGGAGAAACACATTTTATACTATAGACTGTTGAGGAGAAACACATTTTATACTATAGACTGTTGAGGAGAAACACATTTTATAATTATAGACTGTTGAGGAGAAACACATTTTATACTATAGACTGTTGAGGAGAAACACATTTTATAATTATAGACTGTTGAGGAGAAACACATTTTATACTATAGACTGTTGAGGAGAAACACATTTTATACTATAGACTGTTGAGGAGAAACACATTTTATACTATAGACTGTTGAGGAGAAACACATTTTATACTATAGACTGTTGAGGAGAAACACATTTTATAACTATCGACTGTTGAGGAGAAACACATTTTATACTATAGACTGTTGAGGAGAAACACATTTTATAATTATAGACTGTTGAGGAGAAACACATTTTATACTATAGACCAGCGGTCGTCAAACTTTTTCGACCCACGGAGCCCTAATTCTTAACCACAAATCACCGCGGCAGCACCTTATATCAACAAAAATTACAATGTTAAAAAACCCAAACTTTTAAGAACATTTTAACGGCATATTTAACAGGTTATTATATTTATGTAATAAAAGTATAAGTGAATCAACTTACATTGTGATATTTATTTGCTGTATAAAGTCAATGGGAAGAATGAGCTTGCTTCATCCTCACCAGGTCCTCAAATCTTGGCACAAGTTTGGAAATTCCCACTCTAATCTCTTTCTCAGCGTTCAAATGTGATCTGTATTTGGTTTTTATAGCTGCCAGTGCCGAAAAACCGGTCTCACATAAGTAGGTAGTCGCAAATGGAATTAATACACGGAGGGCCTTCTTGCCTACTTCTGGAAATTCTTGGTAAATTGCGGCACCCTTTCAAGAACAAAGGAAAGTCAACCACTTGGCCACAACACACACACACACACGCGCGACTTTACACCGAATAAATTTGAATAAAACATTGTTGCTAACTGTCATTGAAAAGAGCGGAAAATAAATCTTGGGCCATAGAGAGAAATAATTAGACATTATTGTGGTACAAAAACGGCGAAGTTGATAAATTGTTTGTTGAGAAATATCACCTACGACGGGCATGGCACTCGTTGATGATGAAAATGATGTCCGATCCGCGGAGCCCCTAGGATGGGCTCGCGGAGCACCTAGGCTCCGCGGAGCACAGTTTGACGACCGCTGCTATAGACTGTTGAGGAGAAACACATTTTATACTATAGACTGTTGAGGAGAAACACATTTTATAACTATAGACTGTTGAGGAGAGACACATTTTATAATTATAGACTGTTGAGGAGAAACACATTTTATAATTATAGACTGTTGAGGAGAAACACATTTTATAATTATAGACTGTTGAGGAGAAACACATTTTATAACTATAGACTGTTGAGGAGAGACACATTTTATAATTATAGACTGTTGAGGAGAAACACATTTTATAATTATAGACTGTTGAGGAGAAACACATTTTATAATTATAGACTGTTGAGGAGAAACACATTTTATAACTATAGACTGTTGAGGAGAGACACATTTTATAATTATAGACTGTTGAGGAGAAACACATTTTATAACTATAAACAGCTAGGAGAGACAAATTTATT
The DNA here is from genome assembly GCA_032433765.1 of Megaustenia siamemsis. Classification (NCBI taxonomy): domain Eukaryota; kingdom Metazoa; phylum Mollusca; class Gastropoda; order Stylommatophora; family Ariophantidae; genus Megaustenia; species Megaustenia siamemsis. The sequence goes on from JAVIAB010000124.1 coordinate 38,408,328, forward strand.
AACTATAGCACAAGTTCAGGACAGCTGAGGAGAGACAAATATATCTAAATATAACAATAACAGATGAGGAGAGACAAACATATCTAAATATAAGAAAAACAGATGAGGAGAGACAAATATATCTAAATATAACAATAACAGATGAGGAGAGACAAACATATGCTGACAACTACATGCTGAAGCTGCAAAGGCACAAAATACAAATTCAAAACAACCCACAAGTAAGAAGAAGAACTGATGATAAATGTGGTCACGTCAATGAAGTGAGTTCATGAGTCTCTGGTTGGAATGTTATACAAATAAAAAAAAAATACATGGCGCCACGAAGAAGGTTATGCAGATTTTATTTCAAATATCTGTTCGAAATGTGTCTTAAAGATCTCTTCGAAATGTGTCTTAAAGATATGTCACAATATATCACAAAGATCTCTTGTAATTTATCACAGATTTATGTAGAAAGATAGCTTGGTTTCATGGCAAGAAAAACAGTCAACAGAATTGATATAATGCATTGTGGATTGAACATTGTAGAAGGACATGATCGCCTACGCCAACCGGTATGACACATGATAATGATGATATGACGGAATATATGACAAGGGTATGTCAGAAACAAGGATATGTATTTCCGGGTCATTCACAAAGACCTGTCCGAATTTATTACAAAGATATGAGCATTTTATTTCAGACAAAGACAGACAGTGCTCTAGTAGCATCACTGAAATAACTGTTCATATTAATCCTCATTTATCATGCCTACACTTGTCACAATCTCAAGTACTGATAACAACTAATAGAGTTATCGTTTCCTTTTCTATAATTCAACTATTGTTGTTTATATCACGATTTTGAGGAGAAGGCGTACATCAGTAACATCCTGAATGCGGTCAGTGACTCATAGCTGACTGTTTGTGCCAGGACACGTGCACCAGAACTGACAGATTCTACACAACCTCATTACAATCCCCTAAAAGACGACTGGCCAGTTAGGTCAAGTGAGTAGGGATCAAGAAGGAAGGCAATCCAGTAATAAAAAACGCCATAATGAAGTCGGAGGTGTTGAACCGAAAGGCTCATGTATCACATCTTTGCTGCAAAACACATCAACACGCATCTACGCCGACTTGGCGTCCATTTACGAGCGGACGATGAAGAGGTCTATTCGTGGGGTGAACGAGGGAACGAAAAGATAGGCACATTTTATCAATAGCTGTATAACTAAAAATTATGGGAATAACAAATACAAAGCAAGAAAACTAAAAACTGAGCTTAAAATATTCAGCTGAAACGTGTTATCAACCCTTATCTACGCTGGAAAACAACAAAAGGGACTGAGAAAAGAACTGAACGCTTTTGAAGACAAATGTCTAAAAAGAATTCTCCTTGTAGAATGTATTGAATTTAAGACTAATATAGAAATAAGAGAAAAGAGAAAAGGCCATGCAACCAATGATTTCATCTACAATTAGGAAGAGAAGGTGGGACATATGTCAGACATGTTTTGAGAAGAGACCCCCCCCCCCCCCACCCAAAAAAAAAAATAAATAAATAAAAATAAAAATAAAAATAAAAAAAAAAGAAAGAAAAGAAAGAATTTCAAAAACAGGCTCTTCTATGGGAAACAGAAATTTATAGAAAAAAAAAAACAGAAAGACGTAGAGAGACATTGAAAAGAACACTCATAAAAGAAGCGAAGATTCAATCATAGACTAAGTGGATAAAATGGAACATCTCGCCTAGAATAGAGATGGATAGCAAGAGAACACCACGAGTCATATGCGCCGTCTAGCGAAATACAAACAATTGAAAAGCAGGACATATCATGTACATATTTATCATGTACATTGTTTGAAAGTGGGAGCCACATTAAATTTGTATTATTTGTGTTGAAACATGGCACTCAAGCAAGCAAAAGCAAATAAATAATTTAATGTAAATGAAGAGCAAGTACGTTATTAAGATGAAGAGCAGTATTACAATTGCGATAAAGAAAATACGAGACAGAAAATAAATCGTATTTAATGTATAATTAAGTATGTTCCGCTAACCTTTGTTTTCTTTCAATTTCTTGCATGTAGGTTCCAACAATCTACGTTCTGAACGGGAGGCCGTGACTTAGGTACCAATAACTCTTTCAAAGTACAGGATAATGTCCCTTAATGTGGTTTTCTTCTCCTGTCCAATGTAATAAATTGCACAATTAAATCAGGTACATAGCCTAGCCACAAGACTGTCCCTGCAGTTTACACGCTGTACAGTGTAACACGTTGTATAGTATATGTCTTCTCGTGTTGGCATCTGTATCATTTTTACATGACACATTTTAGACAACAAGTTTCCTTGTTTCTAGGCTCCCCCGTAGCATTTTTGTTGCTCATTCACACACCTGGTGTTCAGTTTGTTATATATTGTTTATCTTACCGACTATTTATATAGGAGATTTGTAATTACAGGATTAGTTTGTTATATATTAGTTATATTATCAACTATTTGTATAGGTGCTTTGTAATTACAGGATAAGTTTGTTATATATTGTTTATCTTACCAACTATTTATATAGGAGCTTTGTAATTACAGGATTAGTTTGTTATATATTAGTTATATTACCAACTATTTATATAGGAGCTTTGTAATTACAGGATTAGTTTGTTATATATTGTTTATCTTACCAACTATTTATATAGGAGCTTTGTAATTACAGGATTAGTTTGTTACATATTGTTTATCTTACCAACTATTTGTTTTTGGTTCTTTATGCCAACCATGCCACATGACCTATATTGGTGAGTCTGGGAGAAGATTAGCGGAAAGATTTTGTGAACATCTACGTGATGTCCAACAAAATACTGGTACTCCGGTGTCTTCCCACTTCAACTTCCCTGATCACAAGGGCAAAGACGACATCCGTGTCACTGGTATTGTCCTTTGTCACTCTGGCGACCGCAGCCGCTATACTTTGGAAAATCGCCTTATAGTCCAGTATGGTTCGCTGACCCCGAGAGGTATGAATGTATCACACTCATACGCATAGTTTCCTTTTGGTTGCTCCTTCCCTTTTGCATAGCCTTTTCTACTGCACATATTTGGGTTCTTTGGTCTACTTACTATGCCATGCTATTTATAGTTCTTCTCCTCTATTCCCTTATGAGACACTTCGGTTTTCTCCTCTATACCTTTTTTTCTGTGCTCCTTACCCCTAATTTGTTTTTATTGTACCCCACTCTCAGACATCTCACTCTTACCGCCTTTTGAATACCTGTTACTCTACTATTCGATTCTTTCTCCTTTGTGTTTGCACACTGACCCCTGTGTGAACTCCTCTGGTTCTGTGTGCATTTGCGCACATTTTTGCACGTTTCTCGACGTTCACGACAGCCGCACTTGGTTGCGATTTCCTTTTGGTTTTGACAGGATAGTTAATTTTGTTTTCTTTAACACATTTCGATTGTTTTTGTTTTGGTTGTTTCGTTATTAGTTTTGTGTGTGTTTTTTGATTGTTTGTTCCTGATGAAGGCTTATTGGGCCGAAGCGTTGTTTAGTCTGTGTCGTCCACTTATCACGTAAAACTTCTTACATACCATTTTTTTTATTTTTTTATTTTTCCTTAATTACATGATTAGTTTGTTATAAATTGTTTATATTACCAACTATTTTTTATAGGAGCTTTGTAATTACAGGATTAGTTTGTTATAAATTGTTTATATTACCAACTATTTTTTATAGGAGCTTTGTAATTACAGGATTAGTTTGTTATAAATTGTTTATATTACCAACTATTTTTATAGGAGCTTTGTAATTACAGGATTAGTTTGTTATATATTAGTTATATTATCAACTATTTTTTATAGGAGCTTTGTAATTACAGGATAAGTTTGTTATATATTGTTTATCTTACCAACTATTTTTTATAGGAGCTTTGTAATTACAGGATTAGTTTGTTATAAATTGTTTATATTACCAACTATTTTTTATAGGAGCTTTGTAATTACATGATTAGTTTGTTATAAATTGTTTATATTACCAACTATTTTTTATAGGAGCTTTGTAATTACAGGATTAGTTTGTTATAAATTGTTTATATTACCAACTATTTTTTAAAGGAGCTTTGTAATTACATGATTAGTTTGTTATAAATTGTTTATATTACCAACTATTTTTATAGGAGCTTTGTAATTACATGATTAGTTTGTTATAAATTGTTTATATTACCAACTATTTTTATAGGAGCTTTGTAATTACAGGATTAGTTTGTTATAAATTGTTTATATTACCAACTATTTTTATAGGAGCTTTGTAATTACAGGATTAGTTTGTTATAAATTGTTTATATTACCAACTATTTTTATAGGAGCTTTGTAATTACATGATTAGTTTGTTATAAATTGTTTATATTACCAACTATTTTTATAGGAGCTTTGTAATTACAGGATTAGTTTGTTATAAATTGTTTATATTACCAACTATTTTTTATAGGAGCTTTGTAATTACAGGATTAGTTTGTTATAAATTGTTTATATTACCAACTATTTTTATAGGAGCTTTGTAATTACATGATTAGTTTGTTATAAATTGTTTATATTACCAACTATTTTTTATAGGAGCTTTGTAATTACAGGATTAGTTTGTTATAAATTGTTTATATTACCAACTATTTTTTATAGGAGCTTTGTAATTACTGAAAACCATGACAGATCAATGGTTATGGAATTGATCTACAGAGGACAAGAGGTCGGGTTCAATCCCCCTAAGACTGGCTTCAAGGTGCAGCAAACCTTTAATTTTTGTGGAGAATTTTTTGTGGGAAAGTATGATGACCTGATAAATTATTGACCACACATTCCAAAACCGTGGAAGCTGTTGACAAATATAGGCATCTAATTGGATTCCTTATAAGTCTCATTCGAGGCCTAAAGAGGGCTCCTTCTTTTTTTCTTCCTTCTTCTAGTTTTTCTTCTACTTCCCATCCTTCTTCTACTTTTTCTTCCTCTTTCCTTTCTTCTTCTACATTTTCTTCTCCTATTCCTTTTTCTTCTTCTTCCTCCACTTCTACTTCTTCTTCTTATTACTCTTCTTCTCCCCTTCCTTCTACTACGATAATTAGTTACCTTTGAAGTTTTCCACAGAGAACTAAATTTGTAAGTACCTCAATTAAAAATATTTCAATTTGGTATTTCGCATCTAAGGAGGATTGTAGAAACAAAGATGAATAATATATAGTAGACATGGATCCGTCTGCGGAGGATGATCACACACAGCACTTTGCAGAGAGACTTTGTTGGTCTACAACTTGTGTACAGGCACCGACAGTTTTGCCGGTCTGTGATCAAAGATAGAAAAGGAAACAAAAAACGTTTAACTTTTTTTCAGTATAGAAGGTGTTTATCAATTCCTCGGTAGAGATATCAGAGACAAAAATTTGCATAATATCAATCGAGATGTTTATATTTATCTAACACCTGATATGATATATATGAATTGTTCGATAATTAAATTATAAAATAGGAATTAGATTTCACCAATACCAAGAGGATACAAGACCTATAAAAATAATAATGTTTGATAACAGCTTACATTAATCAAATTGAGGGAGACGCACTGTGCGGCTAAACGTACACGACCGAAATTGGCATGACGCATGGTGCGTCGAAACGTACGGAAAGAGATCCTGTCATGAATTTGTTATTGTTATTGCGGTGATTAACGTTAACAACATCCTACGATGTTTTATCTTCTTATCTTCAATTTCCCTTTTTTATCAAACATTCTTTACAACCTGGCCACAATCTTACTAGTGTTAACTATTTAAATTAGAGAAAATACCGGCATGCTGCAGGAACTACTCTGTGCACACCATGAGCTGTATTTTTCATCCGGATCGTGTTTTAATATTCTGATTTCTTACGATAAATGATGAAATTGGTATGACGAAGGACAGTTCGGCTGGGTTCACTTTCAGTGCGGCTGCACCCTATGTCTTTTGGAGAGTGATGTGGCTGCTATGATGAGGACCGCAGCTACCTTTCTTTGTTTGGATCCTTCAATGAGATGAGATGTTAATTCGGATGGTTCTATTGGCAGGGGCGGATGAGTAATTTTGATTTTTAATTCGTTTCCGGTGATACCAGGGCCTCCAACTTACTAAAACTACAATTCGAGAAAATAAAGACAAACTCGTAAATGGCAGGGGATGTCAAAGAGAGAAAGAAAGAAATTTAAACGATATTTTTTGGGGTGCTATTTATTTGTTTCGTTCACTTTTCAATTGCCATACATCTATTGCTAGTTATGTGTTTTGTCCACTTTAAATCGCTCACAAAACTTTATCAAATAATGCTACTATCTTTGATTGATTCAAAGTTTCCTCTCATTAATATATAGAGATAGCCTGTTCATCCTTGTCATCGCAACATATATAAATAAGATTTAGAGCTGTAAAGGAAACACCAGAAAACCCCACATTTATACTTGGCGTGACTGGGGTACATTACTTACTTTTAACCATGCGAGCAGGGGACGGTTCAGGACAGAAGGACGTCAGTCGTCTATTTCCCCACAGCCAACTATACAGTAGACCCGCTTGCAGAAAATAAAGTAGTAAAATACCAACTAGCGTGACGTTTTCAGCTACAGGTGATATAGACGAATAACGTCACTACTGCCACTGCTCTAAAAGCTGAAAACGTCACGCTTGTTGGAGTCTTTTTTCCTATTTTATTTTCTGCATGCTGACCATCTATCTCGTTGGCTGTGATTGTTTCTATAACTGAAAACGTCACACAGGTAAGGGTGTTTTGGGGTTTTCAGGTTTTGGCCATCAGGCTTACATCTATATATGGCGATGGCCTTTGTTCAGAGCACGTATCTAGCTAGCTCTGTGTGTCATACCAACGTAATGATCTTATTCTATGTTATGAATGAGCTGCAGTGATGTCTCTTTTCAAAGTCACTCTTATTTGTTCCGTCTCAAAATAAACACCATACGTCATATTTTGTTTATTGTGTTTTCTAAAACAAGTCATGCAGGTTAGAAGATTAGTCTCCCCTAGTCGACCATTTTATACAACGACAGCTGGGACCGAGATGCCACGAAGAGTGATGACGGTGTCTCCATGCATAAACCACCTGCGAATTATTCTGTTCCTTGTACAATATTTCAATCAAATTACAAAAACCGTAAATTATCTCCCCTCGACGCAGAAAGGCAAATTAGGAAGGAAAAAAGAAGTAGAACTGGTACAGTCGAGGTTTGAACTCACAACCTCTCTATCTCGAGATCGGTATCTTGCCTCAAGAACAATTAGTGCCTCCTTTAACATATAACGAGCATACGTGAACACAGACACCCGTTTTATTGTTTAAGCAACACGGGGGATATGAAAAAGACCGTGACATGTCTCAAGTATAAAACGACCATAGTAAAAAAAAAAAGTAAAGTACCCCCGTCACGCCAAGGGCGTATAGGGAAATATGGTGTTAGTGACCCTATATTTTACAGACCTTCAACACATGATTTTTGGGGTAATGTGGTCGGTGTTACGCCCGTGCTGCTTTACTTTCCCAGAAAAAAATCCGGTACCCATTTAAGGTTGGGTGAACCCGGAAGCCGTCGGTTAAGATCGAAACCTACCCCTTCTCCTTTGTAGTCCAGTTCACTACCCACTGAGCTATCGCGGCTCCCAAAACCACCATAGACTTAATTTGAATGCAAATAAATTGTATGTAGAAGGTAAACTAAAAATGCAAATATTTTAATTTTGTTTTAATTCTTCACAAAATGTGAAGGTTTCCTCTACTTATTGCTATGCGTGTGGGTAATATGGTATTAGTGGCTATATCTATGATCACGGCACATTTTTGGCTGATATGGTGGACATCACGCCAGGTCGTTTACTTCCCAGAAAAAAAAAACGGTGGTACCCATTTCTAGAGGCTGTGTGTACCCCGGGCTTTTCTGTTGGAAAAAAAAAATCTGCTAATTTCTGAGGATCAAACCCGGACCAGGAAGTGAACACACTAGCTACTCAGCCACCACAATAATTAGTGTTCAGTTCATGCATTAACTTTCAGATCTAATGAATTTATTGTTGTACACTTGGTCTCTAATTCTAGCTATAAAGTTTCAGTTTGGACTTCTATTATCCACGACACAGATGTCAAAACTATAACTGTACCATCTCTTATACGAGACACAGATGTCAAAACTATAACTGTACCATCTCTTATACGAGACACAGATGTCAAAACTATAACTGTACCATCTCTTATACGAGACACAGATGTCAAAACTATAACTGTACCATCTCTTATACGAGACACAGATGTCAAAACTATAACTGTACCATCTCTTATACGAGACACAGATGTCAAAACTATAACTGCACCACCTCTTATACGAGACACAGATGACAAAAACTATAATTGTACCATCTCATATACGAGACACAGATGTCAAAACTATAACTGTACCATCTCTTATACGAGACACAGATGTCAAAATTATAACTGTACCATCTCTTATACGAGACACAGATGTCAAAACTACAACTTAACCTACTCTTATCCAAGACACAGATGTCAAAACTACAATTTAACCTACTCTTATCCAAGACACATATGTTAAAACTACAACTGTTTACATACAAGCAATTATTAACTTTAACTACTCAGATATTTCAGTTGTGTTTATGCTCTTCTATCTATCTATCTATGTATATACAGTATATATCTATCTATCTATCTATCTATCTATCTATCTATCTATCTATCTATCTATCTATCTATCTATCTATCTATCTATCTATCTATCTATCTATCTATCTATCTATCTATCTATCTATCTATCTATCTATCTATCTATCTATCTATCTATCTATCTATTTATCTATCTATATCTATCTATCTATCTATCTATCTATCTATCTATCTATCTATCTATCTATCTATCTATCTATCTATCTATCTATCTATCTACCTACCTACCTACCTACCTACCTACCTACCTACCTACCTACCAACCTACCTACCTACCTACCTATCAGTATATCTATCTATCTATCTATCTATCTATCTATCTATCTATCTATCTATCTATCTATCTATCTATCTATCTATCTATCTATCTATCTATCTATCTATCTATCTATCTATCTATCTATCTATCTATCTATCTATCTATCTATCTATCTATCTATCTATCTATCTATCTATCTATCTATCTATCTATCTATCTATCTATCTATCTATCTATCTATCTATCTATCTATCTATCTATCTATCTATCTATCTATCTATCTATCTATCTATCTATCTATCTATCTATCTATCTATCTATCTATCTATCTATCTATCTATCTATCTATCTATCTATCTATCTATCTATCTATTTCTGCCTCTCTTTCAGTCACTATCACTGTTTTTCTTTATTATCGAAATACAGATACCTCTTTGCAGTGACCTAATGAAAGTTCACAATTCACGGACAGCATTCACATGAGATTTGTTTTTAAGTTGATAAACCGCTTTCAATTATTTTTTTTAAAATCTTGATAAAATAAACAATTGATCACATTCTGTTTATTCTTTTGTTTGTTTGCTCGACGTCTTCATATCTCTATACGTCCCAAAGGGCTGAATTTTTCGTGAATATCACTTTTTATTATTTTTCCCACTGGCAAATGTGTACTTTTGTGTTCCTCGCCATGCAGGCAGATGTTTTTCAACATCAGAGGTACTCACACTTTTATCGTGGAGAGCTCTTACGTTTTGGTTCATTTTCTCCATTAATTTTGGCCCGGCAGTGGCCATTTTTGGCTTACTATTTTCAATTTCCAATTGCCAAGGATTCTTTAACGTGTGCAGACTGCACACGGGACCTTCTATTTTTCGCCGTTATCCAATAGGGCTAGATATTGGATCTTACCATCCAAAGAGAAAGTGACGGTAAAGCCACAAAGAAACTACGGGTTCGATATTTCTTTCAATTTTCTTTGTTTTCCACTGTCTTTGGTTGGAATCGAACCCACCTCCTTGCCCAATGGCTGACGCCTTACCCCTAGACCATCCATCCTGCTAATTGCAGTTCAAATTCAAAATTTTCAATTCAATCTCAATTTCAAAAAATTCAATTCAAATCGAAATTGAAACTAAAATCGCAATATCTAACGTTGTGATATCTAATAGTTGCAAAGTGTTAAATGTAGAAATATGTCTATACATGCGTCTGTGTCAGTATTTGTAAATTGTGTGCGCTTGAAATGACAAATGAAAATAATTCGGCTTCTATTTAAGAAGCACAATTGCCGTAGAATGAAACTTTTGACGAGTCAAAAGTGGAAAGTTTGTGTAAGAGGCTCAGAATTCCAGAAAGTCCATCTGTATGGTGTTTTCCTAAATTCCAGACAGAAAGATTATGTCTACTGGCACTCTCTCTCTCTCTCTCTCTCTCTCTCTCTCTCTCTCTCTCTCTTCTGCCCTTCAACTCCTTGTGGAGCATATGTCTTTATAAAACACTTTCCAATCCGTTCTGTTTTCTTGCTATTCTTTTAAGTTCGTTCCATGTCTTCCCCATCATCTTCATCTCTGATTTTTATTGTAGATAAAAGGTGAATCGGCGATTTGGATTTATTGCAGCTTTCTCCGGATATCGTCATACATCTCTTAACGAGTCCTTAACTTTCCTGGATTCTACTGGTACTATTACATGATCCAATCTGCAGACACTGCCGTCAACAATCTGAGACAGTAGATCACCTGCTACTACACTGTCCCCATTTATAAAAATCGACGCAGCATGTTACTTCCACTACTTCCAACCATCAATAACACACTGTACTCTTCAGCTGTACAACTGAGAAGTACCTGCCTCTTCATGCAAGAGGCATTAAGCTGTAAAGAGTTCATAGCTCACGGCTAACAAGGGGATTAAGTCAAGTCAAGTCAACGGGTACAATTATAGCAACAAATAAAGAAATAAAGCATCAACGACATCCCTATTCCTACTGCTAAATGTGAGCTTGGCTTCTTGCACAACAACCTATTTTGACATCGGCAAGAGCTGTTCTACAAACGAACATCCAGATCACGCTGTTTGGCGCATCTCTCGTTCGTATTGCTCAACCCTGACCATATGTCCATTCCTGGTTATTGAAACGCGGACATCAAATAATTAACACAAGGAGCAAGGGAAACAACTCGTGAAGATGTGATTATATTTACCCATTTGCTTTTATTAAAGGTGAACATTTATTTATATTTTGTTTTTCCTTTACTGTTTTTTTGTGCAAAGTACACATAACCATGTGAAAATGAGTTACAGGAAATGTTAGACGTTATAGTGAAAGAAAACAAAAATAAAGGACTCAGCCTTAATAGCAAAAAGACAGAAGTAATGGTAACAGCAAAGAAAAAGACATAACCTCAGTGCAAAATAAAGACAAGTGGAACAATATTAAAACAGGTAAATGAATTTAAATATTTGGGAACTTTGTTAACCTTAGACGGAAGATGTACAGAAGAGGTGAGATGCAGAATGGCTCAGGCAAAAGCAGCTTTCCAAAAACTGCAATCCATTTTTGACAATAGAAACAATAAAAAGAGTTCTTAAATGTTATGTAGAGTCAGTCTTAACATATGGATGTGAATCATGGACAATAGGACAACAAACAAGAAAATTACTGGAGTGTATAAATGTGGTTTTACAGAAGAATGTTGAGAATACCAAGGACAGCTAAGAAGAGTAATGAAAACGTTCTGAAAGAGGATAAAGCAAAAAGAGAGCTCATTTGCAATATTAGCAAGAAACAATCATCATTTTTTGGCCATGTAATGAGAAGAGAACAACTGGAATATATTGTAATAACTGGACAAATTGAGGGACGAAGAGATAGAGGAAGGCAAAGAGAAAAAATACCAAACATCTTAAGAGAATGGCAGAAGGTCAACAACATAAATGATAAATAACTGTTGAGATCGAAAATTGTGGAGAGACATGATCACCTACGCCAGCAGGCCCGGTACTTGATGATGACTCCTAATCAACTTACTGCCGGCTTTTTAATTTTAATATGATAAACCTGGGAATCGCGATAACTCAGTGGTTAGTGAACTGGACTACAAAGGACAAGAGATCGTTGATCCTGATCGACGACTTCCGGGTTCACACAGCCTTAATTGGGTACCGGAATTTTTCTTGGAAAGTAAAGCGGCATGGGCGTAATACCGACCATTTTCCCCAAAAATCATGTGCCGAAGGTCTATAAAAATTATGGTCAATAACACCATATTCTCTATACGCTACCTTGGGTGACGGGGCTCTTTACTTACTTTACTATGATAAACCTAACACTATAATATAATATCATAACTGTAGTATTCACTCGACAAACTTAGTAACACCAGAGCTTCAGTTGTCTGGTATTTCTCGATTTTCTTTCTCTTTTTTTTTCATGAAACCGAATGAGAGATTTCAGGTAAACCATTTTTTTAATGAAGTCAGAAACACTTGATCGACGATGTGTTGCGACATCGTGCAAAGTTTTATATTGTGACGCCATCTTTTCAGAGACAGTGGACAGAACAGAGAAGCGCTTTTTTTCTTCCCTTAATTCTTGCCGTCCTCACGCAATCGTCCATCCCCAGCATCCCTTTTCCCAGGAACTAGGCTTGTATTTGCGGCACTATTCATGGTTCATTGCCGCCAATTGCGGACAGACCCAGGTCATGTTTACAAATCCCATTGTGAAGAAACAAAGTCGTAGAAAGATGAACGCTCTAATGTCACAGACATTCAGGTATGCAGAGAACGTAACAAGATAGATGTACATCCCATTGTGAAGAGACAAAATCGTAGAAAGACAAACGCTCTAATGTCACAGACATTCAGGTATGCAGAGAACAAACAATATAGACGTACATCCCAATGTGAAGAGACAAAATCGTAGAAAAAAGAACGCTCTACTGTCACAAACATTCAGATATGCAGAGAAAGTAACAAGATAGACGTACATCCCAATGTGAAAAGACAAAATCGTAGAAAAAAGAACGCTCTACTGTCACAAACATTCAGATATGCAGAGAAAGTAACAAGATAGACGTACATCCCAATGTGAAGAGACAAAATCGTAGAAAGACGAACGCTCTACTGTCACTCACAAACATTCAGATATGCAGAGAACGTCACGAGGTAGACGTACATCCCCTGTTATACATCCATCATGTAGCGAGGCTGAACTAAATCAAGAATTCTGGATACGAACGAGGGCGTGGTTTGCAGGTCTACTTGTTGATTTATAGGAGTCACTTTCAAGTGTATGATGTGTTGTATGACTTGTCACAAGGTCTAGACATTTATTCCATAGGCATTGCCTGTGAGAAGAGAGAGCATTTCACTTGGCTTGTAAAGTGTGAAGAACACACGTAACAAATGTGAAGTCTCTGCTAACTTTAACATTAGGAATATGTTTTTGTTGCAAGAAAATATAATTATGTTGCTTTGTTTGTTTTGGTAAAAAAAAGTCACAGAAAGGTGGGCGTGGCGCAATTATTCTTAATCTTCCTTGTAAATTACAAAAAAAATCATCTTTCGAAAATGTAATGGTTTATCTTAAATGTTTATTTATTCTCATATAAAGGGATCAAGTTTATTTGAGTAATTACTCTACAATTTCGTCCTCATTTAGGCTTTAGTTGCGCAGATTTTCTCACATTCTTGTGATAAGACCCCTTCTGTAATATATTTTTTTACACTATTTATATGACGGTTTGGCTACGTGAAAGATCAAAGACTAAAACACAACTAAACAAGCTTTTAATAAACGCTACGAGAACTCCAGACTCAAGCGTCTTTCGCGAAAAAGATGGCTCGATAGAATATTAGAAACATAAGAGGTCAAACAACAGAAGCAGAGGCAAACAGGTGAGCAGCAGATCAAACAGGTGAGCAGCAGGGGCAAACAGGTGAGCAGTAGAGGCAAACAGGTGAGCAGTAGAGGCAAACAGGTGAGCAGTAGAGGCAAACAGGTGAGCAGTAGAGGCAAACAGTGAGCAGTAGAGACAAACAGGTGAGCAGTAGAGACAAACAGGTGAGCAGTAGAGACAAACAGGTGAGCAGTAGAGACAAACAGGTGAGCAGTAGAGACAAACAGGTGAGCAGTAGAGACAAACAGGTGAGCAGCAGAGACAAACAGGTGAGCAGTAGAGACAAACAGGTGAGCAGTAGAGACAAACAGGTGAGCAGTAGAGACAAACAGGTGAGCAGTAGAGACAAACAGGTGAGCAGTAGAGACAAACAGGTGAGCAGTAGAGACAAACAGGTGAGCAGCAGAGACAAACAGGTGAGCAGTAGAGACAAACAGGTGAGCAGCAGAGACAAACAGGTGAGCAGCAGAGACAAACAGGTGAGCAGTAGAGACAAACAGGTGAGCAGTAGAGACAAACAGATGAGCAGCAGAGACAAACAGGTGAGCAGTAGAGGCAAACAGATGAGCAGCAGAGACAAACAGGTGGGAGGCAGAGACAAACAGGTGAGCAGCAGAGACAAACAGGTGAGCAGCAGAGACAAACAGATGAGCAGCAGAGACAAACAGGTGAGCAGTAGAGACAAACAGGTGGGCAGCAGAGACAAACAGATGAGCAGCAGAGACAAACAGATGAGCAGCAGAGACAAACAGATGAGCAGCAGAGACAAACAGGTGGGCAGCAGAGACAAACAGATGAGCAGCAGAGACAAACAGGTGGGAGGCAGAGACAAACAGGTGAGCAGCAGAGACAAACAGGTGAGCAGCAGAGACAAACAGGTGGGAGGCAGAGACAAACAGGTGAGCAGTAGAGGCAAACAGGTGAGCAGTAGAGGCAAACAGGTGAGCAGTAGAGACAAACAGGTGAGAGGCAGAGGCAAACAGGTGAACAGCAGAGGCAAACAGGTGAGCAGCAGACAGCAAATTATGTCACCCATCAACGCTGAAAAGCAAAGGATGAAAGAAAGAAGAAAATAAAACTTGATAGTTTGCTTTGAGTTCCACGTAGAAACCTTTCCACTTAGTAGCTGACACCCACTGGTCTTCAATATCAACACAAGAATTTTAAAAACTGCTTACTCCTTGCTCATTAATAACTGTAGGGGTATCTGTAGTGAGGGATCCTTATTGTAGATAGGTTCACTCCATGGAGTGCCAAACGTATCTATGATTCCCATCAGGCACCCGACCTCTCCTGTGTCTCTTTGAAGCTATAGCATGTAAAGTAGCTTTCCATCAGGGAAAACCCGTTCCACTAGCAGGCTAATTAGGTTCCGGTAATTGACTTGAGATGCAGAATGGCTCAGACAAAAGCAGCTTTTTAAAATGAGGAAGATGCTACGCAATTCATATTTGACAATAGAAACCAGAAAAAGAGTTCTTAAATGTTATGTAGATACAGTCTTAACATATGGATGTAAAAAAAAAGTAAAGTACCCCCCGTCACGCCAAGTGGCGTATAGGGAAATATGGTGTTAGTGACCCTATATTTTACAGACCTTCAGCACATGATTTTTTGGGGTAATGTGGTCGGTATTACGCCCGTGCTGCTTTTACTTTCCCAGAAAAAATCCGGTACCCATTTAAGGCTGGGTGAACCCGGAGCCGTCGGTTGGGATCGAACCCTACCCCTTGTCCGTAGTAGTCCAGTTCACTAACCACTGAGCTATCGCGGCTCCTACTAATTTTTAGGGAATTAGTAAAACCCAGGTGTCCTCGCCAGGGTACGAACCCCGGCTGTTGCCGTGGTAAGCCAACCGCCTATCGATTGCGCTAACCGGACACTCTGTGAATAATGGAAATTAGGACAACAGACAAAAAAATCACTGGAGTCTGTAGAAATGTGGTTTTACAGAAGAATGTTGAAAATATCATGGACAGCTAAGAAGAGTAAGGAAAACGTCATGAAAGAGGCCAAAGCAAAAAGAGAACTAATTTCCAAAATTAGGAAGAAAGAGTCATCATTTTTTGGCCATGTAATGAGAAGAGAACAGCTGGAATAATTTGTAACAACTGGGAAAATTGAGAGACGAAGAGATAGAGGGAATCAAAGAGAAAAGTTACCAGACAGCTTAAGAGAATGGCTTGGCAGAAGGTCAACAACAGAAATTATAAATAACTATCGTGATCGAAAGTTGTGGAGGGACATGATCAACTACGCCAGCAGGCCCGGTACTTGATGATGATGATGAATCGATGTTTCTCAAACTTTGGTGAGACATGACCAAATCCTTGTATCCGAAGCTTACTCTCTGAGGACTGCGCAGAGAGAACTGAAATGATCCAATGGGCAGGAAGTTTTTACTAGAACTCGTTATGAATCACAAAGAGCATGGCGCGACATCTAGCAAATGGTAGGTCAGGAGAATAGAAACACATACAATTCTATGTAACAGCTTTACATAAAAAGGGCAACATGTGTTTTATTGGTGTATGTGTTTCTTCCTCCAGTTCCGACCTGCTTTACTAAGTCTTTGCACGATGTGACATACGTGTGCCCATCTCCAGTGCATATATTCAGTGTCTATCTCCAGTGCCCATCTCTAGTGATTATCTCAAGTGCCTATCACTAGTGCCAATCTCCTGTGCCCATCTCTTGTGATTATCTCCAGTGCCTATCACTAGTGCCAATCTCCAGAGCCCATCTCTAGTGATTATCTCCAGTGCCTATCACTAGTGCCAATCTCCTGTGCCCATCTCTAGTGATTATCTCCAGTGCCTATCACTAGTGCCAATCTCCTGTGCCCATCTCTAGTGATTATCTCCAGTGCCTATCACTAATGCCAATCTCCTGTGCCCATCTCTTGTGATTATCTCAAGTGCCTATCACTAGTGCCAATCTCCAGTGCCCATCTCTAGTGATTATCTCCAGTGCCTATCACTAGTGCCTATCTCCTGTGCCCGTCTCTAGTGATTATCTCCAGTGCCTATCACTAGTGCCAATCTCCAGTGCCCATCTCTAGTGATTATCTCCAATGCCTATCACTAGTGCCAATCTCCTGTGCCCATCTCTAGTGATTATCTCCAGTGCATATCACTAGTGCCTTTCTCCTGTGCCCATCTCTAGTGATTATCTCCAGTGTTTATCACTAGTGTCTATCTCTAGTGCCTATCTCCAGTACCTATTTCCAGTGCCGATCTTAAGTGCCCATTACAGTGTTCATCTCCAGTGCATATCTCCAGTACCTATCTCCAGTTCCTATCCCAAATGCGTATCACTAGTGCCTATCTCCAGTGCCCATCTGCAGTGCATATTTCCAGTGTCCATCTCCAATGCGTATCACTAGTACCTATCATCATCATCAAGTACCGGGCCTACTGGCGTAGGTGATCATGTTTCTCCACAACCTTCGATCTCGGCAGCTATTTATCATTTCTGTTGTTGACCTTCTGCCAAGCCATTCTCTCAAGTTGTCTGTTATTTTTTCTCTTTGCTTCCCTCTATCTCTTCGTCCCTCAATTATTCCAGTTGTTACAATATACTCTAGTTGTTCTCTTCTCATTACATGGCCAAAAAATGATGAGTGTTTCTTCCTAATATTGGAAATAAGCTCTCTTTTTGCTTTGACCTCTCTAAGAACATCTTCATTACTCTTCTTAGCCTTCCAAAGTACTCTCTAGTACCTATATCCAATACTTATCACTAATGCTTATAGAGATATCTGTAAATCATCTCTGAGTAACTTCTCCATCTGTAAAAATGACTGGGAACATCTGGCAAGTGATCGCACATCATGGAGAGCATGTATAAGGAATGGTATTACATCATTTGAGACTGCACTAAGGCAAAACTTAGAAGAGAAAAGACTCATGAAAAAGGATGAAAAACCCTGTGGATCAGTGGGCCTGACTTGTTCATTCTGTGGCTGTGTGTGTTTGTCAAACATTGGTAGAATTAGCCACGAGAGAAGCTGTTCGACAAAAACAAAGCCTCAAAAGAAAACACACAAAAGCTTCCACTAGACCGTCTGACTAGACGAAAAGGGCCATATATCACTTGTGCCAATCTCTAGTGCCTATTTCCAGTGCCTTATCTCCAGTTTCCATCGTCAGCAAATGGTGGTCGCTGATTTTTCTAACCATTCTCCTTAACATTGTTATATGTCCCTGAACTAAAGGAAGCGTAGATGAAATAGCGAGGCTGACGTTTTCCTCATGAAGAATTTCGTTCACGAGGATGACTTTCTACTGTTGATGAAACTCATGACACTCTAACAGTGAATGACTCTCTACTGTTGATCAAACCTATACCACTCTAACAGTGAATGACTCTCTACTGTTGATCAAACCTATACCACTCTAACAGTGAATGACTCTCTACTGTTGATCAAACCTATACCACTCTAACAGTGAATGACTCTCTACTGTTGATCAAACTTATGGCACTCTAACAGAGAACGACTCTATACTGTTGATCAAACTTATATCACTCTAACAGAGAATGACAACGGCGTCGTCTTTATCGGCGAAGACAGTCGAACAAACAAGAATACAAGCTGGTCTCTAAGCCTTTGACTTACCTTGCTTGCAAGAACTAGGGGCTAGAGTTTCTCTCAAAATGTCTCCAAAGAGAGTGAATATTTGAGTGTAGTTTCGAGATGAATGCATTATTGCAGGCTCTGTTAAGATCCTGATGACGCTTTCTCCCCTTTGTGCGCACACCAAGTAGAAGGAGACTGTCTTAACCAAGCTCGACTGTGGGAACAATCAGGCTGCCTTAAATTGTGTTTTCGACACAGAAACTACAATACCAGTATCATTCTGATTAGAGGCCACTTTTCAGACTCCTTGTTCGTATCCTGCAAAAGTAGAAACACACTTTTAAACGGCAATCTATAGAGTTAGTTATGTTCACTAAAAGTTGTCCATAAATATTTGGTATTTTAACTTACATTTGACACAGTAAAATAATGTGTTGGCTGAACAATTCGTTCAAGATGTCGTTGATTAAATTCGCTACCAAGATATATTTTTTAAAAACTTAATCATGCGTATATTTATATTTAGTATTGCACCAGAAAAGTAAAAGTATAGAGCCCCCGTCACGCCAAATGGCGTATAGGGAATATGGTGTTAGTGACCATAAATTTCATCTGAAAGTTGTTTTTTTTTTCTTCGTTCGCCAGCTTTGACCTCTAACGAAATCCCTAGAAACTAAGAACTGAATTTTGCGTGTTAATCCATTTTTCCCTGGCTGCCGTGTGTACAGGGGTCCCTCGCCGCACAGGCAGATAACTCATCTTCGGAGGTAATCCTATTTTATCCGTCGATGAATAATTGATGTTTCAAGCCGGTCCTCGCTGCTGCGACCAGGGGTGATTGCCGAAGAGAGAAATCATAAATAAAAATCCCAACTGTTGCAGCGGGGACCAACCAGCACCCCCCCCCCCCTTTTCCTCCCTTTTTCTTCCTGAAAGTATTACATTTTTATTGTCATTGATCAGAAATTGTTTTTTTTTTTTTGCTGTCCTTAATTTGAAAGTATTTTATTTTTACTGTCTTTAATCTGAAAGTGTTTTATTTTTTTACTGTCTTTTATCAGAAAGTCTTTTATTTTTACTGTCTTTAATCTGAAAGTGTTTTATTTGTTTACTGTCTTTTATCTGAAAGTCTTTTATTTTTACTGTCTTTGATCTGAAAGTGTTTTATTTTTACTGTCTTTAATCTGAAAGTGTTTTATTTTTACTGTTTTTAATCTGAAAGTGTTTTATTTTTACTGTCTTTAATCTGAAAGTGTTTTATTTTTACAGTCTTTAATCTGAAAGTGTTTTAATTTTACTGTCTTTAATCTGAAAGTGTTTTATTTTTACAGTCTTTAATCTGAAAGTGTTTTATTTTTACTGTCTTTAATCTGAAAGTGTTTTATTTTTTTACTGTCTTTTATCTGAAAGTCTTTTATTTTTACTGTCTTTGATCTGAAAGTGTTTTATTTTTACTGTCTTTAATCTGAAAGTGTTTTATTTTTACTGTTTTTAATCTGAAAGTGTTTTATTTTTACTGTCTTACATCTGAAAGTATTTTACTGTTGCTGTCTTTCATTTGAAAGGTTTTTTTTTTACTCTTTCATCTGAAGGCATGGATTGCGATTTTTATTTTTTATTTTCTGGAAAAATATCAATTGTTGCTTAGGAGTTGGAGACTAAGATGAATGGGTCACGTACGAAAAATGGTAAACAATCGTATTCCCAAACAAATATTGTATGACGGACTTAAGGTCGAAAAGAGACCTCAGGACAGACCATTGCTGAGATATAAGGATGTTTGCAGAGTTTTCTGGAGGGATCTCTCTATAAGTGAAAGAAACTGAAAATCTGGCTTCAGTTCATAGCACATGGAGAACAAAAATAAAAGCGACACAGCATCTTTCGAGGCAGTGCTGATATAAAATTCAGAAAACAAAAGTCGCAGGAGAAATGAGACGAGGCCAAGTACTACGAATACATCTTGTTCGTTCTACGTATGGATCTGTCTATCCAATATTGACAGATTCAGCCACGAGAGAACACGTTCAGCAAAGCAGCATCCAGTATAAGACACTCATCATCATCATCGTGTGCCTTCTCCGCAACGAAGATTGTCTACCATGGATCGCCATTCTACTCTGTTTCTTGCTTTGAAGAAAAAAAAAATTAGTGTCTTATGGCAATCCAAAGAAAGCCATAAGACACTAATTTTTTAAAAAATAAACTACAGACTTATCATGATTGCTGGTTACCAACCGTCTGTCAAAACGCCAAAAGCAATAATATTAATTGCTATGGCTGTTACGTTTTTTTAACTTATTATTTATGTGAAACGATAGAACATTCCTAATTTAACTGTTTTCCAAAGTATCAACACTTACTTGCAAGAAATACTGAAACTCACCACGCCAGTCCACCTTCCCAGAGAAAACTCTCCAGTACCTATTTAAGGCTGGGTGAGTTTCTCGCAATGGAGGATGTATGATTTGTCAAAGAATAAAAGAGTAACTGACCTCCCATTTACGTGTCAAGATTATGATGCTCACCTGAATATTTGTTTATGTCCATTATCAGGTTTGTTGGTAAGGTGGTCAATACTAAGTAAGTCCACAATACTTTTTCATAGAAAGTCTCCGGTACTTGTTATCAGAGGCTAAGGTAACACTCGAGGACTGACCGTGTCGTGCTAAAATAACATATTCATATCTGGGGGTCGAAAATTAACCCGCCTGGTCAGTAATCCACAAGTTCGCTCCATTACATGATGGTGCACATCAAACATTGCTGAGTAAACTCTTCAACTTACATCACTTATTGTAATCATAGCAAGGAAGTTACGGTAGAGCAGTAGCTAGTCAGCTGGCTCACTGAGGACGAGATGTTGGGATCAACTCTCAGATCTCTAGGCTCACTTAGCCTTACGTGCCACTTTAAAGGGCAACGGTAGTCCCATATCAACTGCCGTTTCGAAATGAAGTGTTAGTGACGTCATTGAGTTAAGCCTGGAATTCATGTGGTATGATGGCTAATTTCCTTCACGGTTGCTTGGGTTAATATCAAAGTAGTCTTCTTCTTCTTCTACTTCTTCTTCGTTATCATCATCATCATCATCTTCCTCTTCTTCTTCTACCTCTCAGCTCCCTGTGGAGCATAGGTCTTCAACAAACACTTTCCATGCCGTTCTGTTTCTTGCCATTCTTTTAAAATCATTCCATGTCTTCCCCATCATCTTCATCTCTGCTTCCATCTGTCTTCTCCAAGAATTCCTTAGTCTTCCTCTTTGTCTTCTTCCCTGGGGATTCCAAAAAAGGGGCTTGTTGTGTAATACTCTCAGTTGACTTTCACCATGTGTATCCTTTCCAGCGCCATCGTTCTCCGGATTGCGTCATACATCTCTTAGACAGTGAGTCTTTATCTTTCCTGGATGGCGGATTTACTTTTATTCTTTCCTTGACTTGTCCCTGTTTGTGAAGTTTTTTTTTACGGCTTATTATTTTTACAGTACGGGATAACCAGTCCCACGCTCAACCCTCCTTAGTCGTCTCTTACGAACATGCCTGGTAGGGAATATCAAAGTAGTATTTTAGTTCAAGAATACAAATATTGCATTAACATTTTTTGGGTCCTATTCATCACATTCACTAATATCTTCAGTAATAAAGAAAAGACGATGGTCATACGTTGGACATGTGATGAGAAGAGATAATAACCGAATAGCAAAGCAAGCCCTCATATGGGAAACAACAGGTAAAAGAAAAAGAGGAAGATCCAGGGAGACACTGAGAAGAACATTGATGAGAGAGGCAAGAGCAGCAGGAATCGGCTCCCTCAATGAGATAGAACTGCTTGCACAGAACAGAGACAGATGGCGAGATTTGATAAAAAATCTTTAAAAGAAAACTGCTAGAATAAAAAATTCATATAGGAGAAGGTGTATCTTGGTCTACGCCCTATGGGCCGGTTACGGCTCGAAAGGTCAATAGATAGATAGATTCATCACATTTGGGGCGTGACAGAATTAATTTAAAAAAAAAAAGATAGCCATATAAGGACAAGAATTGGTAATGCACAACAACAGCGAGTAACCAGTTTCAAAATAAATTCACACTTTGTGTTATTGTATCAACATTAATAAAATCAACACCATTTATATATAACTCAAACTGAGTAAGTACGTAACCTAGAGTTGTAACTCAATGGGCTAATGTTACTGTACTTTTTGAATTGGGACTCCAGTAAACTGAGAGGAATAGAAAAGATGGGCACCTGATGTTCGTTATGCCGACGTCCACAGGAACAGGACAAATGACATATTCTTGACAATGCTCTTTAGTTCGCCTCAAACATGTTGCTTTCCTTAGTTTTAGGCATTTAACTTGTTCATATCTTTGAAGGTCAACCTCTACGTTTTCTGTCATTATATGTGGTAAATGATTATTGTAGTTATGATTAGTGTGGTTATGATTATTCTTGTTGTGATTATTGTGGTTATGATTATTGTAGTTATGATTAGTGTGGTTATGATTATTGTAGTTATGATTATTGTAGTTATGATTATTGTAGTTATGATTATTGTGGTTATGATTATTGTAGTTATGGTTATTGTAGTTATGATTATTGTAGTTATGATTATTGTGGTTATGATTATTGTAGTTATGATTATTGTAGTTATGATTATTGTATTTATGATTATTGTGGTATGATTATTGTAGTTGTGATTATTGTGGTTATGATTATTGTAGCTGTGATTATTGTGTTTATGATTATTGTGGTTATGATTATTGTAGTTATGATTATTGTTGTTATGATTATTGTAGTTGTGATTATTGTGGTTATGATTGTTGTAGTTATGATTATTGTGGTTATGATTATTGTAGTTATGATTATTGTGGTTATGATTATTGTAGTTGTGATTATTGTGGTTATGATTATTGTAGTCATGATTATTGTAGTTATGATTATTGTGGTTATGATTATTGTGGTTATGATTATTGTAGTTATGATTATTGTAGTTATGATTATTGTGGTTATGATTATTGTGGTTATGATTATTGTGGTTATGATTATTGTAGTTATGATTATTGTGGTTATGATTAATGTAGTTATGATTATAGTGGTTATGATTTTTGTAGTTATGATTGTTGTAGTTATGATTATTGTAGTTATGATTATTGTGGTTATGATTATTGTAGTCATGATTATTGTAGTTATGATTTTTGTAGTTGTGATTATTGTGGTTATGATTATTGTAGTTATGATTATTGTGGTTATGATTAATGTAGTTATGATTATCGTGACATGGTGTTTACGGTTATCGTGTTACATGTCCAAACCATATAATTGATTGCCTCTGGATATAGCTCATGACCAGCTACTCTTTCTAGTTTCTCCATTTCATCATGAGACATTTCCGAAAAAAAAAGACACGAACTAACGATATGAAATGATGATATTAAAACAACTGTTATAACTAAACATTTCATCAAACTCAGTGAAATAAAGAACATATAATTGTTAGTTCAACTCATGGTAATAATCATCATCACGTGCCATACCGGCTGGTGAAGGCAGTCATGTCCTTCCACAATCTTCTATCTACCGTGCATCGCATCAATTCTGGTGTTGACTGTATTCCATGCCATGACACAAACCTATCCAGTATTTTCTTTCCATGCATTTTGCCATTTGTAACAAAGTAATATAATTTTTCTCTTTTCATGATGTGCCCGATAAATGTTGATTGTTTCTTTCTGATGTTACTTAGGATCTCTCTTATTGTATTGGCCTCTTTGAGAATTTCCTCGTTGGTCTATTTAGCTGTCCAGCAAACTTTCAACATTCTTCCTAGAAATCTCATCTCTATGGCATCGAATCATTTTTTCACTTGTTTGTTTACTGTCCATAACTCACTTCCATGTGTCAGAATTGGCTCTATCAATTGGTTTTTACCGATGAACTCATAAATTATGTCCTCAAGGTGATAGAATCTAAATAACTGCTAAAAGTGTCTGCAACAAATCACCATCTTGCTTCACAGCACGAGGAGAACCGAGGGTTACACGAATAATTTTGCTTAACAGTACGAGGAGGACCGAGGGTTACACGAACAATTTTGGTTCACGGCACGAGGAGAACCGAGGGTTACACCAACAACCTTGCTTCACAGCACGAGGAGGACCGAGGGTTACACGAATAATTTTGGTTCACAGCACGAGGAGAACCGAGGGTTACACCAACAATTTTGGTTCACAGCACGAGGAGAACCGAGGGTTACACGAACAATTTTGGTTCACAGCACGAGGAGAACCGAGGGTTACACCAACAATTTTGGTTCACAGCACGAGGAGAACCGAGGGTTACACGAACAATTTTGGTTCACAGCACGAGGAGAACCGAGGGTTACACCAACAATTTTGGTTCACAGCACGAGGAGAACCGAGGGTTACACCAACAATTTTGGTTCACAGCACGAGGAGAACCGAGGGTTACACCAACAATTTTGGTTCACAGCACGAGGAGAACCGAGGATTGCACGAATAATCTTGCTTCACAGCACGAGGAGAACCGAGGGTTACACGAACAATCTTCACTCACAGCACGAGGAGAACCGAGGATTACGCGAACAATCTCACATATATCCAGGACAATCACTACAAGTTCGATACAGCGGGTTCAGTATAGAAAATTGTATCTCCCCGCAATGTTTCACGATAACAGTGGATATGATAAAACAAGATAAGCAAAACATGAACAGCTGATAACAACTCGTTGATTATCTGTGCGTGCATTTCATCCTTTAGCGTATTTTAACATAAGTTACTAATTTGTTAACTAAAAGTTAAAGAAAAAAGAAAGCATGAATCAAATGTTAAAATGAGCAAATGGATATAATAATATATTGTAATATAAGATAAATGAAACATGAATAGCACAAGAAAGATATTTTTCGTGCTGATTGTCTGTACATATATGCATTTAGCATATTAACATCAATTACTAATTCGTCAACTAGAAAAAAAATAAACAATAAAAAACACAACAGTGAAAAGTTGCATGAACATGTGTAGAGTACTGATGACGTTGTTGTTAAAGATGAACAAGAAAATGAACTTCTACCTTTTAGCGGCTTGGCTACAAAGTGGCGACTGAAATCCACAACTTAACGTGCTCTTTATTGCTTTCTAATCCTGCATATCATGAATTTCTTGCTGTTTCCTTCCACCACGGTCCACCCTCCGTCAAGAACAGACAACCCACGTATTCTCGACAAATCTCATATATTCTCTCCCCTTACAGTGGCTGATTACTTAACATTTTAACTGTTTCCTTGGCGGGCCCCATCTTTTTGGTCAAATAACGTTTCCACGTCTTGTCCAATAACTGGACAGATCGTAAAGTTCCAGGTATAATTTTGGCTCTAAATTTTAATACATATATTATCCCAATTACATTAAAATTACCCTGTATTTTTCAAACATTTTATGTTTCTTATTAAGACCACCGTGGTTTCGTTTTGTCTCCTATTACTCTTAAGTTATCAATCAGATCTGCTCCCTGTAGCAAATGTATTTCTTTTCAGAATACCAGAACTTCCTTAACTCACTAGACATTCTTGTTATAAATAAACAAATGGTATTTGAGATTGTAACGGTCACCACTACAATCTCTTTGTATTTCCAATTATCTTTATGTACATTTTGATTAGCAATTTTCCCAGCTAAAAGCCACATAAAGAAATGCTTTATTTTCGATTCTCCCTCATAGTAGAACTAGTTTATGAACCGCCAGCTACGGTGGCTGATTGGTTAAAGCATTCCATAATATAATTTCCGGTCAATATGACGGTCTGAAAAGTGTTCCTTGTTACAGTTTTCTCATATTCCAAGTCGGGCTTCTTGCCGAGACTACAGAGTTTAGTGCTCTGTGTACACTGTGAGCTGTGCGTTTCATCCGTTTCGATCGTGATTAGATATTTCGATTGCTTACAATGAATGATGATATCGTATGACGCGGGATAGATGGCTGTGTTCACTTTCTGTGCGGTTTCGCCTTATGTCTTTTCGCGTTTGCTGAGACTGCCATGATGAGAACTGCAGCTACCTTTCTTTGTTTGGGAGGATGAGATATTAAATCAGATGATTCCACTGGCATGGGCGGTTGAGCAATTTATGGAATTTAATTCGTTTACAGTGATATCGAGGCTTTCCATAACCTTAACCATAAACATAACCATAACACTATACTGACCTGAATGCTTTAAATTCTTCCTCACTTCTTTTTAACGTCCACCCGTTAAATGGACGTGGGTGCGTTGTGTCGGTGGTTCACGACAAATCCCCGATATCTGCGCCCATAAATCCACCCTCGGCATGGATAGATTTGTTTAATAATTTTACCCGAGAGTAGAAACCTTTTTGGCCGAGTAGTTTTGGCTTTAAACTGCCAACGGTTCGAGTTGAGCGAGTGTACACCTAACTTCCTGTTTTTTTGCGGCTATCTTTAACATGAGCGAGTGTACATCTAACCTCCTGTTTTTTTGCGGCTATCTTTAACATGAGCGAGTGTACATCTAACCTCCTGTTTTTTTGCGGCTATCTTTAACATGAGCGAGTGTACATCTAACCTCCTGTTTTTTTGCGGCTATCTTTAACATGAGCGAGTGTACATCTAACCTCCTGTTTTTTTACGGCTATCTTTAACATGAGCGAGTGTACATCTAACCTCCTGTTTTTTTTGCGGCTATCTTTAACATGAGCGAGTGTACATCTAACCTCCTGTTTTTTTGCGGCTATCTTTAACATGAGCGAGTGTACATCTAACCTCCTGTTTTTTGCGGCTATCTTTAACATGAGCAAGTGTACATCTAACCTCCTTTTTTTGCGGCTATCTTTAACATGAGCGAGTGTACATCTAACCTCCTGTTTTTTTTGCGGCTATCGTTAACATGAGCAAGTGTACATCTAACCTCCTTTTTTTGCGGCTATCTTTAACATGAGCGAGTATTCACTGGACCTCCTGTTTTTTTTTTTTGCGGCTATCTTTAACATGAGCAAGTGTACACCTAACCTCCTATTTTTTTTTTTGCGGCTATCTTTAACATGAGCGAGTATTCACTGGACCTCCTGTTTTTTTTTTCTTTTTGGCGGCTATCTTTAACATGAGCAAGTGTACATCTAACCTCCTTTTTTTGCGGCTATCTTTAACATGAGCTAATGTACACTTGACCTCTGGCTTTTTGCCGTTATCCAAGAGGGATAAAATCGCATCTCACTACCCAGTCCAGGGATGTGTGACGCCTCGCAGAAACCACGGATTCGAAGTGAAAATTGTCCATCGCCTACGTGGGAGGTCTGGATCTTCTGTCCAGTGGTCGACCACCTAGACAACCAAGCCTTTAATCTAATTCAAATTCTTGATAAGACTGTTTTTATTTATTTATTTTTTTTTTTCTCTTTATGGTCCCACAGGGCATCGTGTCTCATCCAATCTCTGAAAATGGCCACTAGACAAATTCTCTAACAAAAACTATGGCGGCCTGTTGTGATACTGACCATATCACCCATGAAATTTTTAGCTGGTTATTGAAACAAATACAAGCACTAAAACCGTAAACTAGAAATGAAAGCCATAGTAATGCTTCTTCGTTTGTATAGTGAATTGCCTTGAATTATGTTTTGCAATAAAATATTCTCGACTTCGGCACACATAATTAGTTGGGGCTGTTTCTTTAACTTGTTTGCTCTTGTTTGGTTTTCCCGCAATCGTCATTTGTTTTGTAGGCAGTGTTATCTCTCTTTTCGGACAAGTCGTGTGTGTGTGTGTTTGTGTGTTCTGTGTTGCAAATGTTGTGTGTGTGTGTGTGTGTGTGTGTGTGTGTGTGTGTGTGTGTGTGTGTGTGTGTGTGTGTGTGTGTGTGTGTGTGTGTGTGTGTGTGTGTGTGTGTGTGTGTGTGTGTGTGTGTGTGTGTGTGTGTTCGGAATCGAACTCCGTGTCCTTCAAAGTCCAGTTCACGAACCGCTACTCCAACCGTCTTACACAGCTTTAACCATTTATTGCTGTACCTCGATTTTTCTTTTCCTTGAATAATTTTCTGCAATGATTAGAATGCTCCTTCAACGTGGATGTTGTCTGAATCCCCCCCCCCCCTTTCCACCCCTAACTTTGGCTTTAACAGGCGTACTTCATGGCGTGCTCCGAGTGGGAATTTTAAATTTGCCCTGAAATGTCTAACAGTAATCAATATCTACTCTGGTATTTGATAAGCCTGGTGTTTGTGGTGTGGTGTTGTCTTATTTATTCATCTTATCAATTTTTTTTTGCAATTTTCCAATAAATTGTAGACTTTCTTGGTCAATCAGAATAATATTGTTTTTATAACTATTTTCTTGAAGCTAATTAAATGGACATTATTTTGAAGAATGCATAGTTTTTAAAGAAGTATTTTATTCATGGCAACAGTAATTCAGCTGTGAGTCGGGGAACACTTTCAGGTCACGTGATATTGTCTGTCATGGGTCCATTCAGTATCTAGTTAACTACATTTCTCTATTCGCGTATGACAAAATACACCTATAGATTCATTGTCCGACAGTTACTGTCTTCCTATCTGTGTGCCCTGAGTGCTGAAGAGGCTAAAGTATTCGTTTCACAATATAGAGAACTTGATTTGAACCGAATATTCCATCGAGTTTTTAGGTTGAAGTGTTCGTTTCGCCATTTAAAGGTTTTGGTTCGAACCATATAGCGATGGGCGCCCAGGGCGGCCAGGGCGCCCAGCAGCAGAGCTAAAGTGGTCAGCAAATCATCGTTGCTAGTTTGCCACAGGATCAATGAACCAGAACCATCCAGACCCTACTCCACCTCGTCGTAGTGCCTCTAGCAACAGTGTAACCAATATAGTCTGACCAAGTCAGTAGGGATCCAGAGGGAAGGCAACGTGACACTCAAAAATGCAATGTCAGAGTCGGATGTGTTGGGCTGAAAGGCGCAAAATTCACAGTTCTACCTATAGCCACAACACAAAGCAAACACGCCCACTAAACTTCATTTTAAGGGCGAGTTGTTCGCTTTTTGTCATCGGATGAACGCAAGCAAATAGCCATGGAGTTTTTTTTTTCTTGCGTTAATCCCTAATCTCAAGATAGGTCAGGTCGTGTACGTAGTCATATCCGAGATAAATGACAAAACATGCTATCAGTGCTCAGGTGAACATTTTTTTAAACTAGACCGAATACTACTCCCCCCTCCCCCAAAAGAGAGAGAGAGAGAGAGAGAGAGCGAGAGAGAGAGAGAGATAATTCCTTAAACTATAAAATAATTTTGAAATAAACTTAGTGAAGATTACCCAAGAGCCATGCATCATTTAAACAGAGCTTGTGCGGTGAGTCCATTTTTGTATATAAAAGGAAGATAAATAAGACCACATTTGGACACTATCCAAGTATAATGAAAATTATATATAAAGAAACACACAAAAATAAGTGCATGTTTCTTTCTTCACGTGTAATTTTGTATGCCCATCTACTTGTTAGTCTATCTGTACTACTGTCTACCTTTCCTCGTTGCTGGTCCCCACACTTTCTTAATATACGCGCTTGACACTGATAAATTGTGACCAGGGCGTGTTGCCTATTTATAGCTTGGACCCGTCACACAACCAGGAAAGGACCCGCAGAAATCTTCCAGCTAACATGTTCGGCCTGAAGTAGTTTGGGACCTGGAAACACGTGATAATTTTACAGACACAAATATTTCAAAACTATGTCCTCTATTCTCAGTGGTTAGTGAACAGGACTACAAAGGACAATAGGTAGGGTTCGATCAGAATCGACGGCTTCCGGGTTCACCCAGCCTTAAATGGGTACCGGATTTTTTCTGGGAAAGTAAAGCGGCACGGGCGTAATACCGACCACATACGCCCAAAAATCATGTGCTGAAGGTCTGTCAAAATTATTGTCACTAACTCCATAATCCCTAATCGCCACTTGGCGTGACGGGGACTCTTTACGTTTTTTAAGTCCTCTATTTTAGAAAAATGGACATTTGTATATAGTGTATGGATCATAGTCATAGAACCTTTACGGAAACAAGAACAGCTGGCACAATAAACAGTGGTAAAGTAGTAATAATGAACATAGTTACATGTGCACGTTAAATATAAATAGATCATGTTCTCGGAAGGAAAGGCTAATGAGATGTTTCTATCTTTCGGTTGCCTGAAGTATTGTCTTTATCTGCAGCGTTGTTTCTTTTATAATTTTTACTCTTTGTTGTAGTTCTTACAGAAGCACATGTAGTTTTGCTGATGCGTATGGGTCAATAGGTTTTCGTCAGTGTACTATATTCAATACAGTCTTGAGGTATGTCTTTAGCACAATGGAGCGCTTGTCCACATGTACATGTGGTTGAGGTGTGCAAATCTTGGATTGTATGTACATGTGGTTGATGTGCCAAAATTAATTGTATATACATGTGGTTGAGGTGCCAATCTAGGATTGTATGTACATGTGGTTGAGGTGCTAATGTTAGATTGTATATACAAGTGTTTGAGGTGCTAATGTTAGACTGTATATACATGTGGTTGAGGTGCCAATCTAGGATTGTATATACATGTGGTTGAGGTGCAAATCTAGGATTGTATGTACATGTGGTTGATGGGCCAATCTTAGGTTGTATATACATGTGGTTGAGGTGCCAATCTAGGATTGTATGTACATGTGGTTGATGGGCCAATCTTAGGTTGTATATACATGTGATTGAGATGCAAATCTTGGATTGTATGTACATGTGGTTGATGTGCCAAAATTAATTTATATACATGTGGTTGAGGTGCCAATCTAGGATTGTATGTACATGTGGTTGAGGTGCTAATGTTAGATTGTATATACAAGTGGTTGAGGTGCTAATGTTAGATTGTATATACATGTGGTTGAGGTGCCAATCTAGGATTGTATATACATGTGGTTGAGATGCCAATCTAGGATTGTATGTACATGTGGTTGATGGGTCAATCTTAGGTTGTATATACATGTGGTTGAGATGCCAATCTTGGATTGTATGTACATGTAGTTGATGTGCCAATCTTAGATTGTATATACATGTGGTTGATGTTCTAATCTTTGATTGTATATACATGTGGTTGAGGTGCTAATCTTGGATTGTATATACATGTGGTTGATGTGCCAAAATTAATTTATATACATGTGGTTGAGGTGCCAATCTAGGATTGTATGTACATGTGGTTGAGGTGCTAATGTTAGATTGTATTTACAAGTGGTTGAGGTGCTAATGTTAGATTGTATATACATGTGTTTGAGGTGCCAATCTAGGATTGTATATACATGTGGTTGAGGTGTCAATCTAGGATTGTATGTACATGTGGTTGATGGGTCAATCTTAGGTTGTATATACACGTGGTTGAGGTGCCAATCTAGGATTGTATGTACATGTAGTTGATGTGCCAATCTTAGATTGTATATACATGTGGTTGATGTTCTAATCTTGGATTGTATATACATGTGGTTGAGGTGCTAATCTTGGATTGTATATACATGTGGTTGAGGTGCCAATCTAGGATTGTATGTACATGTGGTTGAGGTGCTAATGTTAGATTGTATATACAAGTGGTTGAGGTGCTAATGTTAGATTGTATATACATGTGGTTGAGGTGCCAATCTTGGATTGTATATACATGTGGTTGAGGTGCTAATCTTAAATTGTACATACATGTGGTTGAGGTGCTAATCTTAGATTGTATATACATGTGGTTCAGGTGCCAATCTGGGATTGTATGTACATGTGGTTGATGGGCCAATCTTAGGTTGTATATACATGTGGTTGAGGTGCCAATCTTGGATTGTATGTACATGTAGTTGATGTGCCAATCATAGATTGTATATACATGTGGTTGATGTGCTAATCTTGGATTGTATATACATGTGGTTGAGGTGCTAATCTTGGATTGTATATACATGTGGTTGAGGTGCTAATCTTAGATTGTATATACATGTGCTTCAGGTGCCAATCTAAGATTGTATATGTCTAGGACTATGAAGCCGCGGTAAATGAAGAAAAGCCTGAGTGGGAGTGGTGGAAACATGAATAAGGAGGAAGACATAGACTAGGAGAATCTGCTA
Organism: Megaustenia siamemsis; assembly: GCA_032433765.1. Classification (NCBI taxonomy): domain Eukaryota; kingdom Metazoa; phylum Mollusca; class Gastropoda; order Stylommatophora; family Ariophantidae; genus Megaustenia; species Megaustenia siamemsis. The sequence goes on from JAVIAB010000124.1 coordinate 38,440,938, forward strand.
AAGTTGTTCTTGGTTCGTATAAAGTAGAAGAGCTTTGTAGCTGCCTATAACAGGCACAAGAACGTGTAGATCCTAGATTGCTTCAACAACCTGTAGATAAAGAAAAGACAAAGAATCACGGATCATTTACTTATAATGGCAAGTATCAACAATGTAGTAACCAGGAAAATGATAGAGGGCAATCAACCATAAAGGAAGAGAATAATGCCCTGATCAATGCACGATTTATGCAAAGTCAAATATTTTTGAAACGATAAATGTATTGGAGATAAAGATTGTTTCTGAAATACTAAACAGTGCACACGAATACACACATGATGATGACGGCGAATAATAGATTAGCATGGGTGCAAAATATGTGTCGCTCGATGTCTTCTTTAGACAAGTACCTCATTTGCAGTGGTAGGAAATGTAATAATTGCCAAAAATAATACTGGCATCTCTACCTGTGAAAGCTATGATGCATTTATGTAACTTTAATCTCCGAGAATACAATATTTTACCAATCAAATGTAAAATATTCAGTTGGGACATTTGATCATTTTATTGAAAATACATTGGCATTAGGAGACATTTAAATTTGAGATTCAACTTAGTGAGGACAGAGAGTAGAGATACTGAAGGGCGACCAAAGACAAGTTGCAGATCAATGTTCGATATAACGTTTGAACGCTACATACATGGATCACGGTCGAGATGAGTATATTGTAGAGAAAGAGTAATGTTAATATTGTTATCTAGTTAGAAATGAAATAGCGATCTTAAAACTTATGATCATGCCTGGAGCTTACACTTTCAGAGAATGAACTGCAGAACGATATGAGCAGAGACACTGATATATTGTGGCAATGATGACAGGAGCCAGGTATGAGGAAACATTCTTTTTACCGACAAAAGCAGTCGAGCAACTCTTCTCTACTACATCATCACAAGAGTTACCCCCTGATCGATAGATAACATTTCATTACCATTATGGACTATTTTGTGTGCATCGAATTGTCTCGAAATAGTTCTTATGAAATCATATTCACTTAATCAGCAAATTCAGACCACCGTGATGGAGACTGGAGCCTCATCACCTAATATTCCAAAGAAAGCCATTGAGAGCAGTGATGGAAAATGTACAACTGAAATAAACAAAAGAATAGGTATGGCAAAAAGTAATTTTAATGTCATGAAAAATATACTAACAACAAAACAAATAACACCAGGGCTAAAACTAAGAATAGGAAAATGTTACATCCTCTCAATATTCCTGTATGGTGCAGAAACATGGACATTAGACAAGAAAACAGAACAGAAAATTGAAGCCTTTGAAATGTGGATTTATAGAAGAATATGTAGAATTGTACGGAAAGAACAGAAAACAGACGATGAAGTTTTAAAACAACTAAAAATGAAAAGAGAACTGCTAAACACAATAAGAACAGGACAAATAAAATTTTGGGGGCATGTTAGACGACACAACAGCCTAATAAAAGTAATATTGGAGGGGAAAATACAAGGTAAAAGAGGCAGAGGCAGACCAAGACTAACATGGATGAGTAACATAACAAAATGGACAAGTCAGCCTATGACAATCTGCATCATCAAAGCAAGAGACAGAGAGGAATGGCGTTCCATGGTAGCCAACCTTCGATGCGGAGACGGCACTCGATGATGATGATGAATAAGCAAATCGAGAGATTGCATTTGTTCATTAACGACTGATTTCATCATCATCATCATTGAGTGCCTTCTCCGCAACCAAGGTTGGCTACAATGGATCGCCATTCTACTCTGTTTCTTGCTTTGATGGTGCAGGCTGTCATAGATTGACTTGTCCATCTTTTGATATTACTCGTCCATGTTAGTCTTGATCTGCCTCTTTTACCTTGTATTTTCCCTTCCAATAAAACTTTTAGTAGGCTGTTGTGTCTTTTAACAACATGTCCCAAAAATTTCATTTGTCTTGTCTTAATTGTATTTAGTAGTTCTCTTTTTATTTTCAGTTGTTTTAAAACTTCATCGTTTGTTATCTTTTCTTTCCATCCAATTCTACCTATTCTTTTATAAATCCACATTTCAAAGGCTTCAATTTTCTGTTCTGTTTTCTTGTCTAATGTCCATGGCTCTGCACCATACAGGAATATTGAGAAGATGTAACGACTGACTTACATATTATAATAATTATATGTACATCCAGATAAGCAGATTGCCCATACAACAGCATTTCACAAAAAAAGGAAGAATAACTTGCAGCGTCTAATTAATTAATAGTTATATAAGTAGAACTTATTGTTCTATTTATAGTGTGCATGCATGGCTAGTCTTACTTGCAGTAAACGTTATCTCTGGAAAATGCATAATTTACCTCTCACCGAAGATAGTTTCTAAGGTAAGGGAAGTAACCTTTTTTAACTGACATCAACATGAAAAATATAGATTACAGCCCTTGGATACAAGATGTAGTACCACTACTCAAGTTCCCGAAGATGATTGCCATTTTATACAACATTGTAGTCACTGAAACCTCCTACTTCAGTCACTATTTTCACTATTACTGTCATTCGCTCAAGTACGACGATCTAATTACAATCGACACTATCATATTACAATTGCCTTTAATTCAAAGTCGAATCCATTAATCTAATACTTAGTCGACAAGCATAATATGAAATCAAGTGTCGATGCAGCATTAGCTGATTTCAGATGTGATTTTCTGTTGTTAGCCATTGGTCAATTGCCATGTTTGATATTGGTAGCCTACTGTTGTTGTGGAGGTGCTACTTATGAGTTGTCTCTTAGCTATCGCTGAAATACTTGGATGTTACAAGAGTGACTCGATAGTTAAACACACAACATTGATGTTTTATATTTATTATGACTACTAATTATGATACATTAATTAATAATCTGATAGCATAAGCTGCTGGAGAAAATAGGGGCCAGTGTCCTTACCTGTCACCTTGAACAGAAACGCGCGTTTCCACCAACACTCTGAGTTTATAGATGTAACAAAGAGACATGGCTCAATGCGGCAGTCTTTGTCTATGACGTCTCGAAGGCTTCCACAGACGAGAGGAGACATGTGCTGCTGCTATAGATCTGGAGGATGCATACAACAGAGTACCAATTAAAAACCTCGTGCATCTACTCCTCAAACTGGCGGTGCACCCCTTCCTCATCAGACGGATGGCTGCAGCCCTTTTTCAGAGGAAGGTGATACTCAGGTGTGGAAGTTGGTCATCCGAGCCAACATTCATTTGTCCAGGGCTGCCACAAGGCTCACCATTGTCACCAGTTCTATTTAACGTGTACACAATAACGATCACGGAACAACAGCTGGATGGGAGGGGAAGAACTATGACTTTTGCTGATGATATTCTGGTATATCGACAGGGAAGAGGCAGAAGTGAAATCGCCTCCACAATGCAAAACGAACTCGATTGCATCTCTTCCTGGTATGGAGTATCTGGTGCATTAGTTAATCTTAATAAAGCATCAGTTGGATGGTTCTCTCTTAACAATCATATCGTTAACACGGAAACACCGGTGGCACGAATGGGAGCTGATGACGTGTCCAGGGACAGGGTGATGACGTACCTCGGAGTTAAGTTTGATCGCAGCATGTGTTTTCGGGACCACGTTCAACATGTGTAACAAAATCTCACAAAGGATTAGCCGCCTTGAAGGTCATGGCAGCTGCCAACATCGAGCAGAGCTAATTTACCCTTCTGTTCCAGGGACTAGTCCTCACATCAATCAAGTATGCCCTGACAATTCTTACTGTCAGTAAGACGCAAATTGTCAAGCTGAGGAAAATACAGAATGAAGCGATGCGCATTACCTTGGGGTGTACGGGGAACACTTCCTGTGTAGCAATGACGTATCTTCTTCACTTTCCAACCATGGATGACAGGACCAAGATCAGGAGGGCACGAGCAGACCTAAAGATTAGTGCATATAAAGAGCATCCATTGCACCACGAGCTAAACACTGAGACGGGTGTCTAAAAAGAGGCAAATCATGGGTGGGACGAGCAGAAGATGTCATCAAACAGGTATGTGGGCTTACCAACATCAACGTTGGCAATGAGTGGATACCGGTGCCTACGTCGTTCGAAGGGACATCTTCGTGTATTTTCACACTCGACAGGAAATGTATGTAACAGAACTCAATCGTGGTCAATGCGGAGGTCACGGGTCTCATTTGTGATAACACCTATGAGGCAGATGTAGTCATCTATACAGACGGATCTGCAATAAGGCACCAAAGGTGTGCATGGGCATTTACAACACGCAGGCAGAACAGTCAAAGAGAACAGTCATGCTTACGTTATAACCACGAGTAGAATGACATTGGAGGTGATGGCAGTGACCACAGGCTACCACTTGGTTAGAGTCACACGACTACACCTACGCCTGCATACTGAGTGATTCTATGAGCACGATAAGAAAAGTGGAGGCGGGCTCTGTACGCATGCAATGGATAGGGTCATTGCAGAAGTCAAAAATACGTAAGTTTACCTTTGTCTATGTCCCTGGACACGCGGGAGTACGGGGAAATGAAAGAGGGGACAGGTTGGCTAGTTGCGCTATTGCTGAGGACGGTCAACCAATGGATCAGGCTGACATGACGACAACCATGAGTCCACGTCACTCCTTCGGATGAAAGTGATGGGGGTTAATATGGCACAACCAGAGAAACTTAGTGGGCGTGTAAGAAGACTAATCAACCAACACAGAACTGGAGTCGTCAGTCGCTGGACACTGAGGGACTCGTTGAGGAGGGGATCTCAGCACCTATGGACATGTTCGGAGTGCAATGATAATGACCAGCATATAACTCAACGTATTCTTACTTGCAACTTTGTTCTTCTGGTTCTCGGATATAGTTTCATGCTGCCAATTTGTTGCCATAATTATTGCTGAAGAGAAATAGAAACCAGAGTGCAGAAAGCGAACATTATTAGCGAATAACTGACTCCATTCATGGAGCATCCAAATATTGTGACGTCATTTGAAAATAGCCGGTTTTGCTTCTCTCGGCCCGACACAGCTGACTACAGCACGGAACTTGTAATACCAGCTTGCCTTCCCTCTTCGATCCTTGATATCTTGGCAAGACTGGTTAGTCTGCCACCAGGGACACCTCTAGGATGTAGAGGAGGGTCTTGATCAACTCAGTTGTTCGCAGATCCTAGCACATGTATCAGCTGTGTGATTATATATATTTAATGTTATATTAATGTTATTATATAATTATATAATTAGATATATTATTATTATATATATCATCATGTGTCATACTGGTTGGCGTAGGCGATCATGTCCTTCCACAATCTCCTATCCACAGTGCATGGTATCAATTCTGTTCTTGACTGTTTGCCACGCCATGGCACCAAGCTAAGTAACAGTTTCTCTCTTTGTCGTCCGCGATCTCTCTTTCTCTCTATTTTTCTTTTATAACTTTCCTATTGTCATGATGTGCCCGAAAATAGTTTATTTCTGTTGTTTTTAGCGCTCCACTTTTGTGTTGGCCTGTTTGAGAATGTCCTCATTGGTCTTTTTAGCTGTCCAGGGAACTTTCAACATTCTCTAAGAAATCCCATCTCTATTGCCTCTAATTGTCTTTTCATTTGAAAATTAATCTTTTATTTTATATATATATAAATTATTGTAATACATTTTTGGAGTTAGATAAAATATAAAAGAAGTCGCAATGCAATCAAAAGGTAAATACGTATAGATAAATAAGGGATGTCAGTGTTTAATAAAAACGGGTATTTAAGAAAAAATGTAAAATGAGAGAAATATTGTTTGAGCAGTGGGTATGTTTTTTCCTGATGATTTCTCGAGGTTACAGAAAGAATGAACAGATAAGAGTCATTTACAAGAAAACAGCTGACGCAGGAAACTGGCAATGGAAGATGTTCTTTTAAGTAAACCTTATCCAAAGACTTCCCCCACTACCCCATCACGCGTGTCCTAGTTACTCCGATTCATGCCTGCACGTGGTCGCAATTGAATCGGGAAATGTGATCATATGAACTGTGTTTGCCGTTGCTGTTATGAACATGTAATTCAACACTCCAAGCGATTTTTAAAAAATGGATTATGAAGAACGAACCTCACATCAAGTTCTGCATGGATAAGATATTTAGAACTGACAGAATCATATAAGTTCCGCAATATTAAGATATTTAGAACTGACAGAATTATATAAGTTCCGCAATATTAAGATATTTAGAACTGACAGAATTATATAAGTTCCGCAACATTAAGATATTTAGAACGGACAGAATTATATAAGTTCCGCAACATTAAGATATTTAGAACTGACAGAATTATATAAGTTCCGCAATATTAAGATACTTAGAACTGACAGAATTATATAAGTTCCGCAATATTAAGATACTTAGAACTGACAGAATTATATAAGTTCCGCAATATTAAGATACTTAGAACTGACAGAATTATATAAGTTCCGCATCGATAAGATATTTAGAACTGACAGAATTATATAAGTTCCGCAATATTAAGATATTTAGAACTGACAGAATTATATAAGTTCCGCAATATTAAGATACTTAGAACTGACAGAATTATATAAGTTCCACAATATTAAGATACTTAGAACTGACAGAATTATATAAGTTCCACAATATTAAGATACTTAGAACTGACAGAATTATATAAGTTCCACAATATTAAGATATTTAGAACTGACAGAATTATATAAGTTCCGCAATATTAAGATATTTAGAACTGACAGAATTATATAAGTTCCGCAATATTAAGATACTTAGAACTGACAGAATTATATAAGTTCCGCATCGATAAGATATTTAGAACTGACAGAATTATATAAGTTCCGCAATATTAAGATACTTAGAACTGACAGAATTATATAAGTTCCGCAATATTAAGATATTTAGAACTGACAGAATTATATAAGTTCCACATAGATAAGATACTTAGAACTGACAGAATTATATAAGTTCCACATAGATAAGATACTTAGAACTGACAGAATTATATAAGTTCCACATAGATAAGATATTTAGAACTGACAGAATTATATAAGTTCCGCAATATTAAGATACTTAGAACTGACAGAATTATATAAGTTCCGCAATATTAAGATATTTAGAACTGACATAATTATATAAGTTCCACATAGATAAGATACTTAGAACTGACAGAATTATATAAGTTCCACATAGATAAGATACTTAGAACTGACAGAATTATATAAGTTCCACATAGATAAGATATTTAGAACTGACAGAATTATATAAGTTCCGCAATATTAAGATACTTAGAACTGACAGAATTATATAAGTTCCGCAACATTAAGATACTTAGAACTGACAGAATTATATAAGTTCCGCAATATTAAGATATTTAGAACTGACAGAATTATATAAGTTCCGCAATATTAAGATACTTAGAACTGACAGAATTATATAAGTTCCGCAACATTAAGATACTTAGAACTGACAGAATTATATAAGTTCCGCAACATTAAGATACTTAGAACTGACAGAATTATATAAGTTCCGCAATATTAAGATACTTAGAACTGACAGAATTATATAAGTTCCGCAACATTAAGATACTTAGAACTGACAGAATTATATAAGTTCCGCAATATTAAGATATTTAGAACTGACAGAATTATATAAGTTCCGCAATATTAAGATACTTAGAACTGACAGAATTATATAAGTTCCGCAATATTAAGATACTTAGAACTGACAGAATTATATAAGTTCCGCAATATTAAGATATTTAGAACTGACAGAATTATATAAGTTCCGCAATATTAAGATACTTAGAACTGACAGAATTATATAAGTTCCGCAATATTAAGATACTTAGAACTGACAGAATTATATAAGTTCCGCAATATTAAGATACTTAGAACTGACAGAATTATATAAGTTCCGCAATATTAAGATACTTAGAACTGACAGAATTATATAAGTTCCACATAGATAAGATACTTAGAACTGACAGAATTATATAAGTTCCACATAGATAAGATATTTAGAACGGACAGAATTATATAAGTTCCACATCGATAAGATATTTAGAACTGACAGAATTATATAAGTTCCACATAGATAAGATATTTAGAACTGACATAATTATATGCACAATAACCAAAGCAAATCAATGACTTGTCCTTTGTAAGGAAATGAGAAATATTTGCCTTAGCCACTATCAGGTAACAATATGCCCTGACCACTATCAGGTAAACCAATGGGCTGGTCACTATCAGGTAAAAATTTGCACTGACCACGATTAATAAATAGCATGCCCTGGCCAAGGGAGCTGCGATAGCTCAGTGGCTAGTGAACTGGACTACAAAGGACAAGGGGTAGGGTTCTATCCCAACCGACGGCTTCCGGGTTCACCCAGCCTTAGATGGGTACCAGATTTTTTTCTGGGAAAGCAAACCAGCACGGGCGTAATACCGACCACATTACCCCAAAAATCATGTGCTGAAGGTCTGTAAAATATAGGGTCACTAACACCATATTTCCCTATACGCCACTTGGCGTGACGGGGGTACTTTACTTTTTTTTTTATGCCCTGGCCACTATCAGTAACAAATATGGAGTGGCCAAGTCAATCATTCGAGAACTGTCAAGATCTAGAGATTAATTTAAAAAAAAGACACAGTGTAAATAATTAGGAAATGTTTGTTAGAAATAAAACCCCAGAAGATAATATAACCACATCTTAAAATAAGTTGTTACTAATGTCACAAAGCTAGAATGAAATACACGGAGCCAAACAAGACTAATGGACCAAAATAATGTTGGTTTTCTCAGCCGCAACAAGTTGAGGGATAAAAATAGTAAACCAATCATAATCGTCGGCAGGTGACATGCCGGTTGGTGCAGACGATAACCCCTCTCCTCAGCTCTCGGTCCTTCATACATGTCATAATTTCAGCTTATTATGCCATTTGGATAAGATGTTCAATATCGTTTCTGATAATATTTCTCTGCTCCTCTTTCCATCCATTCTGCCCGTTGTTAAAATATTCTCAATGCCTTCTTTTTGCATCGCATCACCAATAAATGTAGAATGTCTTTTTCGTTTAATTAAGATGAGGTTTATGATTTCTCCAGCTCTTTATAAACATTCTTCTAAAATAGAACAAATTAGAATAGAGATTGCAGTTACATAAATACATCATAACTTTCAGAGATAGAGGTGCCAGTATTCTTCTTAGCAATTATTACATTTCCTAACTCTGTAAGTGAGGTACCAATCTCTAATATTGATTCCACTGGAGTGTTTCAGTTTTGGATCGAAGACAAGATCTTTGTTTAAAGTAGACAGCAAACGACACATTTTTAAAGAATTTTTTACTATCATTGGATTCGCAGTATTCTTCTGATAAACCACATCTCAGCTGCATCTAGTGTTCTCTGTGTTGTTTTTCTTATCGTCCATAACTCACTTCCTTATAGTAAAACAGGTTCGATGTAGCACTTAGGACACGTTTTCTAACATTAATTAACAATGATTTGTTACATAGGATGTTCTTGATTCAATGGAATTCTCTCTTTGCTTGTCCTATTCTGCTTCTACCATCTGATGGTGATCCCATGTTTTTGAAACTATGCATTTGTTTCATGGTTGTTCCACTTAGTTTTGCACTAAATTCTTGTGTCTTAGCTTCCTTTCATTTTATCTTCAGTCTTTCTGTTGTTGACTGATAATAATATCAAATGAAACAAACACTCAAGAATGTGGTCATAAGTAAGCTATAAGTGAGAAGGGCGTTTGCTCAGAAGAATTGAAAAATAAAAATAAAAACTATGGCAAGAACTGTCACGTAGCTGATGTCAAACAGGAAGGCAAAAGAACGATCAGACCAACGAAAGCCTGAAGAAAACAGAGTTGAAAGATATGTAGGTGGACCTGATATGGGACACTATGATTAATGGTCACGGATGATCAAGGGAGGTGAAGAGATTTTGTCTATGCCCTGCAAGATGACACAAGGGTTAGGAGCACGTGACTTCTTTGTTTATTGATGTGACGGAAGAGAAGTAATACCCAATGAAGTAGTAGCAGTAGTAGTAGTAGTAGTAGTAGCAGTAGTAGTAGTAGTAGTAGTAGTAGCAGTAGTAGTAGTAGTAGCAGTAGTAGTAGTAGTAGTAGTAGCAGTAGTAGTAGCAGTAGCAGTAGTAGTAGTAGTAGTAGTAGCAGTAGTAGCAGTAGTAGCAGTAGTAGCAGTAGTAGTAGTAGTAGTAGTAGTAGTAGCAGTAGTAGTAGTAGTAGTAGTAGCAGTAGTAGTAGTAGTATCAGTAGTAGTAGTAGTAGCAGTAGTAGTAGCAGTAGTAGCAGTAGTAGTAGTAGTAGCAACAGTAACAGTAAGAGTTGTAGTAATGGCTTTAGTAATGCAACAATAATGATAGCGATAGTAGTTGTAGTAGCTGTATTAATAGTAGTAGTTCTAATAGCAGCATAGTTTTAGTGGCGATAGTAGTAGTACTAGTAATATTTATAGTATTATTAGTACATGTAGTAATGGCGGTAATAGTAGTAGGTTAGTATTAGTGTTAGTAGCGAGTAGAAGTCTTAGTAGTGTTAGCAATAATGTTAGTAGCAGGATAGTAGTGTTAGTAGTGTTAGTAATAGTGTTAGTAGCAAAATAGTAGTGTTAGTAATAGTGTTAGTAGCAGAATAGTAGTGTTAGTAGTCTTAGTAATAGTGTTAGTAGCAGAATATTAGTGTTAGTAGCAGAATAGTAGTGTTAGTAGTTTTAGTAATAGTGTTAGTAGCAGAATAGTAGTGTTAGTAGCAGAATAGCAGTGTTAGTAGTTTTAGTAATAGTCTTAGCAGCAGAATAGTAGTGTTAGTAGCAGAATAGTAGTGTTAGTAGTTTTAGTAATAGTGTTAGTAGAAGAATAGTAGTGTTAGTAGTAGAATAGTAGTGTTAGTAGTAGAATAGTAGTGTTAGTAGCACAATAGTAGTGTTAGTAGCAGAATAGTAGTGTTAGTAGCAGAATAGTATTGTTAGTAGTTTTAGTAATAGTGTTAGTAGCAGAATAGTATTGTTAGTAGCAGAATATTAGTGTTAGTAGTTTTAGTAATAGTGTTAGTAGCAGAATAGTAGTGTTAGTAGCAGAATAGTAGTGTTAGTAGTTTTAGTAATAGTGTTAGTAGCAGAATAGTAGTGTTAGTAGTTTTAGTAATAGTCTTAGTAGCAGAATAATAGTGTTAGTAGTTTTAGTAATAGTGTTAGTAGCAGAATAGTAGTGTTAGTAGTTTTAGTAATAGTCTTAGTAGCAGAATAGTAGTGTTAGTAGTTTTAGTAATAGTGTTAGTAGCAGAATAGTTGTGTTAGTAGTTTTAGTAATAGTCTTAGTAGGAGAATAGTAGTGTTAGTAGTTTTAGTAATAGTGTTAGTAGCAGAACAGTAGTGTTAGTAGTTTTAGTAATAGTGTTAGTAGCAAAATAGTAGTGTTAGTAGCAGAATAGTAGTGTTAGTAGCAGAATAGTAGTGTTAGTAGAAGAATAGTAGTGTTAGTAGCAGAATAGTAGTGTTAGTAGTTTTAGTAATAGTGTTAGTAGCAGAATAGTAGTGTTAGTAGTTTTAGTAATAGTGTTAGTAGCAGGATAGTAGTGTTAGTAGCAGAATAGTAGTGTTAGTAGCAGAATAGTAGTGTTAGTAGCAGAATAGTAGTGTTAGTAGTTTTAGTAATAGTGTTAGTAGCAGAATAGTAGTGTTAGTAGTTTTAGTAATAGTGTTAGTAGCAGGATAGTAGTGTTAGTAGCAGAATAGTAGTGTTAGTAGTTTTAGTAATAGTGTTAGTAGCAGAATAGTAGTGTTAATGGCAGAATAATAGTGTTAGTAGTTTTAGTAATAGTCTTAGTAGCAGAATAGTAGTGTTAGTAGCAGAATAGTAGTGTTAGTAGTCTTAGTAATAGTGTTAGTAGCAGAATAGTAGTGTTAATAGTTTTAGTAATAGTGTTAGTAGCAGAATAGTAGTGTTAGTAGCAGAATAGTAGTGTTAATAGTTTTAGTAATAGTCTTAGTAGCAGAATAGTAGTGTTAGTAATCTTAGTAATAGTGTTAGTAGCAGAATAGTAGTGTTAGTAGCAGAATAGTAGTGTTAGTAGTCTGAGTAATAGTGTTAGTAGCAGAATAGTAGTATTAATAGTTTTAGTAATTGTCTTAGCAGCAGAATAGTAGTGTTAGTAGTCTTAGTAATAGTGTTAGTAGCAGAATAGTAGTGTTAGTAGCAGAATAGTAGTGTTAGTAGCAGAATAGTAGTGTTAGTAGCAGAATAGTAGTGTTAGTAGCAGAATAGTAGTGTTAGTAATAGTGTTAGTAATAGTGTTAGTAGTAGTGTTAGTAAAATGTGTTAGTAGTAGTGTTAGTAATAGTGTTAGTAGTAGTGTTAGTAATAGTGTTAGTAGTAGTGTTAGTAATAGTGTTAGTAGTAGTGTTAGTAATAGTGTTAGTAATAGTGTTAGTAATAGTGTTAGTAGTAGTGTTAGTAGTAGTGTTAGTAGTAATGGTAATAGCAGAATAGTAGTGTTAGTAGTCTTAGTAATAGTGTTAGTAGCAGAATAGTAGTGTTAGTAGTCTTAGTAATAGTGTTAGTAATGGTGTTAGTAGTAGTGTTAGTAATAATGTTAGTAGCAGTGTTAGTAATAATGTTAGTTGTAGTGTTAGTAATAGTGTTAGTAGTAGTATTAGTAATAGTATTAGTAGTAGTGTTAGTAATAGTGTTAGTAGTAGTGTTAGTAGTAGTGTTAGTAATAGTGTTAGTAGTAGTGTTAGTAGTAGTGTTAGTAGCAGAGTAGTAATGTTTGTAGTGTTAGTCATAGTGTTAGTAGCAAAATAGTAGTAGTAGTAGACATAGTAATAGTAGTTTTAGTAATAGTGTTATTGTTAGTAATACTGTTAGTAGTAGAGTAATAGTAGTGGTAGTGGTAATAGTAGTAGTTGTAGCAGCAGCAGTAGTTGTAGATACAAGAAAATAGAAAATAAAGAGTATTAAGACGAAGCAGCAGAAGAGCTTGATCGATCATGCGATTACAAATCAATGATCACAAAAATGTGCCTGTTAAATACTGAGAATCACCAGATTACTCAGAGGCTAATTCCCCGTTGACTTTTGTTTTTCCGTCCTTTGTGTTCGGGAGAGTCTCTCGCCCCCTCCCCCAATCCCGGTCCGTTCTAGCTTCGCCACTGCTTTAAATTTGTGTCCTTTTAATTGGCTCAAGCTGAAAGATGGCGGAATCGGAAACTGGATGCAAGAAGCACTTCCGGAATTGATCACAGATGGCACTCGTTGTCTCAGTGAGATTCCCTCGTTGTCTCCTCGTTATTTCTGCCTCCTCGTTATTTCGTCCCGGGTTTTATCTGCTCGCCAGCTAGAGGTCACTTTACAGCACTCGCCTGCCAGCTACAGATGGGAATCAATTTGTCTCTCCTCTAGAAACAGCATTCCTCAAACATTCTCCCACCCCTTGCTTGATACATTCCTCTTTTCGCAACAATTTAACAACATTATATTTTGTATTTCTGGTCTCTGGGTGTGTGGTTCAATTGTTCCGTGTACATAATTAATAAACAACTGTTTATAAAGAAATACTGAATTAATTAATCAATCAAATTCCTGTTTCCATGGACTGAGGGTAAAGCCACGAAGAAACCACGGACTGAGTGTAAAGCCAAGAAGAAACCACGGACTGAGTGTAAAGCCAAGAAGAATTAACGGACTGAGTGTAAAGCCAAGAAGAATCCACGGACTGAGTGTAAAGCCAAGAAGAAACCACGGACTGAGGGTAAAGCCAAGAAGAAACCGCCCACTGAGTGTAAAGCAAAGAAGAAACCACGGACTGAGTGTAAAGCCAAGAAGAAACCACGGACTGAGTGTAAAGCCAAGAAGAAACCACGGACTGAGTGTAAAGCCAAGAAGAAACCACGGACTGAGGGTAAAGTCAAGAAGAAACCACAGACTGAGTGTAAAGCCAAGAAGAAACCACGGACTGAGTGTAAAGCCAAGAAGAAACCACGGACTGAGTGTAAAGCCACGAAGAAACCACGGACTGAGTGTAAAGCCAAGAAGAAACCACGGACTGAGTGTAAAGCCAAGAAGAAACCACGGACTGAGTGTAAAGCCAAGAAGAAACCACGGACTGAGTGTAAAGCCACGAAGAAACCACGGACTGAGTGTAAAGCCACGAAGAAACCACGGACTGAGTGTAAAGCCAAGAAGAAACAACGGACTGAGGGTAAAGCCAAGAAGAAACCACGGACTGAGTGTAAAGCCACGAAGAAACCACGGACTGGGGTAAAGCCACGAAGAAACCACGGACTGAGTGTAAAGCCAAGAAGAAACCACGGACTGAGGGTAAAGCCAAGAAGAAACCACGGACTGAGGGTAAAGCCAAGAAGAAACCACGGACTGAGGGTAAAGCCAAGAAGAAACCACGGACTGAGTGTAAAGCCAAGAAGAAACCACGGACTGAGTGTAAAGCCACGAAGAAACCACGTACTGGGGTAAAGCCACGAAGAAACCACGGACTGAGTGTAAAGCAAAGAAGAAACCACGGACTGAGTGTAAAGCCAAGAAGAAACCACGGACTGAGTGTAAAGCAAAGAAGAAACCACGGATTGAGTGTAAAGCCACGAAGAAACCACGGATTCGATATTTGGAAAATTCCCACCGCCTGTGGTGGAGAACGAACCTGTGGCTTTCCTATCTAGAGTCCTACGTTGCCACCTCTAGACCACCCAATCCAACGTTTCCACTCAAAACTCGCAGTTTGACGTAAAAATAAACTTATTAGCCTTCAGCAGATGCATTCGTTTGGTGATTAATTGTCTTCATCATTCGCCATTTATATGACGTTGTGACGTAGACACCTTAGTTGACGTTTGCCACAAACTGCGAAATTTTAAGTCTTTCGGCCAAACAAATCCGAATTCAGCAAGATATTTTTGATTATCGAGTTGCCTTCCCTCTCAATCCATGATCGTTTGGCCAGGCTGGTTTTTCTAAATTTAGAGGCACAACCCGAGACGGATTATAATGTTGATCAGCTGTTTATAATGTTGATCGACTGTTTATAATGTTGATCAGCTGTTTATAATGTTGATCGACTGTTTATAATGTTGGTCAACTGTTGCCGCTGATCCTAACGCTGGCCACTTTCTGCTCTGTCGCCGTTGGATGTCTGGACTCTGAAATTGGAAAAATAATGTGCAAACAGTTGTCTGAGTTAGAGGGAATCCAATAACACAGAGATAAACTTGACTTCTTACCACCAAATGAGTTAAGAGAGAATGTAATAACACAAAGATAAACTTGACTCCTTACTACCAGATGAGTTAAAAGAGAATGTAATAACACAAAGATAAACTTGACTCCTTACTACCAGATGAGTTAGAAAGAACGTAATAACACAAAGAGAAACTTGACTCCTTACTACCAGATGAGTTAGAAAGAACGTAATAACACAAAGAGAAACTTGACTTTTTACTCATCATCATCGTCGTGCCGTCTCCGCAACGAAGGTTGGCTACCATGGAGCGCCATTCTGCTCTGTCTCTTGCTTTGATGGTGCAGGTTGTCATAGGCTGATTTGTCCATCTTTTGATGTTACTCGTCCATGTTAATCTTGGTCTGCCTCTGCCTCTTTTACCTTGTATTTTCCCCTCCAGGATTACTTTCAGTAGGCTGTTGTGTCTTTTAACATGGCCCAAGAATCGCATTTGTCTTGTTCTAATTGTGTCCAGTAGTTCTCTTTTCATTTTTAGTTGTTTTAAGACTTCATCGTTTGCTTTCTTTTCCTTCCATCCAATTCTACCTATTCTTCTATATATCCACATTTCAAAGGCTTCAATTCTCTGTTCTGTTTTCTTGTCTAATGTCCATGTTTCAGCACCATACAGGAATATTGAGAAGATGTAACATTTTGCTATTCTTAGTTTTAGCTCTGGTGTTATTTGTTTTGATGTTAGTATGTTCTTCATGACATTAAAATTACTCTTTGCCATTCCTATTCTTTTGTTTATTTCAGTTGTACATTTTCCATCACTGGTTATAGTATGTCCAAGGTAGTTGTAGTTCTGAACTGTCTCCAGGTCTATTCCATCAATTTTGATATCCACTTGTGGGTTTTGAGTATTTTCTTTGTTTAGGATCATAGTTTTAGTCTTTCTGATATTCATATCTAGTCCATATTTTTTGCTTGTTATGTTTATTTCATTAAGTAATTGTTGTAGACCTTTAGGATTTTCTGCTAGTAGTACAGTATCATCAGCATATCTTAGGTTATTGATTATCTTTCCATTAATTTGTAGGCCTGGCATCTCTATGATGTTTTTAAAGATTTGCTCAGTGTATAAATTTAACAAGCTTGGTGATAGGATGCATCCTTGTCTTACTCCTCTTTTTATATCAATGGGTGTTCTTCTTACTACCAGATGAGTTAAGAGAGAATGTAATAACACAAAGAGAAACTTGACTCCTTACCACCAAATGAGTTAGAAAGAACGTAATAACACAAAGAGAAACTTGACTCCTTACCACCAAATGAGTTAGAAAGAACGTAATAACACAAAGAGAAACTTGACTCCTTACCACCAAATGAGTTAGAAAGAACGTAATAACACAAAGAGAAACTTGACTCCTTACTACCAAATGAGTTAGAAAGAACGTAATAACACAAAGAGAAACTTGACTCCTTACTACCAAATGAGTTAGAAAGAACGTAATAACACAAAGAGAAACTTGACTCCTTACTACCAAATGAGTTAGAAAGAACGTAATAACACAAAGATAAACTTGACTTCTTACCACCAAATCTGGTAGTTTTTTCTGTGGAGTTAAAACACGCCACGCCGCACCTTTAAGTTAAGTAGCATGTCATTTTACAGAACGTTGGTATTGTTCCGGCATTTTTTGGTTGAATAATTTTCTAGGCATTGTACCTAAATAGTTTGCACTTGCGTCAAATACCTGGCCACAGTAATAACATCAGATGGAAGATACACCACATAAATATATAGCATTAAAATATAAAATATATAAAATTGCATTATATATAGCAAAAATATAAAATAGCATTAGAGAAAATTAAAAACGTCTTATGCAACAAATCTATGTCAATAGAAGTGAGACAGAGAGATGATCGGTGCTATATAGAGCCAATTCTGACCTATGGAAGCGAATCATGGACAGTAGACAAACAAATGAAAACACGTTTAGAGGCCACAGAGATAGGATTTCTCAGAAGAATGTTAAAAGTTCCCTGAACAGCTAAAAAGACCAATGAGGAAATTCTCAAAGAGGCCAACACAAAAAGGAAGTTCCTAAAAAACATCAGAAAGAAATAATAAACATTTTTCGAGTACATCATGAGAGGAGGTAAGTTGAAATATTTGGTTACAACTGGCAAAATACTGGGAAAGAGAGATCGCTGACGACAAAGCAGAAACAATACTGGATAGCTTGGTGACATGGCAACAATAGAATGCATATGATACATTGTGGGTAGAAGATTGTGAAAGGACATGTTCACCTATGCCAACCAGTGTGGCACATGATGATGATTATGATGACGAGTTTACCATAACCTTCTGACGGTAGACGTGGTCCTGAGGACGGTAGTCCCACGAGTTGTGATTTCTTTACAAATCATGCTCACTGGGACTCGTCCCCCGCACCTTGGTTGTGAGACCGAGTTGACTACCTCTAAGCCACTGACGCTTACGTTGTTACATAGCCTACTCTAGTTAGACCTGTTGGCAGAAAAGGTAATCCCCGTCAACCTCCACTACCGTGACGTTTTCTGCTTTGCAAGCAGGGGCGGTTGAAGCCAGAATGACGTCAGTTGTCTACAGTTCGCTTGGCTGAATACTTCACGCTTGTGGAGAATTCTGGGGTTTCATTTTCTGGCCTCAGGCCTAGCTAAAGTGGGCTATATTTATACACGGGTTTGCCAACCACATAACCCTGACCTTAATGTGATTCCTAGTATTTTCTCATCAGTTTCTCTGAACTTAATAAAAGTCCAAACGAAACATTTTTAGCTTGGGGTTTTTCTTTAACCATTATGCTTAAGGGAGCCGCGATAGCTCAGTGGTTAGTGAACTGAACTATAAAGGACAAGAGATGTAAGGTTTGATCCCAACCGACGGCTTCCGGTTCACTCAGCCTTAAATGTGTACAGGATTTTTTCTTGGAAAGTAAAGCGGCACAGGCGTAATACCGACCACATTACCCCAAAAATCATGTGCCGAAGGTCTGTAAAATTTATAGTCACTAACACCATATTCCCTATACGTCACTTGGCGTGACGGGGGCTCTTTACTTTTTAAAAAAATGTGTTATGCTTATACCATCTGGGTATCTTATAAGCCATCCTGCTTTCAAATTTTATAAGTAATTTACCGGTAAAATACGAGACTTAAATCGGCGTCTTAGCACGTGAGTTTTCGCCCATATGTGCTAGTTCGCTTATCAAGAAGTCTTCGGAGACTTCTGGATAGTGTCGCTTCAAGCATCGAAATTCACGATGCGAGGCGGCATTCCTCACTTCCAAGAGTACTATCCTGGTACCCATTTCTGCTTCAAATTTTGTTTCTGCTTATCGAACGGTTAAAATATTTCTAATTTTTGTGAATTCCCTCATTTTATTTTGGTTTCTATGTGTATTCCTATCCTACATATTTACCTAGAAACTGATTAATCTGTCTTTATGATTTATTTCAATAAATGTCTAATTCATGCCTACTGACTTGTCGACATATTTTTCTAGTTTTTCTGCTCTCTGTCTCTATGCTGACCTACCTGCATGTCTGTCTTTCTATTTAGTAATTTTACTGCCTAAATTTAGTCTATTAATCTGTCAGTCTTGTCTACATCGCTGATAGTAGTAGTTAGTCGAAATCTCCGGTATCACTGCAAACGAATTAAAATCCATAATTGCACAACAGCCTGTGCTAGTGGAATCATCCGAATTATCATCTCATCTCATTGAAGGATCCAAACAAAGAAAGGCAACTGCAGTCCCCAACATAGCAGCTACATCCCACGACAAACGACATAAGACGTAGCGGCATCGAAAGTGAACGCAGCTGAACTGTCCTTCGTCATATGATATCGTTATTCATCGTTAGCAATCGGAATATCGAAACACGATCCGGATGAAAAACACAGCTCACGGTGTGCAGAGAGCACTAAACTCAGTAGCTCATGCAGCAAACCGGATTCGGAATATGAGGAAACTGCAACAAGAAACATTTTTTTGACAGAGCCTCAACAGTTCTCGCAGCCTATCCGCCATAAAGACCGAAAGTCAAGATCTCACTGGTCTATCTGTATAATATATCTTGTTTACCTCTCTGGTATATCTGTATAACCTATCTTGTCTACTTCGCTGGTCTATCTATATAACCTACTTTGCCTACCTCTCTGGTCTATCCGTATAATCTATCGTGTTTATCTCTCTGGTCTATCTGTATAATCTATCTTGTCTACCTCTCTGGTATATCTGTATAATCTATCTTGTCTACCTCGCTGATCTATCTGCATAAACTATTTTGTCTACTTCGCTGGTCTATAGGTATAATCTATCGTGTCTACTTCGCTGGTCTATAGGTATAATCTATCGTGTCTACTTCGCTGGTCTATAGGTATAATCTATCTTGTCTACCTCTCTGGTATATCTGTATAACCTATCTTGCCTACCTCACTGATCTATCTGCACAACCTATTTTGTCTACCTCGCTGGTCTATAGGTATAATCTATCTTGTCTACCTCGCTGGTCTATAGGTATAATCTATCTTGTCTACCTCGCTGGTCTATAGGTATAATCTATCTTGTCTACTTCGCTGGTCTATAGGTATAATCTATCTTGTCTACTTCGCTGGTCTATAGGTACAATCTATCTTGTCTACTTCGCTGGTCTATAGGTATAACCTATCTTGTCTACTTCGCTGGTCTATAGGTATAACCTATCTTGTCTACCTCGCTGGTCTATAGGTATAACCTATCTTGTCTACTTCGCTGGTCTATAGGTATAACCTATCTTGTCTACCTCGCTGGTCTATCTATATAATCTATCTTTTCAAATAAATAAAAAATATCTCAAGCTACTTATCGTGATACCACTCAATCCAATTTCCCATCTCCCTTCCTATTTCCGTGACTTCATTTCTCTACAGCCAATTACCAACAAATTCAAGGAGCACGAACTGCTTTTCCCATTTTGGTCCCACTAATAATAAAACTCCATTATTTTTTCACTTCTAATAATTCATCTGAGGCAAGTAAGGACTTTGCGTCTCGTGAGTCATCCCAGATTTGTCTTTCCTGCGAAAGTCCTGATTCTTCTGGAGACTTAAGCGAGGACATCTAAAATGGAAAACAAATAGAGACGAATGAATCATATTTTAATTTTAATGGATTTCATTTCCCTACACCGAGCCCACATTCTGGTCACTCTAAAAACCGTTTATTTCTCGTATCTTTACTCTTCCCTCTACCCTCTTCTGTCACCTGTCGCAACCTCTCTTCTTTATTACTTTTTTCCATCTTTCCTCTCTCTATTTCTCTTTTTTTTTCCTTTCCTATCTGTTTCGTTCAACTATACATTTCCGTTTCCTTTCTATCTTTTTCTTTGTACCCCTTTCTCATATTTTTTCTTTAATCTGTCTTTCTCTGCTCTTCTTTCTTCCCCTCACTTCTCCTCTGACTCCTTCTCTCTTTCTCCCTCACTCTGTATCTATCCCCTCTTACTTTCTTTCCCATATCCACTTTTCTGTTCTCCTTCCCTCATTAATCACCTCTTTCTTTCTCTCATTCTCTATTTCTTTTTCACTCTCTCCTTCTCTCTTCCTCTCTCACGCTGTTTCCTTCTCTCTCTCTCTCTCCATCCCTTACTGTATCTCTCTTCCTCCCTCACTCGATCTCATTCTCTCTCCATCCCTTACTGTCTCCTTCTTTCCTTCTTTCTTTCCTTCTTTCTTTCCTTCTCACTCTTCCCTCTTTCTTCCCCTCATGACCTCTGTCTCCTTCTTTCATTCTCACTCTTCCCTCTTTCTTCCCCTCATGACCTCTGTCTCCTTCTTTCTTTCTCCCTCACTGGACACATCTTTCTTATCCACACTTTTTCCCCGTCCCCTTCTCTCTTCCACACTCGCTCTATCTCTTTCCCTTTTTTCACTTCCTTTCATTTTACCCCTTTTTCTTTTTCTCCTTCCCTAATTTATCATATTTTCTCACTCTCCCTTCTTTTTCTCTCTCTCTCATTCCCTTTCTCCCCATTTCCTCCTCCTCTCTCTCTCTCTCTCGCGTTCACTTTCCTTAAATCCCCCATCCAACCACCACCACACACACACATAATAATAATAATAACAATAATAATAATAATAATACAATGACATAATTTAATCAAATAAAAGATTTAAATCCCTAGCCACACTGGCTTGTAGCCATCCTTTTAATTTGTTTTGTTTTCTCACAAAATGAAACAAACAAATGACTTGGAATGATTTTTCTCGTGTTCGACAGTTACAATTTGTGAATGTTTTCTAAGATTTGTTAAAAGCAGACGTTGAGCCCAGATGAGCTTAGCCAACAACCAATTACAAGTTTGTTGATGAGTCATGGCGCTTTAGTGGCGCTTAACACTGGATGGAAACTCTCAACGAGTCCTTCAGCCAATGGGATTGCTGGAATTACCCGAGTGACCGTGGAAATATTGTCTCTCTTTTCACGAAAGCGTGAAGCTCGGTTATGACATCTATCTCGTTACCAGATGACATGATATGGTATTCAGCGACGGCATGGATGTCACCGATCACGTTTTGTGAAGCTAAAAAAAATAATCACTAATGAGAGGGGGAAAAAAAACAACAAGTAGCCGTGTGAATTAAAAGAGGAAGGAGGTGTGCAATGTGGAATAAGCTGGAGGGGGCAGCCGATGCAAGATCTACTCCTTTTATCCCTATCCATATGCCTTTGTCCAGGGAGCCACGATAGCTCAGTGGTTAGTGAACTGGACTACAAGGGACAAGAGTGATCGACGGCTTCCGGGTTCACCCTACCTTAAATGAGTACCGGATTACTTCTGGGAAAGTAAAGCGGCACTGACGTAATACTGACCACATTACCCCAAAAATCATGTGCCGATGGTCTGTAAAAAATTATGGTCACTAACACCATATTCCTTATACGCCACTTGGCGTGACGAGGGCTCTTTAGTTTACTTTTATATCCCAGTCCAGTCATTGGGTAAAAGTAAAGTACGAGACTTGAATCGGCGTCTTATCACTCGAGTTTTCACCCATATATAGGCTCGGCTGCCTATCCAGAAGTGATCGGAGACTTCTGAATAGTGCCGCCTCAAGCATAAAAACTCACGATGCCAGGTGGCATTCCTCACTTTCCCAGAGTAAAATACTCTGGTACCCATTTCTGCCAGCGGCTGGGTCGACCGCGGGGGTATTTTTTTTCAACAACGAGTACAATTCACACTGCTTGCAGCGGGAATTGAGCACGGGTTTTCCGAACGTCGGTAGCCCAGTCGGGTAGTTTTCCCAACCTGGCTACCGAGGCCCCCTTGTCCAGTCATAATCTTAATATATACATGCAACTATCCGTGCTTCCACATTTTCTCCAGCTTTACAGGGATCTAGCACGATGTTATATATATGTGCACATCTTCAGCTTACTTAACTCTTTCTGTACGTCTATCGCATTGTGCGTCATGCCGATTTCGGCAATGTACGTTTCACCGCATAGTGCGCCACGCTCAATTTGATTAGTGTCAACTCCATCAAACCATATTCCTTTTACGTGTCTTGTATCATCTGGATATTGGTGAAATCTAATACCTTGTTCAATTATCTGAACATTCATATATAATATGTTATATGTTAGATAAATATTTATATGTAGATTAATTTTTAAAATCATGAAACATTTCGTCTCTGAAATCTCTTCCATTGAGTCGATAAAAAGCTTCCGTAAGGAAAGAGTTAGCACAAATAAAAGAGATGTCTAAATTGTTAAAAAAAGCACTAAGTATAGATGACAAAAATGTCCCGTTATAAAAGACATGCTGCTTACGTAAGTTCACCCAATGACTAAGGAATACACCTCTTTGTCATCCGTCCTTAAAAGGACACCTTTAGTGGGCGTATATGCGTTATGTCGTGGTTTACAATAGACATGTGATATTTGAGCCTTTCGACCCAACACATCCGACTTTAGCATGGTGTTTTTGAGTACCAGTTTGCCTTCCCTCCGATTCTTACTCTCTTGGCCAGACTAGACAGATTAATCTGTCTGTTACTAGAGGCACCGTGAAGAGGTGGAGTAGGGTCTTAATGGTTCTGGTTCACCGATTCTGGCGCAGGCCATCAGCTGCGGGTCACTGACAGCTCCCATCTCTGCTGCTGTGAAACGCCCTGATTCAAATAAAAAGACAATCAATAAAATATCAAACGGTACAGAATACTGAAAGTTTAACTTTGATCACACTTGACTCATCTCTGGAAGTGAAACTAAATTTACTTTCAGTTTGTTTTCTTTATTCTCTCTGACAAAATATATTTGATTGATAAGATATACTTATTGATTGCCGCTTCGCTGTCACGGCGAGAAAAGAAAGAAAGAAAGAAAGAAAGAAAGAAAGAAAGAAAGAAAGAAAGAAAGAAAGAAAGCCCTGTCACGCCACGTGGTTATAGGGAATTTGGTGTTAGTGCCCATATATTTTATAGAGTCTTGCCACATTATTTTTGGAGTAATGTGGTCAGCATTACTCCGTGCCGCTTTTCTTCCCCAGAAAACTTACGGTATCCAATTAGGACTGGGCGAACCATGGAAGTCGTCCATCAGAATTGGACCCGACCTCTTGTCTTGTTAGTTTACTAACTACAAGAAATCATGCTTCCTTCCTTCGCTATCGTAGTTCACTATCCTTACACCATATTTACATTTTCGTGATTATTGTATGTGATTATTGTATGTGATTATTGTATGTGATTATTGTATGTGATTATTGTATGTGATTATTGTATGTGATTATTAGCCATTCTGTAAAATGAGATTACTCATTGGTTTTTTTTTATTAAATAGTAAAATATCTCTGAAAAGAATCACTAGAGTCTGTAGAAATTTGGTTTTACAGAAGAATGTTGAGAATACCACGGACAGCTAAGAAAAGTAATGAAAACGTTCTGAAAGAGGCCAAAAGCAAAAAGAGAGCTAATTTCCAATATTAGGAAGAAATAATCATATTTTTTTGGCCATGTAATGAGAAGAGAACAGCTGTAATATATAGTAAGAACTGGAAAAATTGAGGGACAATGAGATAGAGGGAAGCAAAGAGAAAAGATACCAGACAGCTTAAGAGAATGGCTTGGCAGAAGGTCAACAACAGAAATGATAAATAACTGTCGAGATCGAAAGTTGTGGAGAGACATGATCACTTACGCCAGCAGGCCCGTTACTTGATGATGGTGAAAATATCTCTAGAAAAACCTTCCGTTTTGGATGGGAGAGCAGGGGGCGGAGTGCGCAAGAGAGGGACTTAGAAGAGATTAAAAGAACGGACCATTAGTAACTATTAAGTCCAACCTCAAATAGAGAGAAGAAACAACAAGCAGCAATTTAATCCAATGAGAACTAAATGCGAGTCAGGTACCAAACACGAAAATCAACTCAATCAGACACTGTCGAGCCTCTCCGAGTGCTGATAGCTGGCGTAAGTCCGTGACACATCTGTCGAGAGTTGTTTTGGGGGTGACACTCGGGGCTGTTCACGCGCTTGCGTGATTGATCTCCGGGCACGTGCTGTCACCCTTCCGCCTTGATATCATACTTCCTGTTGAATGTTTAAGGAAATGACGTCATTCGTTAGTCCCGCGAGGTCAGGTTAATGTGTGGCAGTTTTTGTTTATAACAAAGTTTAGAATGATTGGAGAAATTATTGATTGTGGTGTTGGTGATGACAATGAGGATAACGATGATGGTGATAACCATTGCGTAGCGATGATGATGATAACCATAACGTAGCGGTGATGATTACGATAACCATAACGTAGCGATGATGATTATGATAACCATAACGTAGCGATGATGATTATGATAACCATAACGTAGCGATGATGATAGTGATAACCATAGCGTAGCGATAATGATGGTGATAACCATACGTAGCGATGATATGATGATAACCATAGCGTAGCGATGATGATAGTGATAACCATAGCGTAGCGATGATGATGATGATGATGGTGATGGTGATGAGAACCATAGCGTAGCGATGATGATGGCGATAACCATATCGTAGCGTTGACGATGATGATGATGATAACCATAGCGTAGCGATGATATGATGATAACCATTACGTAGCGATGATGATGATGATGATGATGATAACCATTGCATAGCGATGATGATGATGATGATAACCATTGCGTAGCGATGATGATGATGATAACCATAGCGTAGCGATGATGATGATGATAACCATTCCGTAGCGATGATGGTAATGATAACCATTGCGTAGCGATGATGATGATGATGATGATAACAATTGCGTAGCGATGATGATGATGATAACCATTGCGTAGCGATGATTATGATGCTGATGATGATAACCATTGAGTAGCGATGATGATGATGGTAACCATTGCGTAGCGATGATGATGATAATGACGATGATGATGATGGTAACCATAGCGTAGCGATGATAATGATGATAACCATTGCGTAGCGATGATGATGATGATAACCATTGCGTAGCGATGATGATGATGATGATAACCATTGCGTAGCGATGATGATGATGATGATAACCATTGCGTAGCGATGATGATGATGATGATGATGATGATGATAACCATTGCGTAGCGATGCTGATGATGATAATCATTGCGTAGCGATGATGATGATGATGATGATGATGATGATGATGATGATGATGATGATGATGATGATGATGATGATGATGACGATGATGATGATAATCATTGCGTAGCGATGATCATGATGATGATGATGATGATGATGATGATGATAATAATCATTGCGTAGCGATGATGATGATGATAACCATGGCGTAGCGATGATATGATGATAACCATTGCGTAGCGATGAGAAGCTCAGACACCGAACAACCACTTTGTTCGCTTCAAGATCAGGGACACAGAACTAATCAAGATTATACTAACGATCCTAGTCGTAGCTCCAGAGACATACCAATCTGATCTGGTCAAGCGAGTTGGAATCGAAAAGAGAAGTCAAATCTAGTCTGAGAAAAATACTTTGCTATTTCGAAAGACGCAAATTCCGTCATTTAGCGCTGTTTTAGCGATGGACAATGAAGGGAAGCAACCGTTGACCTAGCCCTGAAAAAAAGGCGATGATTTTCGAAATGAAGGGCAGCGATACAAATGGCGATGATTTTAAAAATGAAGTGCAGCGATAAAAATGGCGATGATTTTCAAAATGAAGTGCAGCGATAAAAATGGCGATGATTTTCAAAATGAAGTGCAGCGATAAAAATGGCGATGATTTTCAAAATGAAGTGCAGCGATAAAAATGGCGATGATTTTCAAAATGAAGTGCAGCGATAAAAATGGCCATGATTTTCGAAATGAAGTGCAGCGATAAAAATAGCGACTATAATTGGTTGGCTAAAACAAACCTCGTTGTGTCACTATTGATCAAATGTTGATTAAATCAGTTTCTAGCACTTGATTAAAGAGGGGGAAACTCTCGCCGGCTGCTGGTACAAAAACTAACCACTCGTTTTATGAGGCAGGCCGACATTGAAGTGGTCTTTGCTAGACGATCCAGATACGTGCTTGAACCATTTCATTTTAATCAGGCTGCGTGTGCACTAACTTTTTCTCACTGTCTCTTAACTTTACTCAATGAGTGCCCATTAGCATTCATATCTCTTTTATAATAAAACGAGAATATTTCAGCACAGCGCACAAACATCGTAATACCCGCAATGGTTCCGTGTGTAATTTAATAGAAGAAGATTAATTGTTTTAATCACGGGAATTTTTTTTAAATATCATCATCATCGTCATCATCAAGTACCGGGCTTGCTGGCGTAGGTGATCATGTCTCTCCACAAATTTCAATCTTGACAGTTATTTATCATTTCTGTTGTTGACCTTCTGCCAAGCCATCCTCTTAAGCTGTCTGGTTTTTTTTTTTTTCTTTTTGGTTCCCTCTATCTCGTCGCCCCTTAATTTTTTCCAGCTGTTACAATATATTTCAGTTGTTCAAAAATATAATTTAACCAAACAGCGATCTACGAAGTCCTCTACGATTTTCCAGTGTCGCAGATTCTTTTACACGATCAGCTTGAAGATCAGATCTACATTTCTCGTCCACCTGTAATAGAACTTGATACTTGACCTAACATAGCAGGTGTCGCTGGAGAAAAGACGGTCTATCAAAATATAGCTTGAACCCAGTAATGTAATTTTATAGAAGCGAGCACCATAACCACAGCGCTACATTGTCACAGTAGTTTCCCAACTTAACATTTTATGATCAAAATATGTGTTATTGACGCCAATAACAAAGATTACGTATTCTGTAATAAGCAACTTAGTCCAGCGTTTGGGCAATATATTCACGTAAAGGTAGGGAGTAGATTTCGTCGCTAAATTAAAGACGATTAGCGCATTGATGAAAAATAAAGGTAACGAGAACGAACACTGCAACATTCCTTCTATTCTAGAGTACAACACAAGGAACATATATGTTCATCTGTTAAAACAAAGGCCAGGAACAGATTGTAATGGTGACCATGTACTAGTAGTTGGAAAAATTAGAATAAAACTGCGGAAGACACAGAAATCCCCAAATAATAAGTGTGATAAGTACAGTACGACAGTACAAAATAGATATAATACTATTGAGAAAATACAAAACAGCGAGGAGCAGTGGGAAATGCTCAGACAATCGGTTCAGCAAACATCAAAAGAAGTAATACCAGTGACTAACAAAATCAACAAAAAGAAATGGAAGAAAGGAGAAATACTAGAACTAATGGACGAAAGATGAAAACATAAGAAAGAAAAACGGACATACAGAATATTGAACAAAGAAATCCAAAACAAAAGCAGAGAAGCAAAGGAAAAATGTTAAAGAAGAAATGTGAATAAATGGGAAAACAACAAAAGAAAGATTCAAAATGTATGCACAATCAGTTAAATGAACTAACAGGAAGGAAAGAAGTGAAAGATTCAGGATATGTGAAATCAAAGGAAGGATATATAAATAATGGGACAGGAGAAGATAATGGAAATATGAACATAATATATCAGTCAATTCCATGATGATGAAAGACAAGAGCTAAACAATTCCAACAAAGACACAGGACCACCAATAATGCAGAGTGAAGTGGAGGAGGCAATTCAACAAACGAAAAGAGGCAAAGCTCCAGGTCCTAACAATATAACAATCGATGAGATAAATGCAGTAGGTGAGCTGGGAGTACAAGTCATAACAAAGCTACTCAATGGCATATATAATAACACTGGACACATACCCGAAGATCTACTAAAATCTATCTTTGTAGCCATCCCGAAGAAGTCAGGCGCCACTGATTGTGAAGACCATCGCACTATTAGTGTCATGAGCAAAATGACGAAAATATTACTAAGCATCATCATGAGACGTGTAAGTCCAGAAATAAGTGAGGAATAATGTGGATTTGTAGAAGGAAAGGGCACCAATAATGCAATATACGTCGTGTGAACATTAATAGAAAGATCTATGGAGGTAAAGAAAGATCTATGTGTGCTTTATAGACCATACAAAAGCATTTGACAAAGAAAAGAATGTGGAACTATTCAAAATGCTGGAGAAATTATACATTGATGTCAAGGATCTGCGAATCATAAAGAAAACATGTACTGGCAACAAACAGCAGCCGTAAGAGTTAGCAACCAAACATGACAGTTCCAATATATAAAAGAAGGAGTCAGACAAGTCTGTTCTCTCGCCAGATTTGTTCTCAATTTACAGCGAAACTATTATGAGATCAGTAGTGGACAAACTAAGAATTGAAATCAACGGCCACAACATAATCATTTAAATAATAATATTATATATTGCAGAGACAGAGAATGAACCTCAACAAATGATAGACATAATAGTAGAAGAATACAAACAGAAAGGTCTGTGATTGAATAGTAAAAAAAAACAAACAGAAGTAATAGTTATATCGATGCAAAAATCATCACCATCATGGAGCATAAAAATAAACAGGACAAATCTAAAACAAGTCATGATCATCAAGTACCATGTCTGCTGGCGTAGGTGTCATGTCTCTCCACAATTCTCAAAGTCGACAGTTATTTATCAGTTCTGTTGTTGACCTTCTGCCAAGCCATTCTCTTAAGCTGTCTGGAATCTTTTCTCTTTGCTTCCCTCTCTCTCTCTCCCTTCGTCCCCTCAACTTTCCCAGCTGTTGCAATATATCCCAGCTGTTCCCTTCTCATTACATGGTTAAAAAATGATGATTGGTTTTTCCTACTTTTGGAAATTAGCTGTCTTTTTGCTTTGGCCTCTTTCAGAACGTTTTCCTTGCTCTTCTTAGATAACCATGGTATTCTCAACATTCTTCTGTAGAACCACATTTCTACAGCTTGTAGAGATTTTCGTGTCTGTTGTCCTATTGTCCATGATTCACATCCATAGTTAAGACTGGCTTTACATAACATATAAGAAATCTTTTTCTAGTTTCTATTGTCAAAAATGTAGCATTTTGTTGCAAAGTATCTTCCTCATTTTTTAGAAAGCTGCTTTTGCCTAAGCTATTCTGGACAATGCCATTTTTGTACGTCTACCATTTGAGGTTAACATGTTTCACAGATATTTAAATTCATTTACTTGTTTTAATTTTTTTTTTTCACAAGTTCCACTAGTCTTTATTGGGCATTGGGATGAATGCTTTTTCTTTGTTGCTACCGTTACTTCTTTCTTTTTACTATTAAGGCTGAGTCCTTTATTTTTGCTTTCTTTCACTATAATGTCTAACATTTCTTGTATCTCATTTTCACTCTTAACGATTAATACTGTATCATCACCATACCTTAGATTATTATATATTGACTTACGATTGTTATTCCAGGCACGTCCCTTATGGATCTTAAAATAATCTCACTATACATATTTAAACAAATCTGATGACAGAACACAACCTTGTCTAACACCTTGTTTTATTTGTTGAAACATTCCAAATTATTTCCAGTTCTAATGGCCGGTGTTTGTTTGCAAGTACGTGTTCTTTATTGTTCTTAGATCTTTGCTGTCTACGTTTAAGCTTTTTAAAATTTTGATTATTTCTTAGTGCTTTACTTTCTCAAATGCTTTGGTATAATCTATGAAACATAGGTATAGATCTGTTTTCACCTCTATAGCTCTTTCTACTAAAGATAGTATGATGTATTGGCATTGTACGTTCCTTTACCTCCAACAAAACCACACTGTTCATCGCTAATTTCTGGACTGATTTTGTTTCGCACTCTTCGCATGATGATTCTTAGTAATATCTTAGTCATGTGACTCATAGGGTTTATTGTGCGATGATCATCGCATTCAATCGCACCCAATTTCTTTGGTAGGGCTATGAATATTGATTTGAGCAGGTGGTCTGGCATATATCCGGTGTTGTTGATATCATTCAATATTTTTGTTATTATTTCTATTCCCAAATCACTCATGGCTTCAATCTCTTCTTTAGTTATATTATCTGGTCCAGGGGTTTTTTCCTGCTTTCATATTACCCAAGGGGTCTTCCACTTCTTCTTTGAGTATTTCTGGTCCTTCCCCAATATCTTTAATATTTACTTCTGTTCGTTCATCATCGTAAAGACCTTTAATGTGTTCATCGTTCCCTTATGCTTTCTTGTTCTATGAACAGTTCTCCTTCCTTCGATCTTAAACATCCAGTATTTTATTGCGTTTTTTTCCCTGCTAATTCTTCAGTTTGTTTGTATATAGCTGTAGCATCTCCTTTTTGTGGCGTTTCAATCTCTTTGCATCCCCCTGAAACAAGTGCAAATCGTGAAATACTTGGACAAAATAAAAACATCCTATGGAAGATGCACCACAGGAATAAAATGTAGAATAGCTCAGACGAAAATAGCATTTCAGAAAATGAAAAACGTCTTGTGCTAAAAGTATATGTCAAAAGAAGTGAGAAAGAGAGTTGATTGGTTTTATTTAGAGTTAATTCTGACCTATGGAAGCAAATCGTGGACAGTAGACAAACAAATGAAAAGACAATTAGAGCAAAAAGGTGGGATTTCTCAGAATAATGTTGAACGTTCCCTGGACAGCTAACAGAACCAACGAGGAAACTCTCACAGGCCATACAAGAATGGAGTTCATGAAAACTTCAGAAATAAACAATCAACATTTTTCGGGCACATCATAAGAAGAGGGAAGTTTGAATACTTGGTTACAACCGACAAAATACAGGGAAAGAGAGATCACGGACGACAAAGAGAGAAGACACTAGATAACATGGTGTTATGGCATGGAAAACAGTCAACAAGAGAATTGATACGATGCACTAAGTGTAGATAATTGTGGAAGGTCATGCTCGCCTCAGGCAACTGGTATGGCACATATTGGTGATGATGACGATATGTTAATGATAGTCTTTTTTTGTGTAGTGGGTTACAAGATGACGTGCGGAAGACCAAGAACATGTAACTAATTAGCTCAACTGTTTATATTTGCCTCGTTCCGGCATGAACTTTATCAGCATGTGCGTGCGCGGGTGTGTGTGTTTGTGTGTTTGTGTGCGCGCGTCGATCAGTTTGCGTGAACATGTTTACAACAGTGCCTCTGTGTTTATGTTTGCTGACCCAATGTTTGCGCTCACGTGGTGCTCCTTTACACAACCCGTTAAAGTGCAAATATGTGTCTTTTTTACGCAAAAATATGGGTTGGGGGGGGAGGGTTGAAAGAGTTCAGTGTCCCTGTGCGTTGGTGTGTGATTCAGTGTGTGTGTGTGTGCACGCAACTGTGTGAGTAATTCACTTCAAAGTGAAGCCAGGATTACACACAAGACACAAAAAATCCATAATGGGATGTTGGGGGGGGGAGGGGGGGGGCCGCAATACTAGGGGGATAAATTAATTTACAGACAGGCAACAATTGGCGATCCTCTGCACAAAGAAAGGTTCCGCGCCCTTTTTTTCCCCCTCTCACTCACTCTTTCGCCCCGGGGTGGGAAAAAAAAAACTGACCGTGACTCATTAAAGGCACGTTGTCCGACAGCCGTTAAAGATCGTCTGCTGTGGTGGTGAGACTCACTCCCGAACGCCTGACACTCCAGCCATCCATTATGGTGGTATTATGCAGTATTAACCCTACAATAGTTGACCCTGAAGCCCTCTACATTTTCAAGCCTCTGATTTTATAGCATTTAGTTCACGTGTGTTTTTTTTTAAATATTTTTTTTTATTTATTATCTCCGTTAAAGTGGTTATATTTTTATTAACCCTTTCATCTGTGATCCTCATTCTCCGTGATATTAAAAAAATGGACAAATCAACGGCGCTGATGTTTGTCTTAAAACAAAACACACACACACACACACAAAACTGCAAAAAAAACGTGCATAAATTAACGTCTGATTAAAAAAATAATAATAATTTCATTAAAATTAATAATTTCAAGTAGTCATGGGAGAATAGAATTGCTGACAATCTTCTGGCCATGCACTGGATAGTTGGCGCTACATATTCTCTTTGTCAATCTTAGTTTCAGCTGAAACAAAGTACCACGCTTTTACTCTGGGAAGTGAGCATTTGGTCATGTTTCTTCCAAAAGATAGGCACAAGAACAATTCTTGCTCTACACACAATTTCCCAGGCATTAGAGCAAGTGGTGCCTTTCCCAAAAAACTAAGAACTGTTGGTGCTTTACGCACAATTTCTCAGGCATTAGAACAAGTGGTGCCCTTCCCAAGCACAAGAACAATTGATGCCCTACGCCCAATTTCCAAAACACAAGAACAAGTGGTGCCCTACACACAATTTCCAAAACACAAGAACAAGTGGTGCCCTACACACAATTTCCAAAACACAAGAACAAGTGGTGCCCTACATACAACAAATGTGTGTATATGTATTGTGTACATGCATATATATATATATATATATATATATATATATATATATATATATATTAGCCTACATATTGGCCGTTCTTATCTAGGACCGTTCTATCTTCTAAGCTATACACCCGCCATCAACGTATCAGGCTTGCAGTCCAATGTCTCTTAGTTGGAATTTTATTCTATGGCATTTCAATTTCAGAGTTACTCTTGTGTTTTTTTTTGTTGTTGCCTAATTAATGCGCCTTCGCGTAAGTGAAAATCCTAAGCTACCAGATGGGAACGTCGTCACACAAGTACGTCACCACACAAGTACTTTCATTCCTTCTTTCTTTCTTTCTTTCTTTCTTTCTTACTTACTTACTTTCTTTCTTTCTTTCGTTCTTTCTTTCTTTCTTTCTTTCATTTCTTCCTGTCGTTCACCCAATTGGTAATTGAGTTATTTGCAGGTCCTTATCACTGCACTCCGAACATGTTCATAAGTGCTCAGATCTCCTCCTCAGCAAGTCTCGCAGTGTCCAGCGACTGACGACTCCAGTTCTGTGTTGGTTGATAAGTCTTCTTACACGCCCACTAAGTTTCTCGTTTCTGGCTGTGCCCATCTTAAATCCCATCTCTTTAATCCGAAGGAGTGACGTGGACTCATGGTTGTCGTAGTCCTGTGTCTTTCTCACATCTCGGAGGGCATTGATGATGTCCGCCCGCTCCATTGGTTGACCGTCTTCAACGACAGCACAGCTAGCCAACCTGTCCTCTCTTTCATTTCCACGTACTCCTGCATGTCCAGGGACGTAGACAAAGGTGACACGGCGTGTTTTTTTACTTCTGCGATGACTCAACCCATTGCATGCGTACAGAGCCCGCCTCCGCTTTTTTTAAACAAAAATTATGTTCATCGAATCACTCAGTATACAGTCGTGGGTGTAGTCTTGTGACTCTAACCAGAAGAATGCCCTGGCCCTGCTATCACCTTCATCGTCATGCTACACGTGGTCATAAAGTATGCACCACTGTCTTCCTTGACTATTCTGCTGGCCTACTGTGCTGTAAATGTTCATGCACTCCCTCTGTGTCATATTACAGATCCCTGCATCCGATGAATGCTCATCATCATCATCATCCTGTGCCATACCGGTTGGCGTAGGCGATCATGTCCTTCCACAATCTTCTATCTACAGTGCATCGTATCAGTTCTGTTGTTGACCGTTTTCAATGCCATGACACCAAGCTATCCAGTATTTTCTCTCTTTGTCGTCCGCGATCACTCTTTCCTTATATTTTGACAGTTGTAAACAAGTATTCCAACGTTCCTCTTCTCATAGAGAAAAATTTCGATTGTTTTTTCTGATGTTTTTTAGTAGCTTCCTTTTAGTGTTGGCCTCTCTGAGAATTTCCTCGTTGGTCTTTTTACCTGTCCAGGGAATTTTCAACATTTTTCTGAGAAATCACATCTCTGTGGCCTCTAATCGTCTTTTCATTTCTTTGTCTACTGTCCTTGACCCGCTTCCATAGGTCAGAATGGGTTCTATATAGCACCAATGAACTCTCTTTCTTATTTCTATTGACATAGATTTGTTGCTTAAGATATTTTTCATTTTCTGAAATGCTATTTTGGCCTGAGCTATTCTGCTTTTTATTTGTGTGGTGCATCTCCCATCAGATGTTATTATTGTGCCCAAGTATTTGAAACGTTGCACTTGTTTCAGATTTGTCCTGTTTATTTTTATGCTGCATGATGGTGATGATTGCTTCTTTGATATGACCATTGCTTCTGTTTTCTTACTATTCAGACTGAGACATCTCTTGTCCGATATGTACTACAAGAATGAATTGTTCTCTTCACCATCCGCTAAGAAAAGAATGTTAGGTGAGCATAGATGCGTTTTGTTTTGGTTTGGAACAAGGCTGTGATAGTTCCGCCTTTCGGCCAGGCATATTCGACTTCATCACGGCATGTCTTAGTACCGCATTGCCTTCCTTCTTCGATCCCTACTCGCTGGCTGGTTAGTCTGTTTCGAGAAAGACAACTGGGAAGTGTAGTAGGATCTTGATCAGCTAAGTTGTTTGTCGATCCTGACGCAAGCAGTCAGCTGTGGGTCGCTGACTTCACTTATCTCAGTTGTTGGATGGGTGTCTTGACCTTTCTCTCTCTCTCTCTCTCTCTCTCTCTCTCTCTCTCTCTCTCTATATATATATATATATATATATATATATATATATATACATATATATATATATACATATATATATATATATATATATATATATATATATATATATATATATATATATATACATATATACATATATATATATATATATATATATATATATATATATACATATATATATATATATATATATATATATATATATATATATATATATATATATATATATTCATCTTCCATCCCCTCAATTACAGAAAGTAATAGACTGTTCCGGGAGCCGCGATAGCTCAGTGGTTAGTGAACTGGACTACAAAGGACAAGAGGTAGGGTTCGGGCGTGACGGGGGGCTCTTTACATTTTTTGATAGACTGTTCCGTTAATTGCACCGTCATCATCTGGTACACACTTGACTATTTTTTGTGAAAGGGGTGGTAGGTTACTTGACTATTTATTGTGAAAGGGGTGGTAGGTTACTTGACTATTTATTGTGAAAGGGGTGGTAGGTTACTTGACTATTTATTGTGAAAGGGGTGGTAGGTTACTTGACTATTTATTGTGAAAGGGGTGGTAGGTTACTTGAATATTTATTGTGCAAGGGGTGGTAGGTTACTTGACTATTTATTGTGAAAGGGGTGGTAGGTTACTTGAATATTTATTGTGAAAGGGGTTGTAGGTTACTTGACTATTTATTGTGAAAGGAGTGGTAGGTTACTTGAATATTTGTTGTGAAAGGCGTTGTAGGTTACTTGAATATTTGTTGTGAAAGGGATTGTAGGTTACTTGAATATTTGCTGTTAAAGCGGTGGCAGGTTGATTTACTATTCATTGTGAAAGGATTATTCTCAAACAGCCATAAAACAGAATTCAGAGCCCTCAAAGATGCTGCAAAACTAGCTATTCAACACAAAAATAACGTTCATGTTACTGACCAATACACTGTAAGTCCTAATTTGACGTTTGTTGACTTGACAAACGGTTGGTAGAGGTCAATCATGATAAGTCAGTAGTTTAGTAAAATTATTAGTGTTTTATGCTTGTTGCTACTTTGCTGAACAGCTTCTCTCGTGGTTGAATCTGCCAATATTAGATAAACAGATCTATCCGCAGAACGATCAAGATTTATTGGTTGTGTCTGGCCTCGTCTCCTATCTATGGCGCCTTTTGTCTTCTAAATTTGATATCAGCACTGCCTCGAAAGATGATGTGCCATTTTTTGTAATTTTTGTTCTCCGTGTGTTACGATCTGCAGCCTTATTTTCCCAATTTCTTTTACTTATAGCGGTATCACACAAGGAAACTCTGCAAACATCCTCATATCTCAGCACTGGTCTGTCCTGTGGTCTTTTTCCGTCCTTAAATTCGCCATACAATATTTGTTTGGGAATACGAATGTTTGCCATTTTTCGTACATGACCCAGTCACCTTAATCTACGGCTCCTTTTTGTTGCTATGATGAATGGGAATATGGCTCGTTGTAAGACATTAGAGTTGATTACTTTGTCCTGCCATTTGATGTTCATAATCTTGCGAAGGTAACGTACATGAAAGCTGTTTAACCTTTTCTCCTGCCCTGTATAGATAGTCCAAGCTTCTGATCCGCATAGAAGTATAGTAAGCTGGCAACTTTGATAGATTTGAATCTTAGTCCTGAATGTTAATTTGGTGATGGCCATTGTTCTATCTTTAAGTCTTCCAAATGTGGAAGCTGCCTTTCCAAATTGGGAATTTATTTCTTCCTAAAGGGAGACACAGGAACAGCGAGCTAGTTGGCCTGGGAACAACTCTAGACCAATTGTGCAATACCTGTCAGAGAATGGTCATTCAGTGGATACCATCACACTGTAATATACAAGGAAAAGAATACGCATACAAACTAGCTAAGGAGGGAGAGAGATTACCACAAGAGAACCATCTGGTCAGCTATGATGAAGCCAAATTCACCATCAAAGGCCAGTACCACGAAAAATAGAAAGAAGAACACCCAAAAGAATAACGAGAGGGTCGAATACCTCCATCATTGACTATCCAGGATGGCTATCCAGGAGGGATCAAGTCATCATACTCCACCTACACACTGGCTACAACAGAATGAGAAGTCACATGTTCACCAAACTCAAAATAGGAACTACCAGCCAATGTCACTGTACTCTGGATAGCATGACAGCAAAACACGTTCTACAGGATTGCCCCCAGAACACAAGCCTGAGGAGGATAATGTGGCCCACACCCACCTCCCTGGAAGAGAAACTCCACAGGGCAACCTAATGACTGAAACACACAGTTGTCTTTATAAGAGAGTCCGGAGTCCTAGTCTCAATGAGTCATGATCGTTGAAGAAGGAGAAGAATATGGTGACCGGAATTACGTTAATTCAAAGATTTCTTTATTGCAACAAAATATATGTCTACCACCAGAGGGCGATGAAATTCATGATGGCCGTTACCTGACAGCAACGCGATGGACAAAATAACAAGGTAATCACCAAGAGGCTTAAGAGATCACCGGACCTAAGTGTTTGTGATGTTTTTTATTTCTTTTCGGGATAAGTGAAGGAAAGGGTGCATGTGTCTCTAGTACCCACAGTAAACCTGGACGATCTGCAGGAGTGGATTAGTGTAGCTGCAAACTCAATCACGCCGTATCTACTGCAGAGAGTCTCGTTCGAACTATGTTAATCAAATTATATTCACGGAGTAACGACTGTGGCGCACATCGTGTGCGCATGTGCGTGCGAGCGTGAGTGTGCGTGTGAGTGTGTTTGTTATACAACACGAAACTTTATAAGTTGGTGCAAATGTAGCTACCGATATAAGAATAGACCTATAAGTTTTTGTTTTATAACCACTTGAAATCAACGAGTGTTTTTTGTGTGGACACTGTAACTTTTTGAAGAAGCAGAAAATGATAAGCAAAGACAGAATTCCATTGAACGAAAAAACGTTCTATGTAACAACAAATCATTATCAATTAATGTTAGAAAACGTGTTCTAAAGTGCTACATCGAACCTGTTCTACTATATGGAAGCGCGTTATGGACGATAATTAAGACAGCACAAAGAACATTAGAGACAGTTGAGATGTGGTTTACCAGAAGAATGTTACGAATTCCATGGATAGCAAATATTACAAATGAAGAATATTTAGAACGAGCTGGAGAAACGAGAAATATCATCAAAATCGTATGGAAAAGACATTCTTCATTTATTGGGGCACGTCATGCGAGTATAAGGTATTGATAATACTATGATAAGACGAAGAATGAATTGTTTAAAAGAGCAGAGGAAAAGAGAAAAAATATTGAACAGCTTATTCAAATGGCAGAACAAAAGCTTACCGACTAAAATCATGATTTGCATAAAGGACCGAGTGATGTGGATAAAAATCATCGCCTACGACAGCCGTCCTGACACCTGATGATGATGATGACATCTGTGTAATTTTAAAAATAACGCTATTCTTACTCTGGTTGTTAACGTTATTCCTGTATGGCGTGTTCAAGGTGCAGTGATGTTGTTCAAAACATAGAGTAACACTTGCCTTCATTGCTACATTTTCTGATTGTAAACTGGAGACACACAAAAATACACGAGGAAATGCTCAATTCATGCATTGATATTATGTTAAACCCAGAAACTTAGTTGTTTATTTTCGCAGACAATTTTTTTACTGAAACGAGATGTTTATCATAGAGGCTCCTCAACATAATAAAACACATTTGTTCTGATCTTTATTGTTCAAGATTGACCTGAAACTTTGCCCGTTACATTTCTTTCGATTACTTCCCTTTTATAATGAAAATATTTTGAGATCATTAGTAAACAAAAAAGGAACTGAAGTCAGCGGTCGCAACATAAACAATTTACTCAGTCTGAGTAGTAAGAAAACAGAAGTAATGGTCATATCGAAGAAACAATCATCACCATCATGCAGCATAAAATTAAACAGGACAAATCTGAAACAAGTGCAACGCGTCAAGTACTTGGGTACAATAATAACATCTGATGAAAGATGCACACACAAAAAAAATATAAAATTTATAAAATCAGAATAGCTCACAAGGCCAAAATAGTATTTCAGAAAATGAAAAACGACTTATGCAAAAAGTCTATGTTAATAGTAGTGAGACACAGAGAGAGAGAGAGAGAGGGAGAGAGAGAGAGAGAGATCGTCGATGCTATTTAGAGCCAATTCTGACCTATGGAAGAGAATCATGGACAGTAGACAAACAAATGAAAAGATGATTAGTGGCCACAGAGATGGGATTTCTCAGAAGAATGTTGAAAGTTCCCCGGACAGCTAAAAAGACCAACGAGAAAATTCTCAATGAAGCCAACACAATAAGGGAGCTACTAAAAACATCAGAAAGAAACAATCAACATTTGTCGGGTACTTCATGAGAAGAGGAAAATTGGAATACTTGGTGACAATTAACAAAATGCATCGAAAGAGAGATTGCGGACGATAAAGAGAGAAAATATTAGATAGCTTGGTGGCGTTGTATAGAAAACAGTCGTAAACAGTACTGATTCGATGTACTGTGGACAGAAGATTGTGGAAGGAGATGATCGCCTACGCCAACCGGTATGGCACATGAACATAATGATAATGAAGATAGTTCATTTGTAGGCCTTTTATGTTCAGGGTGAAGCTGATTTAGAACGCCAAAAATATGTTTTAAAATAAACAGTTAAAAGTCAGTGTATTTCTATACATACGTACAAATAGGCAAGCAAATCTTTAGCTAAACAGATAAACATATAGTCTCTTATTTAAATGGTGAACTAATGGACATGGATGAATGGATGTATGAGTTGAAGGAAAGACAGACAGGTGTATTAAATCATTGATGACTGAGTATAAGAACAGAAGGATTGATGGAGAGATTGGTGGATTGATGGAGAGATTGGTGGATTGATGGATAGATTGGTGGATTGATGGAAGCATGAATGGAAAAGTCAATGGAAAACATGGCATTTGTTTTTGAATACATCAAGATAGACACAATCACATATAGGCACAGATAAGTGAATATGCAAACAGAATATATCATTGGCGTCCCTACAACTTTTGACACCTTACCGTGCTTTGACATTTTTCATTTTGTAACGTTGCTCAAATGGTCGTAGCTTAAATGGACGTGACATCGATGTGCGCCGTAACTTAGCGACTACGTTGTTTCCAGTTTATCATCATCATCATCGAGTGCCATCTCCGCAAAGAAGGTTGGCTACCATGGACCGCCATTCTGCTCTGTCTCTTGCTTTGATGGTGCAGGTTGTCATAGGCTAATTTGTCCATCTTTTGATGTTACTCGTCCAAATTAGTCTTTATCTGCCTCTGCCTCTTTTACCTTGTATTTTTCCCTCCAGGATTACTTTTAATAGGCTGTTGTGTCTTTTAACATGGCCCAAAAATAGCATTTGTCTTGTTTGAATTGCGTCAAGTAGTTCACTTTTCATTGTTAGTTGTTTTAAGACTTCATCGTTTGTTATCTTTTCATTCCATCCAATTCTATCTATTCTTCTATATATCCACATTTCAAAGGCTTCAACTCTCTGTTCTGTTTTCTTGTCTAGTGTCCTTGCTTCTGCACCATACAGGAATGTTGAGAAGATTTTGCTATTCTTAGTTTTAGCCCTGGTGTTATTTGTTTTGATGTTAGTATATTTTCCATGACATTAAAATTACTTTTTGCTATTCATAATCTTTGGTTTATTTCAGTTTTACATTTTCCATCTCTAGTTATAGTTTCTCAGTTAGCGTATCCAAAGCAGGGTCCATAACTCTTATTCCTTTTTCTGTCTCTAGTTTGACCAGCAGCGCTGTTATCGTTCCTTACGTTCATGTGGGCGCTGGTTCTCTTTTGTTCATGTGGCCACTTGTTCCTTACGTCTATGTAGTCATTGGTTCTTTGCGTTCATGTGGCCACTGGTTTCTATTGTTCATGTGACTACTGGTTTCTATTGTTCATGTGGCTACTGGTTTCTATTGTTCATGTGGCCACTGGTTTCTATTGTTCATGTGGCCACTGGTTTCTATTGTTCATGTGGCCACTGGTTTCTATTGTTCATGTGGCTACTGGTTTCTATTGTTCATGTGGCTACTGGTTTCTATTGTTCATGTGGCCACTGGTTTCTATTGTTCATGTGGCCACTGGTTTCTATTGTTCATGTGGCTACTGGTTTCTATTGTTCATGTGGCTACTGGTTTCTATTGTTCATGTGGCCACTGGTTTCTATTGTTCATGTGGCCACTGGTTTCTATTGTTCATGTGGCTACTGGTTTCTATTGTTCATGTGGCCACTGGTTTCTATTGTTCATGTGGCCACTGGTTTCTATTGTTCATGTGGCCACTGGTTTCTATTGTTCATGTGGCCACTGGTTTCTATTGTTCATGTTGCCACTGGTTTCTATTGTTCATGTGACTACTGGTTTATATTGTTCATGTGGCTACTGGTTTCTATTGTTCATGTGGCTACTGGTTTCTATTGTTCATGTGGCTACTAGTTTCTATTGTTCATGTGGCCACTGGTTTCTATTGTTCAAGTGGCTACTGGTTTCTATTGTTCATGTGGCCACTTGTTTATATTGTTCATGTGGCTACTGGTTTCTATTGTTCATGTGGCTACTGGTTTCTATTGTTCATGTGACTACTGGTTTCTATTGTTTATGTGACTACTGGTTTCTATTGTTCATGTGGCTACTGGTTTCTATTGTTCATGTGGCCACTGGTTTCTATTGTTCATGTGGCTACTGGTTTCTATTGTTCATGTGGCTACTGGTTTCTATTGTTCATGTGGCTACTGGTTTCTATTGTTCATGTGGCCACTGGTTTCTATTGTTCATGTGGCTACTGGTTCCTATTGTTCATGTGACCACTGGTTCCTTACGTTCATGTGACTACTTGTTCTTTACGTGCATGTTAGCCATTGGTTCCTTACGTTCATGTGACTACGTGTTCTTTACGTGCATGTTAGCCATTGGTTCCTTACGTTCATGTGACTACTTGTTCTTTACGTGCATGTTAGCCATTGGTTCCTTACGTTCATGTGACTACTTGTTCTTTACGTGCATGTTAGCCATTGGTTCCTTACGTTCATGTGACTACTTGTTCTTTACGTGCATGTTAGCCATTGGTTCCTTACGTTCATGTGACTACTTGTTCTTTACGTGCATGTTAGCCATTGGTTCCTTACGTTCTTGTGACTACTTGTTCTTTACGTACATGTTAGCCATTGGTTCCTTACGTTCATGTGACTACTTGTTTGCTCACGTGCATTGACACGTACATTCTAGTTCGTTACGTTTGTGTACATGCACGGATGATACATGTATAAACTGCTACAGCACACACTTGAATGGATGCGTTTCTGCTTATACGAGTAATTTAGGACACGAAACCTTGCTCGGTTAGCGATATATCTGTTTGAGCTAAGATGGTGTATTGTCTAACAGATTATGTGAATGTTTGATTGACCGTCAAGTCTAGCCCATGCCATATTCATTTAATAGCTGGTTATTGTCTTCATACATTTGCTGTGATTCAAAAACATAAACTGATTCGTTTATCATTGCTGTTAGTCTAATAAAAGCTCACACAAAAAACGTGGGGGCAGCAGCAAAAATATAGATTCACAAATTCAAGCTAGAGGGCAGGATATTCGTGGCGACAATTCATCTGTGATAATGTAGATTGATAAACAAAGTCGCGTGAACGATTTTTTTAGTGAGGGAATATTGCAGTTAAAGAGAAGCAATTATTACCACATAACAAATGTAACCTAATTTGAAGGTCATGGACAAAGAAAACAGAGACTTGTCGAAAAGTGCCGTTAAATGATGTAGTCAGAAATTGATGAACGGAACGAAATGGTGCTAAATACTGCGCAAAACCGATTGTAAAAAGAAGAAAAAGTTAGGATTGGCTTTAAAAAAAAATGCTGATTTGTGGAAACATTGAAGTCTGAAATTTGGTTCTAAGAATTTATTTTGATGCTAAAAATGAACTTTATAACGTTCACATGATTGTCAAGTCTTCCCTTGTCGAATGGTCGATGTTGGTAACGATTAGACATCATTGAAGTCCTGCCAAAATAACAGCTGCTCTATACAGTAGAAGACAAAGATACATACATATGACATTTATGTAGTGGTGTGTTTGTGTGTGTATGTATATATATATATATATATATATATATATATATATATATATATATAGTGTGTATGCAAATATGTGTGTGTATTATATATAGGAGTGTTTACAATCGTGTATGTGTCTGTGTTATCATTACCTTGAAACTAAGCAGCTCCTTTTATTGTAGTAGTTTCATCTTTTATTAATAAGTTTAGCTGCTTTATACCTTTTTTTTTTTTTGTTTATTTTACACATTTTATTGTAAGCATCTAAGAAGAAAACAATATACGTAAATAAAGAGAAAATATTCAAA
The DNA here is from genome assembly GCA_032433765.1 of Megaustenia siamemsis. Taxonomy (NCBI): domain Eukaryota; kingdom Metazoa; phylum Mollusca; class Gastropoda; order Stylommatophora; family Ariophantidae; genus Megaustenia; species Megaustenia siamemsis. The sequence goes on from JAVIAB010000124.1 coordinate 38,484,710, forward strand.
CTAACATGATCATGATTCTACAAGACAACAACAAATCAATCCTGTGTGTAATGTTTTATCAACAATGAGGTTTCCTTTTCAATTAAACGCAATGAAGACAAACATAACATTAATTTTCACACATTTCTTTTCGTGTTGCCTTCCTCTTAATGTGCACAAGGCTTTTACTGAGTTTCCTTATTAGGGAGAAACTTTGGAATGTTAGCTCAAACTGCATCGCAGTATTCTCTTCCACGTGTTTATTTTTTTTTTTCTTTGTTTTCATCTGTGAGTCATGGTTATTGCATGGTTCATCCATTTTCCCAGCAGTCATCGTTTGAACTACAAAAGGGGGAGTCCCGATTCAGTACTAGACTCCGCCCACAAATCCTTGTTGCCAATGCAAACGGTGTGTTTATGCTTGCAAGTCACCGCCTTCGATAATTGACATTGATTTATGAATGAGTTTTGCCAGCCGATCACCGGGTGAGACCGTTGCTATACACAAACTTTCTGCTCAATGACTAACTTCATGAATGTTGGGAATTTACCGATTGCGATCGTGCGGGGAAATTTCTTTTACGAATCTTTTTTTTTTTTTTTAAATAATTTTAATGAAATTCGTAATTACTGAAATTATTCACAAATGCTACCGGCATCACAACTGTTTTTAAATCTTTTTTTTTTTTTTTTTGTTCTACTCCAATTAAAATAAAATTATTTTAAAATGTAAAAATCTATGTAACAGATTTTCCCCCTAAAATCAACTAATTATTCAACGATGTGTCTTTTCGATTATTTGTAGCTTATACATCAGAGCGTTGTTTTTATTTTAATTTTTTTTTATTACTTTCATAAATTCGAAGAGTTTGAATTTGCTTTACATTTCTTTTTGTACTCGTTACTTGTTATATATTTAATCGTAAATGGCGTAGTTGATTCAGTCCATAAACATATCTATTGAGTTCTTCATCTCACGTTAGAGCCAATGCTGATCGGTATATATTACATAATGATAAGCAATAGATTTAGAAAGTCTTGTGTGTGTGAAAACTAGACCAGGGGCGGATTGCAATAGTGATCATGTACCAGTTGTGGGAAAGCTTCGAGTAAAATTAAAAGCAACAAAACGAGCTTCAGTTAACATTAAGTTAAATTTAGATTTACTCAAATTAGTTAATCATCATGTTTTTGGCCATGTAATGAAAAGAGAACAGCTGGAATATATTCTGACAACTGGGAAAATTGATAGAACCCGAGGGATAAAGGCCGCTTGGTCAAGCAGTCGCCACGACGTGTGCGAATCAGGGATTTTTATTTCACCCCTGATAGAAAAAAACCTTTCTGTCTACCGCGGGCTTCGAACACCGAACGTCAGCTTTTCAGCCAGCGAACAGCGGTTTTAGCTGCACGGCCACGCGCACCTCTAAACTAAGATAAAATATCTAACATAAAAGCTCTAACATAAAATATCTAACATAAAAGTTCTAACAAAAAATATCTAACATAACAGTTCTAACAAAATATCAAACATAAAAGTTCTAACATCAAATATCTAACATAAAAGTTCTAACATCAAATATCAAACATAAAAGTTCTAAGATAAAATATCTAACATAAAAGTTCTAACATAAAATATTAAAAAAAAAGTATCCCATGCATATGGTGTGATGTTTTTGGTTTGTTTTATGATGAACATATTAGAATGGAGCTTTTATTTCTTCTTAATTGTGTTTTTCTTCTTTTTCCTCTCATTAGCCATGGACCAACAAAAACACCGTTAACTCTGTAGGACAAAAAAAAAATCTTGTTTGGTTCGTTTGTAGCCTCTCTAGAGTGTCCCAAGTCTGTTCCATGCTGAGCACTTCTACATCCATTGTGCTGTGGTCAAGTTGTCTTTGGTTCCCTTCTCTTTCAACTTCCCTTTCAGAAGTGCTTGGCAGTGCGAGTGATTCTTTTTCTGTGAATTAATTTGCCATATAAACCCAAGATCAACATCATCACCATCAACATCATCACCATCAACATCATCACCACCAACATCATCACCATCATCACCATCAACACCATCACCATCAACATCATCACCACCACCATCAACATCATCACCATCAACATCATCACCACCAACATCATCACCATCATCACCATCAACATCATCACCATCAACATCATCACCACCACCATCAACATCATCACCATGAACATCATCACCATCAACATCATCACCATCATCATCAACATCATCACCATCAATATCATCACCATCAACATCATCGCCATCAACATCATCACCATCAACATCATCCCCATCAACATCATCACAATGAACATCATCATCAACATAAACGTCAAAACATTTTCTCCGGATGTAACTTAACTTCCCTTACCACTTCTCAGACATTTCCTTTGTCCTGGACGAGCTATTCAGAGTCTGCAACAGACAATCCCAGCTCGACTCTGATATCTTGCACCCGCCTTACTTCACATCTCTCTGGTACCAAGACATTGACAGGTTTGGTAGGGATTCAGTCATTTTCTCTATCACTTTCAGCTTCTTCACTGATAATTTAAAACCCTTTGTGAATGCTGATTAGTCAATAACTGTCTAGATAAAATAACATTAGGGTTGTGGTTACAGGACTGATCTGGCGAGAACAATACCGATTCCTATTTGACGACTCCTAGGCCCAGCCTTAAATAGTCGGTAGTGTACCGTGGTTCTTCTCCATAGCTTTTTTTTGGAATAGTACGTGATGAGACTCCAAACGCTTTCAGGGTTGTCAGCCTTATTTGTCTTTCATGCTCTGAATATGCTTCTGGACATTAGACAAGAAAACAGAACACATAAATGAAGCCTTTGAAATGTGGATTATAGAAGAATAGGAAAAATTGGATGGAAAGAAAAGAAAACAAATGATGCAGTCTTAAAACAACTAAATATAAAAAGAGAACTACTAAACACAATTCAAACAAGACAAATGAGATATTTGGGACATGTTAAAAGACACAGGAGCCTACTAAACGTAATCTTGGATGGGGAAAACACAAGGTAAAAGGGGTAGAGGCAGACCAAGGCTAATGTGGACAAGTAACATCAAAAGAGGGACAAGTCAGCCTATGACAACCTGCACCATCAAAACAAGAGACAGAGCGGAACGGTAGTACATGGTTGCCAACCTTTGATGTGGAGACGATACTCAATTATGATGATGACGATGTACCGCAACGCAAAGTCTCTGGTGGGAAGGTTGTGTCGAGAAGCACGAGTTCGACCCAGCCTCGGTCTGTCTACTGTTATTTTTTTTTTCCTTCTGTTGTTTGATTATTTGTGGATCTTGTCCGTGTGCTGTAAGCATACTTCCTCCCCAGAAACGATTCTTCAATAGTTGCTAGGGACATTCTCTTTCTGAGACAGAGAGATGCCACTGGCACAGTGCTGACAATATTACAACAATGTGTGTCCATGGAAGATTTTATCACTAACACAATGTTCTCGATACGCCATAGAGGCCGACGGTCTTTCTCTCTCTCTCTCTCTGTGTCTCTCTCTCTGTGTCTCTCTCTCTGTCTCTCTCTGTCTCTCTCTGCCTCTCTCTCTGTTTCTCTGTCTCTCTCTGACTTTCTCTCCCTGTCTCTCTGCATCTTTCTCTCCCTTAGTTTAAGTCTAATCCTCTCTTATTGTTATAATTTTAATTTTTTATGGGCGGTTGGCTTACCACGGCAACAGCCGGGGTTCGTACCCTGGCGAGGACACCTGGGTTTTACTAATTCCCTAAAAATTAGTAGGAGCCGCGATAGCTCAGTGGTTAGTGAACTGGACTACTACGGACAAGGGGTAGGGTTCGATCCCAACCGACGGCTCCGGGTTCACCCAGCCTTAAATGGGTACCGGATTTTTTCTGGGAAAGTAAAAGCAGCACGGGCGTAATACCGACCACATTACCCCAAAAATCATGTGCTGAAGGTCTGTAAAATATAGGGTCACTAACACCATATTTCCCTATACGCCACTCGGCGTGACGGGGGGTACTTTACTTTTTTTTTACTTTTTTATGGGCGTTTCCTCTTTTATAGAAAGTTTGAATCGTCGCGCGTTATTCACCGTAGGTTTGTGATCTAACAAGCCTAGCTTTGTCTCCGACAGGTAACTGCACATAACAGCCGTATGGGAACCGTCTTTCTTCACAGTACACACCTCAATTCATGAGTTCTTAACCAAGAGACACAAACCGGCAGTGACCTTATCACTAATTTCTCATTTATCTTTGTCTTTTATCTTTGAGTCATCATCCACTATAGTCCATTTACATTTCTAAATCATTCTATTAAAGCTGAGTAATGCTTACACTCCGTACCCACAAGTGACTACTATTTTCAGGGAATCATCTACCTTGACAACAGGGATCATTAGAAAGAAAGAAAAAAAGAAAGAGAAAAGAAAGAAAAACGATCCAAATTTGGCAGTAACCAGGCACCTATTCATTGTGAGGCAAGCCCCCTAACCTCAACGATACAACAGCGAAACGTTTTTCACCGAGAACAGAATACGGTGTTAAACAAGCCTGGAACAACATCGTCAGGTGAAGGCCGAGTCACCGGCGTGACAATTAACAGCTGTGATATTTTACAACATTCCACATTCCAAGCAGTGACTGCTCCCTTCATTTACTCATTGGTTATTGCCCTTTACTCACCAACACTCTACTCTGCCAATGAGAAATCATACGGGGAAATCACTGAACCAAAACGAAAATGGGACTCAACATAATATATGTGTGTGTGTGTGCGTGCGAGCGTGTGTGCGTGTGTGTGTGTGCGTGCGTGCGTGTGTGCGTGTGTGTGTGTGTGTGTGTGTGTGTAACTGTTTTAACCTGTTGCAAATTTTGAAGAAGTATCTAAAAATATCTATACATCATCATCACCATCGAGTGCCGTCTCCGCAAGGTTGGCTAACATGGAGCGCCATTCTGCTCTGTCTCTTGCTTTGATGGTGCAGGTTGTCATAGGCTGCTTTGTCCATCTTTTGATGTTACTCGTCCATGTTAGTCTTGGTCTGCCTCTGCCTCTTTTACCTTGTATTTTCTCCTTCAGGATTACTTTTAATAGGCTGTTGTGTCTTTTAACATGGCCCAAAAATCGTAATTGTCTTGTTTGAATTGTGTTTAGTAGTTTTCTTTTCCTTCCATACAATTGTACCTAATCTTCTATATATCCACATTTCAAAGGCTTCAATTCTCTGTTCTGTTTTCTTGTCTAATGTCCATGTTTCTGCACCGTATAGGAATATTGAGAATATGTAACATTTTGCTATTCTTAGTTTTAGCCCTGGTGTTATTTGTTTTGATGTTAGTATGTTCTTCATGGCATTAACATTACTTTTTGCCATTCCTATTCTTTTGTTTATTTCCGTTGTACATTTTCCATCACTGGTTATAGTATAGTATGTCCAAGTTAGTTGTAGCTCTGAACTGTCTCCAAGTCTATTCCTTCAATTTTGATATCCATCTATACATATTTTTTTTTTTTTTAAACTGAGTCACAAGTACAAATTGGTTATAGCTTTGTGGGTGTTGAACAAGTTGTTACCGATTTTTTTTTTTTTTTTTTGCGTTCGCCAGCTTTTACCTCTGACGAAGTCCCTAGAGACTAGGAACTGAACTTTGCGTGTTAATCCGTTTTTCCCTGGCAGCCGTATGCACAGGGGTCCCTCGCCGCACAGGCAAATAACTCTGACTTCGGAGGTACTCATATTTTTTTCCGTCGGTGAGTAATTGACGTTTCATGCCGGGTCTCGCTGCTGAGACCAGGGGTGGTTGCCGCAGAGAGAAATCATACATAAAAATCCAACTGGAGCAGCCGGGATTTGAACCCACAACCTCTCTGTCCCGAGGCCGGCAACTTGCCTCGAGACCAACCAGTCCGTCTGTTACAGATTTGATACGGAGATGCCGTTTGATATTATCTTCTTTCTCTTCTTTCCTTCCTCATCTGCCTTTCAGCGTCTAGGGGAGATTTAATTTGCGGTCTTTTACTCTTCTGTTCGAATCAGCTGCTGTTATGTTTCCTAGTGCTTCTAATATTCTATCGATCCATCTTTTTCGTGGTCGACCAGTGTGTCTGGTGTTCTCACAGCATTTGCTGAAGGCTCGGTGTGTTTTATTTTGATCTTTCTGCCTTGTCACGTGGCCAAACCATTTTATCTGTTGTTTCCTTATATATTCAGCCAGAAATGAGAAACTTAGTGGGCGTGTAAGAAGACTTATCAACCAACATAGAACTGGAGTCGTTAGTCGCTGGACACTGAGGGAATTGCGGAGGAGGGGATCTGAGCACCTATGGACATGTTCGGAGTGCAATGATGATGACCCGCAAATAACTCTATGGCGGGGGCTATTCCTAGCTTTTTTCTCAGTTCTTCATTTCTGATCTTACCTCTCAGACTGTTTCATGTCATTTGTCTAACACACTTCATCTCTGTAGTGGTTATTTTTCTTATTGTTCTTGCATCTAGGGTCCAGGTCTGGCATTGGTAGCACAACGTTGGGATGAAGATTGTGTTGTATAGTGCTCGTTTTGCCTCCAGAGTTATTTCCTTGTTGGACAATAATGATGATAAATGTCCAATGATTTGACAAGCTTTGTTGCATCTTGATTCTATCTCTGCTGTTTAAGAATTATCGTGTGTCACTAAACTTCCTAGGTTTATTATCAAACGTAGAAATGAAATATACATTTTTTTAGATAGTCTGTTGGAAAATATTGAACTTTGCTTATTTTTGTATTCATTAGGCGGGAGTGAAAAGTGTATGTCAGCACCAGACAGAAAGTGGTCAGCGACCCATAGCTGACTGTTTGCGCCAGGATAGTTGACTAAGAACTATCCAGATCGTACCTCACTCTTGATGGTGCTTCTAGAAATAAACTACTCATTATGGTTATGTGTTTAGGGATCGAGAGAGAATGCAATCCCGGTGGTCAAAAACTTCACGCTAAAGTCAGAGGTATTGGACCAAATGGCGCAAATACCACAATTTTGCCGTAAATCACATGACGCATCAACGATTAACGTCCGTTTTAGGACGGACGAACAGGGGCGCTACATTGCTGTAGTCATCGAGTGAACGCACGAAAGAAAGACGATTCATTAAACGTTACCACATTTAAAGCCTTCTTGAACGCGTACACCATTCACACCTTCTACACTAAATGCTGAGAGCCGCAATAGCTCAGTGGTTATTGAACTGGACTACAAAGGATAAGAGGTAGGGTTCGATCCCAACCGACGTTTTCCGGGTTCACCCAGCCTTAAATAGGTACCGGATTTTTTCCTTGGAAAATAAAGCGGCACAGGCGTAATACCGACCACATTACCCAAAAAATCATGTGCTGAAAGTCTGTAAAATGTGGTCACTAACATCATATTCCCTATACGCTACTTGGCGTGATGGGGGCTCTTTACTTTACACTAAATGCTGCTGTCCGGATCATTCTTTGATTTTAATATGTAACCAGATGAATGTGATGAAAAATTTAGGACTTTTTCCATACTTAGTACTTTTTCCATATTTATCTGCTGTTTGTTGTTTTAAAAAAAAATGAAATGTTATTTAAGCGATATTTTTAATACTCCCTTCATCTACCAATTAGCGACGCTCTTCAGCTTCCGGAGACAAACTTATCTGAACTATTTTTCCAGTGTTGTTATGAAAAAAAAAATGAAACTTTAAATATTTCGTCTTCTCTTTTTCCTTCTCTTTGTGTTCAAAGAAAACAATAAAATCACACTACCTAACATGGTTCATGGCTATCCTTCGCTGCGTGTACTAAGTCTGGCTCACACTGCTTATATTTACCTAAACCTCTACCCCCCCCCCCTATTTTGCCTTCTTGTTTTCCCATTCTCCGCACTGAATGATAGTTTAACCTCAAGGTGCTTAATAGCACCTGGACTAAAATCGCAAATGACTCATACTTTGTGTCAGATTCAAAGAACCAAAACTAATCAAGACCACACTCCACCTCCAGGCTGTGGGTCTGAAAACAGATAACTAGCCTTCTGAATATCAAAAAGACTAAAACTATGATCATAAACAAAGAAAAGTCTCAAGACCTACAAATAAATATCAAAGTTGAAGGAATACATCTGGAGACAGTTCAGAGCTACAAACTACCTGGAACATACTATAACCAGTGATGGAAAATGTACAACTGAAATAAATAAAAGAATAGGTATGGCAAAAAGTAATTTCAATGCCATGAAAAATATACTAACATCAAAACAAATAACACCAGGGCTAAAACTAAGAATAGGAAAATGTTACATCTTCTCAATATTCTTGTATAGTGCAAAAACACGGACATTAGACAAGAAAGCAAAACAGAAAATTGAAGCCTTTAAAATATGGATATATAGAAGAATAGGTAGAATTGGATGGAGAGAAAAGAAAACAAAAGATGAAGTTTTAAAATAATTAAAAATGAAAAGAGAACTACTAACAACAGTTAGAACAAGAGAAATGAAATTTTGGGGGCGTGTTAAAAGACACAACAGCCTAATAAAAGTAATATTGGAAGGGAAAATACAAGGTAAAAGAGGCAGTGGCAGACCAAGACTAACATGGACGAGTAACATCAAAAGATGGACTAGTCAACCAATGACAATCTGCACCATCAAAGCAAGAGACAGAGTGGAATGGCGCTCTATGGTAGCCAACCTTCGATGCGGAGACGGCTCTCAATGATGATGATGATGAGTCTTCTGACTAAGCGAGGAGGAATCGATAAGGAAAGGTAACCCGGGGTTTAAGTATATCATGCTGGAGTGGAAACGTTGGCCAAGAAGCTGGTTGTAAGCTACACGATAGTGCGTTTATAGAGAAGCTGTCATGGGGACGCGAAGGAAGGGAAGGATGAAGAACAAGGAGCAAGAACAAGGAGACTGAGGGTGAGTAGGGAAAAGAGAAGAAGACGAAGAAGGAGAAAAAAAGGAGAAGAAGAAGGCTGAGGGTGAGGAGGAGAAGAAGAAGGCTGAGGGTGAGGAGGAGAAGAAGGAGGCTGAGGGTGAGGAGGAGAAGAAGGAGGCTGAGGGTGAGGGGGAGAAGAAGAGGGCTGAGGGTGAGGAGGAGAAGAAGGAGGCTGAGGGTGCGGAGGAAAAGTAGAAGGCTGAGGGTGAGAAGAAGAAAGCTAAGGGTGAGAGGGAGAAGAAGAAGGCTGAGGGTGAGGAGGAGAAGAAGAAGGCTTTGGATGAGGAGGAGAAGAAGAAGGCTGAGGGTGAGCAGGAGAAGAAGAGGGCTGAGTGTGAGGAGGAGAAGAAGAAGGCTGAAGGTGAGCAGGAGAAGAAGAAGGCTGAGGGTGAGGAGGAGAAGAAGAAGGCTGAGGGTGAGAAGAAGAAGGCTGAGGGTGAGAGGGGGGGGGAAGAAGGCTGAGGGTGAGGAGGAGAAGAAGAAGGTTGTGGGTGAGGAGGAAAAGAAGAAGGTTGAGGGTGAGGGGAGAAGAAGAAGGCTGTGGGTGAGGAGGAGAAGAAGAAGGTTGAGGGTGAGGGGGAGAAGAAGAAGGGTGAGGGTGAGGGTGAGAAGAAGAAGGCTAAGGGTGAGAGGGAGAAGAAGAAGGCTGAGGGTGAGGAGGAGAAGAAGAAGGCTTTGGATGAGGAGGAGAAGAAGAAGGCTGAGGGTGAGCAGGAGAAGAAGAGGGCTGAGTGTGAGGAGGAGAAGAAGAAGGCTGAAGGTGAGCAGGAGAAGAAGAAGGCTGAGGGTGAGGAGGAGAAGAAGAAGGCTGAGGGTGAGAAGAAGAAGGCTGAGGGTGAGAGGGGGGGGAAGAAGGCTGAGGGTGAGGAGGAGAAGAAGAAGGTTGTGGGTGAGGAGGAAAAGAAGAAGGTTGAGGGTGAGGGGGAGAAGAAGAAGGCTGTGGGTGAGGAGGAGAAGAAGAAGGTTGAGGGTGAGGGGGAGAAGAAGAAGGCTGTGGGTGAGGAGGAGAAGAAGAAGGTTGAGGGTGAGGGGGAGAAGAAGAAGGCTGTGGGTGAGGAGGAGAAGAAGAAGGTTGAGGGTGAGGAGGAGAAGAAGAAGGTTGAGGGTGAGGGGGAGAAGAAGAAGGCTGTGGGTGAGGAGGAGAAGAAGAAGGTTGAGGGTGAGGGGGAGAAGAAGAAGGCTGTGGGTGAGGAGGAGAAGAAGAAGGTTGAGGGTGAGGAGGAGAAGAAGAAGGTTGAGGGTGAGGGGGAGAAGAAGAAGGTTGAGGGTGAGGGGGAGAAGAAGAAGGCTGTGGGTGAGGAGGAGGAGAAAAAGGTTGAGGGTGAGGAGGAGAAGAAGAAGGCTGAGGGTGAGGGGGAGAAGAAGAAGGCTGAGGGTGATGGGGAGAAGAAGAAGGCTGAGGGTAAGGAGGAGAAGAAGAAGGCTGAGGGTGAGGAGGAGAAGAATAAGGTTGAGGGTGAGGAGGAGAAGAAGGCTGAGGGTGAGGAGGAGAAGAAGAAGGCTGAGGGTGAGGGGGAGAAGAATAAGGCTGTGGGTGAGGAGGAGAAGAAGAAGGCTGTGGGTGAGGAGGAGAAGAAGAAGGATGAGGGTGAGGGGGAGAAGAAGAAGGCTGAGGGTGAGGAGGAGAAGAAGAAGGATGAGGGTGAGGAGGAGAAGAAGAAGGATGAGGGTGAGGGAGAGAAGAAGAAGGGTGAGGGTGAGGAGGAGAAGAAGAAGGGTGAGGGTGAGGGGGAGAAGAAGAAGGCTGAGGGTGAGGAGGAGAAGAAGAAGGATGAGGGTGAGGGGGAGAAGAAGAAGGATGAGGGTGAGGGGGAGAAGAAGAAGGCTGAGGGTGAGGAGGAGAAGAAGAAGGGTGAGGGTGAGGAGGAGAAGAAGAAGGCTGTGGGTGAGGAGAAGAAGAAGGATGAGGGTGAGGAGGAGAAGAAGAAGGATGAGGGTGAGGAGGAGAAGAAGAAGGCTGAGGGTGAGGAGGAGAAGAAGAAGGCTGTGGGTGAGGAGGAGAAGAAGAAGGCTGTGGGTGAGGAGGAGAAGAAGAAGGCTGTGGGTGAGGAGGAGAAGAAGAAGGCTGAGGGTGAGGGGGAGAAGAAGAAGGCTGAGGGTGAGGGGGAGAAGAAGAAGGCTGAGGGTGAAGGGGAGAAGAAGAAGGCTGTGGGTGAGGAGGAGAAGAAGGCTGAGGGTGAGGGGGAGAAGAAGAAGGCTGAGGGTGAAGGGGAGAAGAAGAAGGCTGAGGGTGAGGAGGAGAAGAAGGCTGTGGGTGAGGAGGAGAAGAAGAAGGCTGAGGGTGAGGGGGAGTAGAAGAAGGCTGAGGGTGAGAAGAAGAAGGCTGAGGGTGAGGAGGAGAAGAAGAAGGCTGAGGGTGAGGGGGAGAAGAAGAAGGCTGAGGGTGAGAAGAAGAAGGCTGAGGGTGAGGAGGAGAAGAAGAAAAGGAAAAGAGAAGAAGAAAAGGAAGAAGATGATTCCAGTTCCCAAGGAAGAACGAGGAACGGCACGGAAATGCTGTAGCAGCGTGTGCTTCAATGACCATTTTGGCACACAAAGCCTGGACAGAACGATGCATCTCAACAACACGATTCACGACACACACTAGAATACCATGAAGTAAACAGAACAATAACCGCCATATATCAGTGGTTAGTGATCTGGACTACAAAGTACAAGAACAATCCTGATTGACGGCTTCCAGGTTCACCCAGCCTTAAATGAGTACCGGATTATTTCTGGAAAAGTAAAGCACGGTCGTAATACCGACCACATTACCCCAAAAACCATGTGCCGAAGGTCTGTACAAAATATGGTCACTAACACCATATCCCATATACTTTTGGCGTGACGGGACTTTATTTTTTTTAAGCACAACAATTATCTGCATACATATTTTTTCCTCATTTGTTCTTCATTATATTACCAATTAAAAAAAAAAAAAATATGACGATCAACATTTTCAGGAGGACGCGAACTTCCGGTCAAAATTATGGATAGGCGGCAGGATCCATTGAAAGCTATGTCTGAAAAGTGTTCCTTGTTGCAGTTTTCTCATTTTCCAAGTCCGGCTTGTTGCAAGAGCTACTGAAGTGTTCTGTGCACACCGTGAGCTGTGTGTTTCATCCATTTTGATCATGCTTTGATATTCCAATTGTTTACGATGTTATCGTATGACAAGGAACAGTTGGCTGTGTTCACTTTCTGTGCTGTTTCGTCTTATGTCTTTTGGCGTGTGCTGAGACTGCTAAAATGGGGTCTACAGCTACCTTTCTTTGTTTGGGAGATGAGTTAGTAATTCGGATGATTCCACTGGCACGGGCGGTTGAGCAATTATGGATTTTAATTCGTTTGCAGTGATACCGGGGCCTTCCATAACAATATATTACCGACAATATTTCTAGATTCATTGGGAAACTGGAACACGTGACCTTACAGGGCCGCGCCACAGAAGCTAGCAAGCACATGATATCCTCCCACCCCAGCCTACGAATATCCGATAAACCCACAGCTTGGCATATGACTGGACATGTAGTCCTCGAGCTCCACCTACTCACTCCTCCGAAGGTATCCTCCCACGCTTATTGAAATCTTGTGTGCCCAGCAGTTCTCAGAACTGGGAGGATGAAGACTCATCATCATCATTATCATCATCATCATCATCATCATCATCATCGTGTGCCTTCTCCGCAACGAAAGTTGGCTACTATGGATCGCCATTCTATTCTGTTTCTTGCTTTGATGGTGCAGGCTGACATAGTTTGACTTGTCCATCTTTTGATGTTACTCGTGGATGAAGGCTAGGAGACAACAATGTGTTCTTGATGCAGGGTAAAAGAAGTCAATGAAAAAATAATACTATAGAATTGTCACATCGTCTAATGTGACAGTACCAAACTATGTAAGCATGAAGTGCTTTAACTTCATAATAATCAGTGTTAAGTGTGCACAGTTGTGGTCTTACAGTACATTAATTAGTAATAGGCCTGTATATGTTTGTACTGTAGTCCTACAGTACAATACTCAGTGGTATATAAGTTTGTGCTTTAGTCTCACAGTACAGTAGGCAATATTAGGCCCATATAGGTTAGCGCTGTAGTCTCGCAGTACAGTACTCAGTGTTATATGTATATGTGCGTGTTAGTGCTGTAGTCTCGCTGTACAGTACTCAGTGTTATATGTATATGTGCGTGTTAGTGCTGTAGTCCCACAGTATAGTACTAAGTGTTATATAAAATGTTAGTGCTGTAGTCCCACAGTACGGTCGGTACTCAGTGTTATATAAAAATGTTAGTGCTGTAGTCCCACAGTACGGTACTCAGTGTTATATAAAAATGTTAGTGCTGTAGTCCCACAGTATAGTACTCAGTGTTATATAAAAATGTTAGGGCTGTAGTCCCACAGTACGGTACTCAGTGTTATATAAAAATGTTAGTGCTGTAGTCCCACAGTATAGTACTCAGTGTTATATAAAATGTTAGTGCTGTAGTCCCACAGTACAGTACTCAGTGTTATATAAAAATGTTAGTGCTGTAGTCCCACAGTATAGTACTCAGTGTTATATAAAAATGTTAGGGCTGTAGTCTCACAGTACGGTACTCAGTGTTATATATATATATGTTATATATGAAGACATGTTAAACATGACACAAACTGCCAAAAACATAACAAAAAGCACGTAAGAATACACACAGTCTTAACCCAACATCATGAAAAATTAAATCGAAGAAGTAATCAAAAATGCATAAAGAAATAAAGCACCGGGGATAGATAGCATACCTGTAAAAATAATAGCAGCAGCAGGAGAAACAGGTGTTACATGGATGCACAGAATATTCACTGCAGCATGGCACCAACAAAAAACCCCGTAAGACTGGCAACAGGGAAATATCCTAGCAATTTGGAAAACTCAAGGTAGCAAGAGAAACTGCAATAAAAATAGAGGTATATCGCTTCTCAGTCATGCAGGAAAGTTATATGCTAAAATTGTGGAACAAAGGATGAGACCAATAATAGAACTACAGTTAAGAGATTTTCAAATTAGGTTCCGAAAAAAAAACATAGAGGATGTACTGACGCTCTATTCACCGTAAAACAGCTAGCAAAAAGGTGACAGAGCACAATCAAAATTTGTACATAGATTTCATTTGACAAGGAAAAAGCATTCAACCAAGTAAACAGAAAATAACCGGGAAATATCAATAACACACTGAGTTAGTCAACACCTAACCAAATTAATTAAAGGTATCTGCATCAACAGCAGCTGCACAGTCAGAATAGCAGCAGGCTACACAGACCACTCAGAAGTTAAATCAGGTATAAGACAGGGTTCCGTACTATCCCCCCCCCCCCTACTGTTTATTACATACACAGACTATGTATGCAAGTTAGCGAACCTATCAAAGACAAGGATGATCAAGGAGCTTTTATCTGCAACGATCAGACACTAATACATGGAAAAATAGAAGACCTACAAGAATACTTAAATAGACTCAACAGCACAGGCACAAAATACAACTGAAAATCAACATCAACAAATCAAAAGTCATGAATATCGCAAAAGAAAAACAGAACATCAACATAACTATAGAAGGTAGACAACTAAAAAAGTTGAGGAATTTAAATATCTAGGAAGTCTAGTGACAAACGACAATTCACAAACAGCGGAAATAGACTTAAGATGCAAGAAAGCTTGTCAAATCATTGGACATCTATCGCCACTATTGTCCACCAAGGAAATAACTCTAGAGGCAAAACGGACACTCTACGATATAATCTTTATTCCAACGTTGTGCTACCGATGCCAGTCCAAACCGCTAAAAATGGGTACCATAAATATGTATGGGAAGTAAAGACGATCTAGATTGATATCGTCCACATCACTCAAAAAATGTTCCGTATCCCCTACACGCCTAAGCAAGTCTTGGAGGGGAGTCTTTACATTTTACGGTACTTTACAGTAAGATTGGGTCGTGAATAAAATACTGTTTGAGAACCACTGGCCTAATCAACAGTGATTAAATCATTACAAAAAAAAAGAAAGTATAACTGCAATAGTTCTGCCTTAATTGTGCAATCTGCCACTCCATCTCCGCCTTCCAAAGGCAGCACTCAGGCGACCTCCCAGGCATAACGTTGTGATGTAACCAGTGCTACAGAGATGACACACCGTCGATGAGCAGAACAATGCTCGCGTGTTTCAGCATGCCAGGGTCTTCCCTACAATTACTACGGGGCTCCATGCCTCCCGCGGGCCGACCCCCGGATCTGTCACTCGGCCGCCCTCTAATGTTGCATGAGTTTAGCGAACAGATCTAGCATCATGGCATGAGAAGTGTGCCATTACGGAATCAACCTACCCATCACTTTATCCATTTCTTTCTTTCTTCTCCTTATTCATTCTCTACGAAAGATACTGTTTTGCACGCTGCTCATCAGTTCACAGCAGGGCTGTGATATACGCTTTTCTTCGATCCGGCACATCCGATTTCTACGCTAATGACGTTACTACCCCTAATCCAAAGCAACTAAAGTATTCCAGAAACGACAAATAACGTCAACAAACTAGTCGGAGTAAACGTCAGCCTAAATGTTCTCAAACCGCAATGCTTCAGTATTACCATGATTATCATCAAGTGCCGAGGATGCTGACATAGGTGATCATATCACTCCACAACTTTATATCTCTATATTTGTTTAACAATTCTATTGTTGACCTCATAACATGCCATTCTCTTAGCTGTCTGGAACTTTTACTCAGTTTCCTCTACTCCCACTTCTCTTATTTTATTTTTTAGTTTTCATAATACGCTTCAGCTGTTGCATTGTACTTGCATGATCAAAGCATGATTTATGTTTTATATTAGTTCCTTCTTCTTCTTCTTCTTCCTCGCCTTCTTCTTCTTTTTCTTCTACTTTTTCTTCTTCTACTTTTTCTTCTTCTTCTTCTTCTACTTTTTCTTCTTCTTCTTCTTCTACTTTTTCTTCTTCTTCTTCTTCTTCTTCTTCTTCTTCTTCTTCTTCTTCTTCTTCTTCTTCTTCTTCTTCTTCTACTTTTTCTTCTTCTTCTTCTTCTTCTTCTTCTTCTTCTTCTTCTTCTTCTTCTTCTTTTTCTACTTTTTCTTCTTCTTCTTCTACTTCTTCTTCTTCTTCTTCTTCTTCTTCTTCTTCTACTTTTTTTCTTCTACTTCTTCTTCTTCTTCTTCTTCTCCTTCTTCTTCTTCTTCTTCTTCTTCTTTTTCTTCTACTTTTTCTTCTTCTACTTCTTCTTCTTCTTTTTCTTCTACTTTTTCTTCTTCTTCTTCTTCTTCTTCTTCTCCTTCTTCTTCTTCTACTTCTTCTTCTTCTTCTTCTTCTTCTTCTTCTTTTTCTTCTACTTTTTCTTCTTCTACTTCTTCCTCGCCTTCTTCTTCTTTTTCTTCTACTTTTTCTTCTTCTTCTTCTTCTTTTTCTTCTACTTTTTTTCTTCTTCTTCTTCTTCTTCCTCTTCTTCTTCTTCTTCTTCTTCTTCTTCTTCTTCTTCTTCTTTTTCTTCTACTTTTTCTTCTTCTTCTTCTTCTTCTTTTTCTTCTACTTTTTCTTCTTCTTCTTCTTCTTCTTCTTCTTCTTCTTCTTCTTCTTCTTCTTCTTCTTTTTCTTCTACTTTTTCTTCTTCTACTTCTTCTTCTTCTTCTTCTTCTTCTTCTTCTTCTTCTTCTTCTTCTTCTTCTTCTTCTTTTTCTTCTACTTTTTCTTCTTCTACTTCTTCTTCTTCTTCTTCTTCTTCTTCTTCTTCTTCTACTTCTTCTTTTTTCTTCTACTTTTTCTTCTTCTTCTTCTTCTTCTTCTTCTTCTTCTACTTCTTCTTTTTTCTTCTACTTTTTCTTCTTCTTCTTCTTCTTCTTCTTCTTCTTCTTCTTCTTCTTCTTCTTCTTCTACTTTTTTCTTCTACTTCTTCTTCTTCTTCTTCTTCTTCTTCTTTTTCTTCTACTTTTTCTTCTTCTACTTCTTCTTCTTCTTCTTCCTCTTCTTCTTCCTCTTTTTTTCTTCTACTTTTTCTTCTGCTTCTTCTTCTTCGCCTTCTTATTATTATTCAGCGATGAGCTACTGCTGTGCAGTTAGATGTTTAGACCATCATTGTTTACGAACAAGAGGAACCATCTGAGATCTTCACTCCTCCCCATAGTTCATCATGAAGGCTGGTTTCTGTGGCCCATTATTGTGTTCTTGTAGTTGAGAGTGCTGTAGTCCTCCTGTAGAATGGATATACCGCAATCGGTTTGGATTGGTCCCTTTCAAAATTCCAACTTTACTCAACTTAGATGTTCTTGGTATTCTCAACATTCCTCTTTACAGCAGGTTGTCTTTCAGAATGTCTAACTTTCTGTGTAGCCATGTGCTCGCTTGTCAGAACGTTTACCTCTTTGTGTATCTTTGTGCTCGCCTGTCAGGATATCTACCTCTCTGTGTATCATTGTGCTCGCCAGTCAGGATATCTACTCTCTCTCTCTCTGTATCCCTCAACTCGCCTGTCAGGATATCTACCTCTCTGTGTATCCTTGTGCTCGCCTGTCAGAATATCTACCTCTATGTGTATCCTCGTGCTCGCCTTTCAGAATATCTACCTCTCTGTGTATCCTTGTGCTCGCCTGTCAGGATATCTACCTCTATGTGTATCCTTGTACTCGCCTGTCAGGATATCTACCTTTCTGTGTATCCTTGTGTTCGCCTGTCAGAATATCTACCTCTATGTGTATCCTTGTGCTGGCCTGTCAGGATATCTACCTCTCTGTGTATCCTTGTGCTCGCCTGTCAGGATATCTACCTCTCTGTGTATCCTTGTGCTGGCGTGTCAGAATATCTACCTCTCTGTGTATCCTTGTGCTCGCCTGTCAGAATATCTACATCGCTGTGTATCCTTGTGCTCGCCTTTCAGAATATCTACATCGCTGTGTATCCTTGTGCTCGCCTGTCAGAATATCCACATCGCTGTGTATCCTTGTGCTCGCCTGTCAGAATATCCACATCGCTGTGTATCCTTGTGTTCGCCTGTCAGAATATCCACATCGCTGTGTATTCTTGTGCTCGCCTGTCAGAATATCCACATCGCTGTGTATCCTTGTGCTCGCCTGTCAGAATATCCACATCGCTGTGTATCCTTGTGCTCGCCTTTCACTAAATCTACCTCCATGTGTATTCTAGTGCTTGCCTGTCATAATATCTATCAGGCTGGCGGTGCACCCCTTCCTCATTAGATGGATAGCCGCGGCACTGTTTCAGAGGAAGGTTATAATCAGATGTGGAAGTTGGTCTTCCGAAACAACATCCATTTGTCCAGGGCTGCCACAAAGCTCACCATTATCACTAGTTCTATTTAACGTGTACACAATAACGATCACGGAACAACAGCTGGATGGGAGGGGAAGAACTTTGCTGATGATATTCTGGTATATCGACAGGGAAGAGGCAGAAGTGAAATAGCCTCCACACTCCACAATGAAAGACGAATTCGATCGCATTTCTTCCTGTTGTGGGGTTTCAGGTACCTTGACTAATAAAGCATCAGTTTCAAGGTTCTCCCTTAACAATCATATCGTTCATACGACCACACCGGTAGTACGAATGGGAGCTGTTAAGGTGACCAGGGACAAGTTGATAACATACCTCGTAGTTAAGTGTAATCGCAGCCTGTGTTTTCGGGACCACGTTGACCATGTGATAACAAAATCCCGCAAAGGATTAGCCGCCTTAGAGATCATGGCAGCTACCAACATAGCGCAGAGGTTGCATACTCGTCTGTTCCAGGGATTAGTCCTCGCAACAATAGAGAATGCCCTAGCAATTCTTACTGTCAGTACGACTCAAATTGACAGGCTGCAGCAAATACAGAATGAGGCCAAGCGCATTATCTTGAGGTGCACGAGGGGCATTCCCTGTGTAGCAATGAGGTATCTTCTTGACTTTCCAACCATGGATGACATAATCAAGATCTGGAGGGCACTAGCATTCCTGAAGATTAGTGAAAATAAATAGCATCCATTGCACCAGGAGCTCAACACAGGGAAAGGTGCCCGGCTAGATAGAGAAAAATCATGGGTGGACCGAGCAGAAGATATCATCAAACAGGTCTGTGGGATTACCAATATCAAAGTTGGCGAGGAGCGGATAACTGTGCCTACGTCATTCAGGTGGATATTCTCGTGTAATATCACACTCGACAGGAAAAGTAGGGAACAGAACTCAGTCGTGGTCAATACGAAGGTCAACGGTCTCATCTGCGATAACACCGATGAGAAAGATGCAGTCATCTAACAGACGGATCTGTAATACGACACCAAAGAAGTGCATAGGCATTTACAGCAAGCTCGGAAGGCAGAATAGTCAAAGAAGACAGTGGTGCATACGTCGTGATCACGATTAGAATGACGATGGAGTTGATGGCAGTGACCAAGGCATTCAACTGGTTAGAATCACAAAACTACATCCTCACCTGTATACTGAGGGATTCGATGAGCACGATTTAAAAAAGTGGAGGCGAGCTCTGTACACATGCATTGGTTAGAGTCATTGCAGAAGTAAAAAATACGTAAGGTCACTTTTGTCTATGTCCCTGGACATTCGGGAATACGGGGAAATAAAAGAGCGGAAAGGTTGGCTAGCTGCGCTGTCGTTGAGGACGGTCAATCAATGGATCGGGCGGGCATCATCAGTGCTCTCCGAGATGTGAGAAGAACACAGGACTTCGACAACCACAACTCCTCGTCACTTCTTGGGATGAAAGAGATATGAATTAAGATGGGTACAGCCATAAATGAGAAACTTAGTGGACGTGTAAGAAGACTTATCAACCAACACAGAACTGGAGTCGTCAGTCGTTGGGCACTGCGGGACTTGCTGATGTAGGGATCTGAGCACCTATGGACATGTTCGGAGTGCAATGATAATGACCCGCAAATAACTTAATAACTCAATATCTATCGGGCTGTTTATCTACCAACTTTGTTTGTGTGACTATATATTAAATCTTTATAATTGTTTTCATCTACGTCAGTCAGTATGTTTGTCCGTGTGTTGGTCTGTCTTTATATATATATATATATATATATATAAATATATATATATATATACTGTATATATATATATATATATATATATATATATACATACATGGACAGAAATATAAAAATACAGACATAAAGACAGACCAACACACGGACAAATATACTGAATGATGTATGTATGCATATATATATATATATATATATATATATATATATATATATATATACAGTATATATATATATATATATATATACATATATGTGTATGTCTATCTGTGAATGTATGTCTGTGTGTTAGTATTTTTATGTATGTGTATATCTTTGGCATACAAACTGAAAGATGAAGCCATAAAGGAAAAGTTTAACATAGAGCTAAGTAATTGTTATTCAGCACTCGGTGAAATAGACTTAGATATCAATGAAATGTGGGACTCACAGAGCAAAATACTAATGACAGCAGCAGAAGCAAGTGCCGGACTGAAGAAAATGGAAAAACGAGCTTGGATCTCAGACACCACATGGAAATACATCAAAGAAAGAAGAGAAGCAAAGAGAGCCGTGACTAATGTAAAGACAGATCTTGGAAAGGTTCTGGCAAAAGCAACATACAAAGAATTAGACAACAAAGTGAAAAGTTCGGCAAGAAGAGATACAAGAGCTTATATAGACAACTTGGCAGAGAAAGCAGAGACAGCTGCAATTACAGGAGACAGCAGAACTCTCTATACTGTACAAAAGATGCTGACAAACACCTATACATCCAGTGGAACACCAATTCTAGACAAATCTGGATTAATGCTAACAACAAGCGCAGACATAAAAGCCCGTTGGGCGGAACACTTCAAAGAAATTCTTAACCGTCCACTACCTCACAGTTTAATAGATTTTGAAGCTGAAACACCAGCAGCAGAATTAGATGTAAATTTAGATGACTTCACCTTGAGTGAAATAGAAACCACCTTAAAGCTAATGACCAATAACAAGGCTGCTGGAGAGGATAAGTTAACAGCTGAGATCCTCAAGGCAATTGATAGCCATAATTTAATACATCTCCAAAAAATGTTCAACATCATTTGGAAAACAGAGAAGACGCCTCATAAATGGAAAAAAGGAATCATTGTTAAGATCCCAAAAAAGGGCAATCTTAGAGATTGTAACAACTGGAGAGGCGTGACACTTTTGTCAGTTGCCTCAAAGTTATTCTGTAAAATCATCCTAAATAGAATAAAGGATTCAATAGATACAGTAATGCGTGAAGAACAGGCTGGGTTTAGAAAAGGGAGAAGCTGTCTTGACCACATTTTCACTCTACGACTTATATTGGAGGAACACATTGAAAAGCAAAAACCTATTGTACTTAACTTCATCGACTTCAAAAAAGCATTTGATAGTATTCATAGAGATTCTTTGTGGAAAATTCTGAAGCAATATGGTTTACCATCAAAAATCATAAATATTATCAAAGACATGTATGATGGTTACACATGTGCAGTTCGAACAGAGGAAGGACTGAGCGAATGTTTCCCAATAGAAACTGGGGTTAAACAAGGATGTATTTTATCGCCCTTGTTATTTGGAATTGTTATGGACTTCATAATGAAGAAATGCTGCACTGGTAATAAAGGCATCGAATGGATACAAGGAGACCATTTGGAGGACCTCGACTTTGCTGATGACATAGTTCTCATCAGCAGTCAGATAAAAACGATGCAGGAAAACACAAATGAACTATCATCAATAGCCAGCAAAATTGGGCTTGAGGTCAATCATGAAAAGACTAAAGTCATGAAAAGTTTAATTCCAACAAGTGACAAAATATACATGGAAAACAAACCAGTAGAAGAGATCGATCACTTTATCTATCTTGGAAGTCACATTGATCGAGAAGGGGATACGAGCAAAGAAATTAGAATCAGACTGGCTAAAGCAGCAATGTCTTTCAGAAGCCTTGAAAAGTTGTGGAAATCAAAACTCATTAGCACAAACACAAAACTTAGGCTATTCAAATCAAATGTACTATCAACCCTTACGTATGCGTGTGAAAGCTGGGAAACAACAAGAGATATAGAAACAAAGTTGAACGCATTCGAAAATAAATGTCTAAGGAAAATACTTGGTATAGAATGGAACGAATTCAAAACAAACGAGGAAATTAGAGAAATCGCCAATCAACCACTAATATCTTCAGTAATAAAGAAAAGACGATGGTCATACGATGGACATGTGATGAGAAGAGATAATAATCGAATAGCAAAGCAAGCCCTCATATGGGAAACAACAGGTAAAAGAAAAAGAGGAAGACCAGGGAGACACTGAGAAGAACATTGATGAGAGAGGCAAGAGCAGCAGGAATCGGCTCCCTCAATGAGATAGAACTGCTTGCACAGAACAGAGACAGATGGCGAGATTTAATAAAATATCTTTAAAAGAAAACTGCTAGAACAAAAATTCATATAGGAGAAGGTGTATCTTGGTCTACGCCCTATGGGCCGGTTACGGCTCGAAAGGTCAATAGATAGATAGTATATCTTTGCATATTGTTGTGTTGTTGTATTATGTGCATGCGACTAAGTATCTAAATGTTTATATTTATGTGTTTGTATATGACTGTATGTGTGTATGTATGTATGTATGTATGTATGTATGTATGTATGTATGTATGTATGTATGTATGTATGTATGTATGTATGTATGTATGTATGTATGTATGTATGTATGTATGTATGTGTGTATGTGTGTATGTGTGTATGTGTGTGTATGTGTGTATGTGTGCTTGTGTGTATGTGTGTGTATGTGTGTATGTATGTGTGTGTGTATGTATGTGTGTGTATGTGTGTGTATGTGTGTGTATGTGTGTATGTATGTATGTATGTGTGTGTATATGTATGTATGTATGTATGTATGTATGTATGTATGTATGTATGTATGTATGTATGTATGTATGTATGTATGTATGTATGTCTCTCTCTCTATCTCTCTCTCTCTCTACGATCAGGACTCAATCAGAGTAAGGATTCCAGACTCTTATATGAAGTCAGCTGTCAGGCTAAGTGTGTTGATCGCCCCCACAGACAGAACATCACAATTAGAGTCTGTCAGATCCACTCTGACTGAACACCCGTTAATACGTTGCACTGTGTTCTGCGCCAGTGGCCCAGTGCATCCGATTTCAGCCAGCATTTTATTCGGGTTTGCTTTCCCTAGCCTTTGATTGTCCCCAATCTTCCTGCAAGGCAGCAGATGATCTTTTCTGTAGGGGGATTCTGCCCTTAGATGGTCGGCCCTCCCAGGTTTACGAGCACCATCTGCCCGAGTCACTAGAGGTGACTAACACAGACACGGACACACAAAGATGTGAGATGTGACTAACACAGACATACACACACAAAGATGTGAGATGTGACTAACACAGACATACACACACAAAGATATGAGATGTGACTAATACAGACATGCACACAGCGATACGAGGCATGACTAACACTGACACACATCAAGATATATGACACATGTCTAACATAGACATGCACACAAAGATAAGAGATATGACTAACATAGATATGCACACACAAAGATAATGTATGTATGTATGTATGTATGTATGTATGTATGTATGTATGTATGTATGTATGTATGTATGTATGTATGTATGTATGTATGTATGCCTAGTTCTTGGAAATAATACATCTATTAACACGCATCTCTCTCACTCTCTCTCTCTCTCTCTCTCTCTCTCTTCTGCTCTCTGTTGGCTTATCCATATCTTCATGTACAGTGTTTCACCAGTTAACTTAACACATATGCTTATGAAACCTCAGCCCTGGTACGACTCCCCGATCTTCATGTTCGTCAGGAGGGATGTTGCTCAAATTCAGGAGAGCTACGACAAGAACGGTTGAGGACTTGTGAACCAGTTTATAGCATCACACTGCAAGATTTGCTAAGGACATTTGAGCGCTGATGGATAAGCCGACGACCAACAACTAACACAACTAGAACACATCTTTTTATTTGAGGAAATTGTGGATATAAATATCAAAATAAAATACAGATTTCTAAAAATTTATTATATTTATTATCTTTTCGCGCCGAAGATGGCACATAGAGTAGGAATTCTAGACTGTCTGTTTTCAACGTTCTTTGTTTTTAAGCAACAGGCCTTTAATATGACTCTCGTATCTCGCCACACGTTTCTGTTATGGGTGAGTTGTTAAATTTCTGCGAGGGAGTTAATGCCTGATGTTGTCTCTCCCTTCAGTGCTATTTTTAGTGTTTCTCTAGGTCGGTCTCATGTTTTCTGTTACCATCTAGTTTCCATTTCAGAGCTGGCATTGAGATTCTCTAGTCTCATCACATAAAAGCAAACAAATGCCCTGTTGTAAACGTGGAAAGCGATATGTCACTTAGTAACAGATAGCCAGGTGTGTCAATGGTGGGTGTAATTAAAAATTTAAATTATTGTCAAGGTCGTCAGATTGCGTAGACGTAATATGAAAAAATGCATATTACCAGACTGTGTGAACGGACTGACACAGAATCAACATATAGTGAAAGAAATATTTATTAACAGACACGTGGGCGGATAGACACGCAGACGGGTAAAACGGGAGTGACAAGCAAGTAATATAAAGACATTCACTGTCAGATCTCATGAAACAGAGAGACAGATAGCAAAAAGAAGAGAGAGAAGGATAGAGCAGCGAGCAACATTGCAGCAGTGACATAAACCTTAGAGTTTAGCAGAGAAAGGTAGAGATAAGCACAGATTAACGATAACGAGCAATAATTAGCATAGAACAATTAGTAATGATGTGATTACTAATGGGGAGTTTATAAATAGCAGACGTTGTCAGTCCACAACATGTCTAGTGTTTAGACATCTAGAAACTAGAGATGTGTTCTGTGATTGACTAATTCCAGGATTATGTGAGTCAGGTGGTTAACCAGACCGGCGATAGTTTGATTTTAATATTACTGACTGTACTTTATTATGTGATAATATAGCTTGCGATTGTAGAAATGTAATAATATCACCTAAATAAATATGTCTTCATGTGATGGAACGCCTCAAGAGTTTGTTTGAGTGTCAAAAATAGATGTTGTTGGAATGTGTTAAAGAAAGACGAACGGTCTAAATGAAGTATGAACAAGCACAGCACGAAAGACATTATATTTAAAAGTTCAAATAAAAAGATAAACCAGTCTTCGGTTTAACGGCGTAAACCTGGCGTCTTGTAATAAATATAATAAGCATCGGTACAAAAAGAACGAATAAAGGCTCTTTATACTGTCATCAATGGCTAGAAAAATAGAACTGGAATCAAGCAAAAAAGAAAGAGAAATAATATCAGTAAAAAAATTTAATTCACCTTGAAAAAATTATAATATTTATGGAAGAAAAAGCAATGAAAGAAATAGATCACTTTCTATATCTTGTAAGCTGCAAATATTAAGAAGGAGACATAAAGACAGAAATTATAGTCAGAATAGTGTTTACCTTCAGAACATTGATATTGAAATCAAAATTACCAAACACAAAAAAACGCTTAGTATTTTCAACTCAAATATATTATCCACTTTATTTATGCATGCGATGAGAGCTGGAAAAACAACTTATGTATACATTATCTGCTGTAAATCCTACACAAGATTAACCTAACTGTTAGCATCTCTGAATGGAAGAAATGAAGTCGCGCACAGAGATCGACCACCACGTCACAACACGTGACGTGAGTCATCTCGCTCACTCTTTCCGTTGACGACCTCCTGTAGCCAGCCATGCACTAGAACCGCCTTAGACACGACGCTGTCTCGTTGAACACACAGTGGAAACCAGCTGTAGTTGAGATCTTGTTCAAGTTGATCCGTCATTTCAAAGGTTGATACTGAAAACACTTTAGAGATAAAGAAAAAAGAATAAAAAGAACGTACAGTGCTGCTTCTTCAGTATAGTTTAATATCAAAACATCTTCTTCTTCTTACTTCATCTTCTTCACTTCTTCGTCTTCTTCATTTTGCTCTTCCACTTCTTCTTCCACTTCTGCTCCTTATTTCTCTATATCTTTCTCCTCCTCCTCTTCTTCTTGTTCTTGTCCTTCTTGTTTTTCTTGTTCTTAATCTTTTGTTTCTTCATTATTCTTACTGTGTTTGGATCGTGTCATTCATGAGAAATAATAGATTTAGTCCATGTATCAGAACATTTTGTTCATAGTGCACGTATCTTTTAGATCCTCTTGCTAAATTCCACTTTTTTTACACACAAAAAAAAAAATTCGTTGGTTTTTTTTTTAACATTAGATTTGCTTATTGGACTGGTTATTTTATGTTAGATTTGCTTATTTTACGTTGGAATTGATTATTTTACGTTGGAATTGATTATTTTACGTTGGAATTGATTATTTTATATTGTACTAGCTTATTTTCTATAACATAAACACAAACTAGCTTATTATATGTCAGACTTGATTATTTATGTTGGACTAGCTTATTTTATGTTGGACTAGTTTATTTTATGTTGGACTAGCATATTTTATGTTGGACTAGCATATTTTATGTTGGACTAGCTTCTTTTATGTTGGACTAGAATATGTTTTTGTTGAACTTTGTATTTCTTAAGCCCTTTGTATTTGTATTTATGCTAGGCACCATTATGTCGTGTCACGATATACTGTATCATCAACTGATTCTTCTTTTATCGAATCACATTATTGGATGAGGAGAGACGACAAAAGTGGGGATCGAACTCGAACCACATGCATTTTCATTATCATCTAGCGCCGTCGTGTAGAACGTCGAATACAGAACGCAGTGTAACACACAATCAACACAAATGATTATTTATAATTACATGTGACCTCGCCAAAGAGCAGCTGTAAAAAAATTGCTGAATCTATAACCAATCAATCAGTGAACATCCAACTAACTCATCAACGAATCAATCAAAATCCAACTAATTAATCAACCAGCCAGTAAACACCAGACCGACTAATCAATCAGACAATCAACATTAAAGTAAATTATCACCCAACTGGTCAACATTTATTAACCAATCAATCCACGAATCAATCTCTTAACAAATCTTTCAATCAATCAACCAATCAGCATGCAACTTATCAAGCACTCAAACCAACCACCACTTCAAACTATACATTGATCATCATCAAGTACCAAGCCTGCTGGCGTAGGAGATCATGTCTCTCCACAACTTTCGATCTCGACAGTTATTTACATTTCTGTTGTTGACCTTCTGCCAAGCCATTCTCTTAAGCTGTCTGGTATCTTTTCTTTCTGCTTTCCTCTATCTCTTCGTCCCTCAATTTTTTCTACTTTTCATAATAATATTCTAGCTGTTCCACAATTTCCTATAAAATAAACACATACGGGTACAGCTACCCAATTTTCTATTTCATAAATATGTACTGGTACAGTTACCCAATTTCCTATAAAATAAACACATACGGGTACAGCTACCCAATTTTCTATTTCATAAATATGTACTGGTACAGTTACCCAATTTCCTATAAAATAAACACATACGGGTAGAGCTACCCAGTTTTCTATTTCATAAATATGCACTGGTACAGTTACCCAATTTCCTATAAAATAAACACATACGGGTAGAGCTACCCAATTTTCTATTTCATAAATATGTACTGGTACAGTTACCCAATTTCCTATAAAATAAACACAAACTATTACAGTTACTCAATTTCCTATATCATAAACACAAACTATTACAGTTACTCAATTTCCTATATCATAAACACAAACTATTACATCAACTCAATTTCCTATATCATATAAACACATACTTGTACAGCTAATCAATCTCTGCACCAAGAATCATCTTGAACAATTTCCATCCCACCCGTAGAGAGGGTACCAGCGTAAGGCCGTGATTGTTGAGCGGTTAGCGCGCTCGTTCTGGATCCAATTTCAGTTAGCAGACGTGGTGACCGTCAATATTAGACTCATTGCTGTCTGGGATAAGATCCATTCCGCCCTCCCAGTCGGCTCTGCTTTTGGGCGTTGGTTTACCGACCATAGGAAAACAAGTATTAGATATTTTTTGTACGAAGGTAGGACAATCTGGCGTGATACCGCCCACATTATCCACAAATTGTGCCGTTAGACATAGAAAATATAAGCACTAAAACTATTTCCCCTATAAGTCTACGACGAGGAGGGAACGTCAAAACAAGTACTAAACATCGTCACTCACAGGTTAAAGTTGTTACCAGTACCAAACATGATCACTCACAAGTTACAGTTTTTCCCAGTACCAAGCATGATCACTCACAAGTTAAAGTTGTTCCCAGTACCAAACATGATCAATCACAAGTTAAGGTTGTTAACAGTACCAAACATGATCACTCACAAGTTAAAGTTGTCCCCAGTACCAAACATGATCACTTACAAGTTAAAGTTGTTCCCAGTACCAAATATGATAACTCACAAGTTAACGTTGTTACCAGTACCAAATATGATCACTCACAAGTTAAAGTTGTCCCCAGTATCAAATATGATCACTCACAAGTTAAAGTTGTTCCCAGTACCAAATATGATCACTCACAAGTTAAAGTTGTTCCCAGTACCAAATATGATCACTCACAAGTTAAAGTTGTTCCCAGTACCAAACATGATCACTCACAAGTTAAAGTTGTTCCCAGTACCAAATATGATCACTCACAAGTTAAAGTTGTTCCCAGTACCAAATATGATCACTCACAAGTTAAAGTTGTTCCCAGTACCAAATATGATCACTCACAAGTTAAAGTTGTTCCCAGTACCAAATATGATCACTCACAAGTTAAAGTTGTTCCCAGTACCAAATATGATCACTCACAAGTTAAAGTTGTTTCCAGTACCAAATATGATCACTCACAAGTTAAAGTTGTTCCCAGTACTAAACATGATCACTCACAAGTTAAAGTTGTTCCCAGTACCAAACATGATCACTCACAGGTTAAAGTTGTTCCCAGTACTAAACATGATCACTCACAAGTTAAAGTTGTTCCCAGTACCAAACATGATCACTCACAGGTTAAAGTTGTTACCAGTACCAAACATGATCACTCACAAGTTAAAGTTGCCCCAGTACCAAATATGATCACTCACAAGTTAAAGTTGTTCCCAGTACCAAACATGATCACTCACAGGTTAAAGTTGTTCCCAGTACTAAACATGATCACTCACAAGTTAAAGTTGTTCCCAGTACCAAACATGATCACTCACAGGTTAAAGTTGTTACCAGTACCAAACATGATTACTCACAAGTTAAAGTTGCCCCCAGTACCAAATATGATCACTCACAAGTTAAAGTTGTTCCCAGTACCAACATTATCACTTACGGGTCAAAGTTGGTACAAGTCTTCAGACAATTAAAGAACTTCAGAAAGACTGGAATGACCAAAAGAGACAATATTAAAAATGGAAATTAGAAATCAATTATCGGAAACGGATTTAAACAAATGTTTGGCTTCGTTCAAAGAGAAAAAAAAATGAAGCGGTCAAGAGAGAAATACCTTGCTATCCTTTACAAGTTAAGCAAGAGAAGAGTGAGGTGGATCCTAAAACAGACTCAAATTAAAGTGCAAATTTCTTCATCTTACTTTCAACTCCCCGTGGAGTATAAGTCTTTAACATTCACTTTCCAAGACGTTCTATTTCTTGATCATTCTTTATCTTGTCCATCCTCTTCATCTCTGCTTCTATCTGTCTTCTCCAATAATATTTTGGTCTACCTCTTTGTCTCTTCCCTGGGGGGTTCCAAAAAAGGGCCTCTCCCGTAATACTCAGTTTGCTTCTACAGTGTGTGTTCTATCCCGCACCAACGTCTTCGTTGTATCTCTTTGTTCACCCGTATTTGAATGGTACTTTCCCATAATTATACGTTGGTGGTTTTGTCCAGCGAAGTGGTAATGTACCTAAGTGAAATAATGCAGCAACAAAAAATAACAACGCCTGATATTGCCGAAAGAACAAAATACTTGACTTGTAATCTGCATGGAAGCATGAAAGCTCATAGAAGAAAGTGAAGTTCCATTACAATAAGAAATTGCATTATTGTGTTGAATGTCCTTGCATTATCGGTAGACCTAAAGAGGGAAACTACATTATAATTTGAAAGTGTATTAAAAATTCACCTAAATCAGGTTGAGACGAGCATGTACAATGTACATAGAACATATACAAACGTATTAACAAGATACAAAGTAAGTAGAGCATAAACACAGTTATGCGCTAGACAAACGAGATGCGAGAATAAACACAGTCTTAACTAGGCGCTGCAATATAAATAGATAACACAGATACCTGTCTTAATTTGGTGCTGATATGCAAATAGATAACACAGACACGTGTCTTAATTTGGTGCTGATATGTAAATAGATATCACATACAGAGTGTCTTAATTGGGTGCTTATATGTAAATAGATGTCACAGACAAGTGCCTTAATTGGGTGCTGATATGTAAATAGATATCACAGACAAGTGCCTTAATTGGGTGCTGATATGTAAATAGATGTCACGAAGAAGACCACTTCAAAGCATATATGTGAAGAAACACGGAGAGGTATCACAAACACGTTTCTTGATCGAGCGATGGCATATAGATATCCTAAAGAGAAGTATACTAAGCGATGGCATATAGATATCCTAAAGAGAAGTATACTAAGCGATGGCATATAGATATCCTAAAGAGAAGTATACTAAGGCACACGTAAAAGGAACATTCGGAACGGAAACGTAAATATTGCCGCGATTAGTGATGAAGCAAAAATGTGAGGTTTTCTATTTCACAAATGTAGCATGTGAATTTGACAAATGCATGCTTCAACTAATTGTTTCTGTATCTCTGGTCATTTGCTACTGACCCTATCAGTCTTCAATAATAATTGCGTGCTTGCGTTCATCTGATGCCTGAAGGAGTACGTTTCTCTTCGTCATCCGCCCTTAAAATGACGTTAAGTGTTTGCGTTGTGTTGTGATTGGCAGTAGAACTGTGACATTTGCTTCTTTCGGCCCGAAACATTCGACTCCAGTATGAAATTTTATGAGTACCGATTTGCATTCCCTCTCACGCACTTGGCCAGACTTGTCGTTTAGTCTGTTATTGGAGGCAGCTCCCAGTGGATAAGGATCTGATTGGCTCTGGTTCACAGATCCAGATGCAAACCTTCACCGATGATGATTCGCTGGCAACTTCAGCTCTATTACTGTCAATCGCCTTGACCTCCAATAGTAATTAAGTTATTGTATATGTTGGCTCATTTCTTAATTTCCTGTTTGTATTTATGTTTGTTGCTTGCACAGAACAGAGACAAATGGCGAGATTTGATAAAATATCTTTAAAAGAATTGAAAACTGCTAGAACAAAAATTCAGATAAGAGAAGGAGTATATTGGTCTACGCCCTATGGGTCGGCTACGGCTCAAAAGGTCAATAGATAGATATATTTATGTTTGTCTTTGAGTGAGAACCATTGTTACTATAATCAGACAATGCAATTTGCTAATCTGACCTTGTTTCTGATCTCTCTCGCGGGACAATGTCGATATAATGAACGAGTTCCTTAGAGCAGACAAGGATCCCATGGTCAGTAAAGAAAGTTGGTTAATTATATGAAAGATGGTTGCACATTTTAGTTTTCTATTTTGAAATTTCTCCCGGACAACGATACACAGCTTACTCTTTCATATGTTGGTCCTGCCATGAGTTCTTTAGATGATAATTGTTGTCTTTTTATTGCTGATATCAAAAGATTCAACTAATATAACCTCATTGTTTTCAGCTTTGACAATGCCGCGATATCTTCAGCGTAAGAGGCAACTAGTGTTCCCAAACATTCCGTCCCACTTCCGCTCTCGATTTTAATTACAAAGGGATCGAGGAAAAGATTAGCGCTCTTCGACTTTGTTATGTTTTACTTGTGTCAACTTTTCAGGGACTTCAGAACAATTAAAATATTTAGTGCATGCTTGTGTGTGTTTGTGTGTCTCGCGATGAGCTCCTTATCAGTCGAAACATTTGTTTGTCGAGTCTTTATCCAGAAAGCTTACACATCATTAAAAAATATTAAAGCAACAATCTATTTGTATACTAGAAGTGACGCGTCTCTGTGTGGTTATATTTGCTTTAATTTCCATTTTTTGAAAATATAAAATAAGAAATAACCTATTTTGTTTGCATCAAAGTTGTTTTTAAATTAATGAAAAATCATTGCTGCAAAACCTCTGACGTTTTAATTGAAAATTCATCAATAAGAAAGCCTCCCTCAAAAGTTAGCTTTGTCACTGTAAATATAATTACACAGACAGTTTCAATGTTACACACATGTAACTAATGGCGACATGTACAGCCACTCTACGTGTCTCTATCAGGAAGTTCCTGGAAATCAACAACTGAAATTATAAATAACTGTCAAGATCATAAATTGTGAAGAAACATGATCACCTACGCCTCCGAACATGGTGCTTGATGATGATGGTGTATATATAAACTCATGTGAATAAAAACAATGTCTTTTCTTGTGATCTCGCCCATCGATTACTTCTTTACACCGTCCGTTAAGCAGGTGTAGATGCACGGTCTTGAGGTTTACAACAAGCTGCAGTATTTGAGCTTTTTGGCCTAATGCATCCGTCTTCAGCCTTGCACTTTTGGGGCCATGATTACCTTCTCTCTCTTTCCCTACTTGTCTGGGTAGTTGTAATAGGCTACCAGGGTCCTCACAGTGAGGAGAGAAATGAACGGAGCCACTGTTACCCGTCACGCACGCTGTAAGAGGCGACTAAGGAGAAATCGTCACCTGTGCGCGGACCGATTTGTTAACGGAAATTACCAGTCATCATCATCATCATCGAGTGCCTTCTCCGCAACGAAGGTTGGCTACCATGGAGCGCCATTCTGCTCTGTCTCTTGCTTCGATGGTGCAGGTTGTCATAGGCTGATTTGTCCATCTTTTGATGTTACTCGTTCATGTTAGTCTTGGTCTGCCTCTGCCTATTTTACCTTGTATTTTCCCCTCCAGGATTACTTTTAGTAGGCTGTTGTGTCTTTTAACATGACCCAAAAATCTCATTTATCTTGTTTGAATTGTGCTTAGTAGTTCTCTTTTCATTTTTAGTTGTTTTAAGACTTCATCATTTGTTTTATTTTCATTCCATCCACAAACGATGAAATCTTAAACCCATTCATCATCAATTACCGGGCCTACTGGCGTAGGTGATCATGTCTCTCCACAACTTTCGATCTCGGCAGTTATTTATCATTTCTGTTGTTGATCTTCTGCCAAGCCATTCTCTGTTATTTTTTTATCTTTGCTTCCTCTATCTCTTCATCCCTCAATTGTTCCAGTTGTTACAATATATTCCAGTTGTTATCTTCTCATTACATGGCTAAAAAATGATGATTGTTTCTTCCTAATATTGGAAATTAGCTCTCTTTTTGCTTTGACCTCTCTCAGAACATCTTCATTACTCATCTTAGCTGTCCATGGTGCTCTCAACATTCTTCTGTAAAACCACATTTCTACAGACTCCAGTGATTTTCTTGTCTGTTGTCCTATTGTCCATGATTCGCATCCATATGTTAAGACCTGTCTCTACATAATTTTTCAGAACTCTTTTTTTTAAACCCATTACTTAAGTCTTAGTCCCATATGTGAAAAGTCTGTGACGGTGGATGGGGCGGATGAATCAGAAATGATCAACGGCCCAGATAGCGACAGCAGCAAAGTGGGTGGTACACATGAGGCATATTCAGAACACGAAAGGCGAATATGGCAGACCGCAGTGAAAGAGATTGGAGCCTCATCACGTACAAGTCCAGAGGAAGCCAAGGAGAGGAGTTCGAACTTATGTCGGAGGGAAGATCTTAAAATAAGTACTTGAAATGTTAGGACTCTATATCAAGAAGGGAAATTGGAAAATCTGATTCAAGAAGCAGAACGAATAAATATAGATATTTTATGCATATCAAAGACAAGATGGAAATTACCAGTACATTTTGGAAAATGCTGTGACAAGTGGTGGAGCGGATATTCAGGATTCCTCACTTTGAGGAAAATGATTCCATAGATAGAATAGAACAATCACAGCTGACATGAGGAGTAGGATTTTAACTTACTGCTGCCACTTGTTCTGTTCTAAGTAATGAGCTACGTGTCTAAGTAATGAGCTACGTGTCTAAGTAATGAGCTACGTGTAACTGATCATTTTCAGACCAGGTGCTGCCCATAGTTTTTAATGACGTCTAATGTCCATACTCCTGACAAATGACAGACGTCAAAGTGAATCTACATTCTTCCAGAAACCATGTAGGTACAATTAATGTTTACTCAATCTCTGCTAACACTCGCACTTCGATTGATATTCGCTTCACTAGGACACTAGTCTTCTTCTTCTTCTTTCCTTCCTCATCTGCCTTTCAGCGTCGAGGGGAGATATAATTTGCGGTCTTTTGATCTTCTGTTCGCCTCTGCTCCTTTGATGTCTTTATATCTATTAA
Source organism: Megaustenia siamemsis (assembly GCA_032433765.1). Lineage (NCBI taxonomy): Eukaryota > Metazoa > Mollusca > Gastropoda > Stylommatophora > Ariophantidae > Megaustenia > Megaustenia siamemsis. Next base: position 38,519,181 of record JAVIAB010000124.1, read on the forward strand.
TCAAGTGCTGCGAGCTGTTCATTCTTCATTCTTTGCCTAGTTTCTATAAATTCACTCTATTTATCATTGAATACTAATTTTGTTCAATCCGCCCAGAATGTCATAGAAAAGCTCCCAAAAAAAAATCGTTTTCTTGGAGGTTAAGAGTTAATCCAATATCCCGAGCAGCCACTAGATTATTTCATCATAACAAGAACACGACAAATTGGATAGCATCGTTTTAACTCGAATGTTCCTTCTTAAAAAAAAAAAACCTTCAGAGTCCAATACAGAGAGCTTCGTGTGACAAGTGTCTCCTTGTGCGCATGAGTAATGGCATCACTTCCGCTTTTTCACACTGGAAAGTTAGAAGTGTGTGAGTCATTGGGAAACCACCGAATTGTGAATATTAGGAATAAAAGATTATACGGGTAAAGACAACTCCTTTTGTATTCCACGACCTCCATCTATTCGACTCTTCACGTCCAGGCTGTGTGCCCAATTTAACACGGATTCTCGCAAACTCAGGTCTTCTTCCATACGACTGGGTTAGATTAATCAGAAATTCATTGAAAGAAAAGTCATTATTAGATATAATTATTTGGAGCGATGTTGGTGAAAAATGAGTTGGTCGATGTTGATAATATCCTCGTGGCAACTCCGTACAGATGAACTAATGTTGAAATATAAACTGTATCCGTCGCTATCAGAGTCCAGCCGTCAAATAATGATGGACTTCACTGGGTGGTATGGCTCGAGATTTGAACCTGCAAGTCCTAACATCTCTATAAAAATAAAAATACAAAATAATAATATAAAATAATAATATAAAATAATAATATAAAATAATAATACAAAATAATAATATAAAATAATAATATAAAATAATAATATATAATAATAATATAAAATAATAATATATAATAATAATACAAAATAATAAAATAAAATAATAATATAAAATAATAATATAAAATAATAATATAAATAATAATATAAAATAATAATATAATAATATATAATAATAATACAAAATAATAAAATTAAATAATAATATAAAATAATAATATAAAATAATAATATAAAATAATAATACAAAATAATAATATAAAATAATAATATATAATAATGTTAAGTGACGGCATGTAGTTTATAAGGTTGGCTTAAGTGTAAAGGGAAACAAATTGAATTAAAATTGTTTAACTGAAGCAAAATTAGAAAGCTGTGTTCAGTGGAAAATAATTTAAAGAATAGTTTTCAAAAATATACTCACATTAATTTACAAGATAAGAGTGAATTTACATTTAATAAATGAAGTACATAATTACAATTCTTGTGGGTCCTGGGGTTCGTTAATTTTCTAAGCAGAAAAGTGTTTGAGTAACACTTGATACTTTTGACATTTTCCTTTAACAACAAAAGTTCTGAAAAATGTTTGACAAAATGAAAGTACGCTTAAATAGGGGAGGACTATTTCGGGAATTCATCAAGATAAACAAGAAGATACAAGTGAAATTTACATTCAGTAAATGATGTACATAATAAAAATGTTTGAGGTGTTTTTTTTTTCCATTTTCTCAAAGTAATTTGACAAAAAATATTTTAAATAGCAATTCACCGCCAAAATTGCAACAATCGCCTTTTTTTGGGTTGATTAACACTTTTATTGATTTTTGTTGATTAACAATTTTATTGATTTGTGTTGATTAACGCTTTTTTGTTAATTAACGATTTTACTGAACGTCAGTGGATTTAACATTCATCTTTCTAAACTTGCAACAGTTTTATTTTGGTTAGGATCAGAAAGAGTGGAATAATGAAAAGCACGAAGAATCGAGTTTTCGAATAGCGAATATTTTCTTTCAAGATTCACGGATCTCGATAATTCGAATGACCAGAATCCAGTAAATAAAAAAAATTATTATTGTAGTTTTATCGGCTTTCTTGTTTTATTCTTACATTACAGTTATTAAGACTTGTTTACAATTTGTATAACAAAGATATTCGATAACTGATATCTCATTGGTACTTATGTTCACACTTGACATCTGGAAAATGATTGTTGTATTTTTCCACGAACGGATACAGGGACCTTTTAATTTAAACGCTATGTTGTGAATGTTCTTTTCTCTTTCTCACTGGTACCGAAAAGGTGTCGTGATTTATATCATTTGTCGTTCTTGCGCTGCTCGAACTGTCTGAATTAGCGATTTTCCTTTGTTGTTACATGTCTCTGTCACTGCATCTATCCATCTTCTTCTGGGTCTTTTTCCATGCATTCTCGAGAAGAACGCCCTTGATGGTGATTGGTAAGGATACATTCTGAACAGGTGGCCAAACCATCTAAGTTGTTGTTCTATATCGAAATCACACACGAGAATACTTGAATTAATTTTTTTACTGCGGGCATTGAAATTCATTTCTAATTTAAATTTGACTCCCATCGCAAATTGCATCGTGTTGCCAGCACAGTCACGCACCGGAAGTCATGTTGTGAATAACCTTTTTTTTCTGTAGGTGTGAGTGTATGTGTGTAATTGTGTGTGTGTGTGTGTATGTGTATGTGTGTGTGTGGTTGGTAGTGGTTCCCACACAAGAAAAATTCTAATGAGTATTCATTTGAGAGCTCAATTAAATAAAACAATTCTATCTCTCGATAAACTATCTGTTAATGCTTGCATTAATGTGATTAAGAATTGATTACAGTTTATACGATATAAAGATTAAATAAACGTTGTAGGTCAGAAACGAAACCGCTCGCCGAATTTACAATAGTAAAAAAAAAATGTATTATCACTCCGCCGTTTTTTTTCAATCACATATTACAGAGATTAAGAATTGATTAAGTTTGTGTGTTTAACATAATTTATTTCTCCTTTATATTTTTTTACGGATTTATTTATGTAATGCTTATATTCACAATATTTATATAATGCTTATATTCACAATATTTATATAATGCTTATATTCACAATATTATATAATGCTTATATTCACAATATTTATATAATGCTTATATTCACAATATTTATGTAATGCTTATATTCACAATATTTATGTAATGCGTATATTCACAATATTTATGTAATGCTTATATTCACAATTATTTACATAGTGCTTATATTAACAATATTTATGTAATGCTTATATTCACAATATCTACGTGGTGCTTATATTCACAATATCTGCGTGGTGCATATATTCACAATATTTATGTAGTGCTTATATTCACAGTATTTATGTAGTGCTTATATTCACAATATCTACGTGGTACTTATATTCACAATATTTATGTAATGATTATATTCACAGCATTTATGTAGTGCTTATATTCACAATATCTACGTGGTGCTTAAATTCACAATATTTATGTAATGCTTATATTCACAATACCTACGTGGTACTTATATTCACAATATTTATGTAATGCTTATATTCACAGTATTTATGTAGTGCTTATATTCACAATATTTATGTAATGCTTATATTCACAATATCTACGTGGTGCTCATATTCACAATATTTACGTGGTGCTTATATTCACAATATTTACGTGGTGCTTATATTCACAATATTTACGTGGTGCTTATATTCACAATATTTACGTGGTGCTTATTATCACAATATTTACGTGGTGCTTACATTCACAATATCTACGTGGTGCTTATATTCACAATATTTACGTGGTGCTTATTATCACAATACCTACGTGGTGCTTATATTCACAATATTTACGTGGTGCTTATATTCACAATATTTACGTGGTGCTTATTATCACAATATTTACGTGGTGCTTATATTCACAATATTTATGTGGTGCTTATATTCACAATATTTATGTGGTGCTTATATTCACAACATTTACGTAGTGCTTATATTCACAATATTTATGTGGTGCTTACATTCACAATATTTATATAGTGCGTATATTCACAATATTTACGTGGTTCTTATATTCACAATACTTATGTAATGCTTATATTCACAATATCTTCGTGGTGCTTATGTTCACAATATCTACGTGGTGCTTATATTCACTATATATATATATATATATATATATATATATATATATATATATATATATATATATATATAATGTTTATATTCACAATATTTAAGTAGTGCTTGTATTCACAATATTTATATAGTGTTTATATTCACAATGTCTACGTGGTTCTTATATGCACAATATTTATGTAATGCTTATATTCACAATATTTATATAGTGCTTATATTCACAATATTTATATAATGCTTATATTCACAATATTTATGAAGTGCTTATATTCACAATATTTATGTAGTGCTTATATTCACAATATTTATGTAGTGATTATATTCACAATATTTATGTAGTGCTTATATTCACACTATTTATATAATGCTGATATTCACAATATTTATGTACTGCTTATATTCACAATATTTATATAGTGCTTATATTCACACTATTTATATAATGCTGATATTCACAATATTTATGAAGTGCTTATATTCACAATATTTATGTAGTGCTTATATTCACAATATTTATGTAGTGCTTATATTCACAATATTTATGTAGTGCTTATATTCACACTATTTATATAATGCTGATATTCACAATATTTATGTACTGCTTATATTCATAATATTTATATAGTACTTATATTCACAATATTTATATAATGCTTATATTCACAATATTTATGAAGTGCTTATATTCACAATATTTATATAATGCTTATATTCACAATATTTACATAATGTTTATAGTCACAATATTTATATAATGCTTATATTAACAATATTTGTATAATGCTTATATTCATAATAATTATATAATGTTTACATTCACAATATTTATGTGGTACTTCTCTTCACAATAGAGCGCCAAGGCATCCATCCTCAGACGTAGGAGCCTCAGTGGCTGAGTGTTTAGTGTGCTCGCTTCTTGGTGGCTGAGTGGTTAGTGTGCTCTTTTCCTGACCAGAAGGGTCCGGGTAAGATCTCCAGTAATGCCGGATTTTATAGGACTAACAAGGCTCCGGTGTTCACCCAGCCTCTAAAAATGGGTACTAGAGTTTTTTTTCTGAGAAGTAAAAGCGGTCTGGCGTGATAGTGACCACATCACCCAAACAAGTACTGTATACATAGAAAAATATGATCACTAACACCATATTCCCCATAGGCCTAGCAAGGTGTGGACGGAACATTTACTCTTTTTGATGTTCACATTAGTGCGCCAAGACGTCCATCCAATAACTGAGTTGAGTGCGGTCTGCGAACCACAGCTGACCGCTTGTGTCAGGATCGGCGAACAACTGTGTTGAGTGGGGTCTGCGAACCACAGCTGGCCGCTTGTGTCAGATTTGGCGAAACAACTGAGTTGAGTGCGGTCTGCGAACCACAGCTGACCGCTTGTGTCAGGATCGGCGAACAACTGAGTTGAGTGGGGTCTGCGAACCACAGCTGACCGCTTGTGTCAGGATCGGCGAACAACTGAGTTGAGTGCGGTCTGCGAACCACAGCTGACCGCTTGTGTTAGGATCGGCGAACAACTGAGTTGAGTGCGGTCTGCGAACCACAGCTGACCGCTTGTGTCAGGATCGGCGAACAACTGAGTTGAGTGCGGTCTGCGAACCACAGCTGACCGCTTGTGTCAGGATCGGCGAACAACTGAGTTGAGTGCGGTCTGCGAACCACAGCTGACCGCTTGCGTTAGGATCGGCGAACAACTGTGTTGAGTGGGGTCTGCGAACCACAGCTGGCCGCTTGCGTTAGGATCGGCGAACAACTGTGTTGAGTGGGGTCTGCGAACCACAGCTGGCCGCTTGTGTCAGATTTGGCGAACAACTGAGTTGAGTGCGGTCTGCGAACCACAGCTGACCGCTTGTGTCAGATTTGGCGAACAACTGAGTTGAGTGCGGTCTGCGAACCACAGCTGACCGCTTGCGTCAGGATCGGCGAACAACTGAGTTGAGTGCACAGCAAGATAACTCCGTCTTCGGAGGTATTTACATTTCCTCCGTCGATGAGTAATTGCCGTTTCAAAGGTCCTCTCTGCTGAGATCAGGAGTGGTTGCCGCAGATTGAAATCACAGATAAAAATCCAAGCTGGTGCAGCCGGGTTTTGAACTCATAACTCCTTTGTCTCGAGATCGGCGTCTTGCCTCGAGATCAAGCAGTTCCCCTTGTAGTGCGTTTTAGGTGCAACAACTTTCCAGTCTTTCAACGGGAGTTGGTCAAACAGCTCCAGAGCATGCTGCATTCTTTGAATACCTCAATAAATGAACTGACAACCCACATGCCTTGGATATGGTTCATAGTCTATGTTGAAGGAATTATGGTTATGGTTATGGATGGCCCCGGTATCACTGCAAACGAATTAAAATCCATAATTGCTCAACCTCCCGTGTCAGCGGAATCATCCGAAATACTATCTCATGATGGAATGATGAAGGAATTGCAAGAATGTACTATTCGCCTTTTATAAACGTCGATAAAATTTAACCGAAGAACACTAACAAGGAGCTAACTTGGTTAAAATAAATAACTCTTGCTTCAAACTATTCTGAATTTTTCTTACGACATTTTTCATTAATCAGAAAATAAAATGTTATTGAAAAATGGAATAAAAATTGCGATCATTGGTTAACACCAAATACGTGGTTTTTACCTTTAATTAATATCAGATTTTATTGCTTGGAATACACGTTCTTTCGTTTTAATGTATATCCGGTGTCATTCCTGCTGGCTTAAGGACTCATGTCACTCTGCAAATTTTAAGTCTGCGGCTGTTTATCATTTCTCGTTTTGAACCACACTGTGTTATTAATTTTTGCAGCTGTCTGGTATATTTTTGTCCTATTCCACATTATTGCTTTTGCCTTAGATATTTTCCAGTTGAGATTTTCATTACGTTGAAAAAAAAATAATATTCGTTTCCTCTTGATATTGATAATAAAAAAGAAAAACGAGAAAAATCCCAAAGTGGGCAACTTAAAAATATCGCTGCTGAAAAAAAAAAAAAAAAAACCAGAAAGGAATAATCAACATTTTTCGGGCACATCATGAGAAGAGGAAAATAGGAATCGTTGGCTAAAACTGATAAAACAAAATGAGATATCACGGACGACAAAGTGAGAAGATATTTGATGGGTTGATGTCGTGGTAAACAACCAACAACAGAATGAATATGATGCGCTGGGGAGAGATTTATGATATGACACGATCGCCTACGCTAGCCGATATGGCACTAGCTGATGGTGATGATATTATGAGAATTTGTGTCTTTAAAATGTCCTTGATATTTTTTTAAAACATTCTCGTTACTCTTTTTAACTGTTCATATCATTCTAAACAGTCTTCTGTAAGAGCACATTGCCACAGATCTCATTTACAAAAAGAAAGAAGAGGGACATATGTCGGACATGTGCTGAGAAGAGACAACAAGAGATTTCCAAAACAGGCTCTTCTATGGGAAACATCAGGATACAGAAAAAGAAGAACACCTAAAGAGGCACTAAAAAAGAACACTTATAAGAGAAGCAAAGTTGGCAGGCTTAGACTCATTAGATAAGACCGAACATCTCGCCCAGAATTGAGATCATCATCATCATCAAGTACCATATCTGCTGGCGTTGGTGATCATTTCTCTCCACAACTTTCGATCTCGACAGTTATTTATCATTTCTGTTGTGACCTACTGCCAAGCCATTCTCTTAAGCTGCTTGGTATCTTTTCTCATTGCTTCCCGCTATCTCTTCGTCCCTCAATTTTCTCAGGTGTTACAATATATTCCAGCTGTTTTCTTCTCATTACATGGCAAAAAAATTATAATTATTTCTTCCTAATATTGCAAATTGAGATGGGTGGCGGAAAACACTACACGCCCTATGCCACATCTATCGGCGTTTGAAGCATCACGAATCAGAAGATTTATTTCTATTTTTTTTTCTTCTGCCCCCCCCCCCCCCGCGAATTTTGTAGATACATAATAATAGCAAAGTAAGTGTTATTTCCCGCCAAAATAAATAAATTGCCACTCCATTTTTGTGTGTCTGTAATTGACTAACAAACTGACAAGGCTCTTTACATTTAACACACGCGCCGTGTTGGCACAAAATGTCCTCACTTAACATCAACCTGCAGGTCACAAAAGTAGAACAGCCACTACTGCTGCTCTGTCATCAGCAGTCATGACACTTACTCCCACTTGTCCTGTTGAGAGGACGTGTCATCACTCAGCTCGTTAGAACCACATTTATTCAGCATTTAGAGATAATATTGAGAAGAAAAGTGTGCATGTGGGCACGGAAACAGCATCGTTTATGTCAGAGGGTGAGCGCCCTCATCTACAACTGGAAACAACCGGTCGGCGGGATCGTGTATTGAACGAAATTTACAAACGCACTGCGATATGATGTTATGTTGAGTTTTTGTTTGCTGAGATTGAATTCATTGTTACAGTCGAGTAATAGAGTTTACTACATAAGTTGTTGAGCTTCTAGAAAACTTCATTTAATTAGTTGGTTACTTGCTTGGTTGATTATATAATTAATTGTATATTTGGAGTAGTTGGTAATTCATCAGTCAGTCAGTTCGCCAGTTACTGACAACAATTAGTGAATAAGTAAGCAAGTAAGTTAGTTAGCCAATCAGTCAGTATGTTTGTTAATAACTCAGTTCGTTAGTTAGTTTGGTGTTTGGTTGATAGGTTATTTATTTCGTTAAATAAAAGGTTATCTAGTTATTTTTATGGTTTATTTAGTTAGTTAGGTAGTTTGCGGGTTATATGTTTATTTGATTGGTTAGTTTGGTTGGTTCGCTTGTTAGTTAATTAGTTAGTTTTTTGTGTGTGCTTTTGTTGTTTTTTTTTATATTTTGTTGTTTGGTTCATTGGCCGTTTGATTGGTTGGTTGGTTAGTTAGTTGGTTGAGAAAGTGATTGGTTAGTTTATTCTTTATTTGGCAGAACTGGCTCATAACACTAGGGAAAGTTCCAGAAGTGTTTTACTGTTTCCAACAACCAGAGAACATTTTGAATGTCAAAGCTCCAGTTGTTTCTGAGCTAACAGAACTCTCAAACGTCCATATACTCATTCTACATGCATACACTCTCATTGTTAGAGCTCCTTTTCTGATGCGACTTCACTGAAAATAAATAATTCCTTGTCTCTTTACTACAAAATATTTTGCAAACATTCAGTAGACGAATATGTTCTTTCTTTATTTTTTTTCTTGACTACTGCCACCGGGTTGTGACGTCTTATTTACATTACCCAAACAATTTACTTAAATTTAAAATTAAAATTGAAAGAAAATGTGTGTGTTTTTTTAAATACCAAATGCTACTTGTGATCTAAAATAACATAGGAGACAGTCAGTGATGGAACAGACAGTGTATTGTCAACTAGAATGGAAAAAATCCAAGAGTTATGGTTAGAATATGCGTGGTAAGCTACTACTTCTCAAATTGTGTGAAAGGCTACCGTCGCTTATTCTTTATTCTTATTTCTGATGATGAAATGCCAGTCCTAATGCAGTGCGTTATTGGGCCCTCCTTTAAAGAAGCTCCTATCAGTGTGATGGCTTCGATAAACAGACTTTTGTGACGTAAATTCTATGAAGCTTCAAAGTGTGTGTTTATCTGTATGTTGTTGTTTTCTGGGGAAGGCCGTTTGAATGTTGAAACTTTATGATTGTGTATTGTTCTCCTATATAAAGCTGTTGCAAGACACTGTGTTCTACTCATTCCCACCTGTGTAAAGCTGTTACAATATATTGTGTTCGACTCGTTCTCTCATATGTAAAGCTGTTACAATACACTGTCTTCTACTTTTTCCCACCTATGTAAAGCTGTTGCAATACACTATGTTCCACTCGTTCCCACCTACGTAAAGCTGTTACAATATATTGTGTTCGACTCGTTCCCTGATATGTAAAGCTGTTACAATACACTGTGTTCTACTTTTTCCCACCTATGTAAAGCTGTTACAATACACTATGTTCCACTCGTTCCCACCTACGTAAAGCTGTTACAATATATTGTGTTCGACTCGTTCCCTGATATGTAAAGCTGTTACAATACACTGTATTCGACTCGTTCTCTCTGCGATATTGCTCAGCTTTTCCTTATTGATCTCTCCACATGACTACGATATTGGCTAGTTCCTGCTTTTAGTCATAACAAAAAAAGTTAAGGAAATGGGATTTATCCAACGATTAAGACAGAGAAGGGAAGAGAGAGAGAGATAGAGAGAGAGAGAGAGGGAGAGTGTGAGGAGTGAGAGAGAAATGGTTAGAGAACGAGTGAGAAAGAGAGATAACGATAAAAGCAACTTCATAAAAAATATATACCACCTGCCTAACAATGAGCAGAGATTAGATAGCAATTCATAGATTATGTTGTTTTTATTTCAATCAATTTGCATATGTTTTTGTTTATTAAAATGATCTTTTTGTCTCCGATGACGACACCTCTGGAATTAAACATCAGTTATGCTTGTTCTCGTTTTGTTTTTGACAACAAAGATCGTTCACTTTTTTTTTAATTTTCTGGGACAGTTCATGAGGGGAGGGGTGGTAAATGTTTATTGTGGCTGGAGAATAAATCCGCATGACTCAGTGTAAACGTCACGTGAAGCCATACAATAAAACAATGTATCTTTAAACTTGTATTTCTATTTTTTCTTTTCTCTTAACTGCCTCTCAAACTGTTCTCGCCCATCTAGTAGCTACAAGCATTGCCAGTTAATATTCTAGTGCTTCTTTGATGCTGTCTGTCTATTCTGCTCTTCTCCTTTCTCATCTTTTAATATATGCTTTCTATGGTAAGGAATCGCATGACATTTTTTTCTAGACGGACAAACCATTTTATTGCCTTTATTATCGCCAATTTAAAAATTACATTTGGCCTTTTTTTCGTTTTAATATATTACCAATAATGTTTTTGTTTTTTAATAATCTGATGATATACATAGTGAAGTAAATAATTTATGAAGAAAGAACTAAATTAGATGTAAACTAAGAAAATAAATTAGTTTGACGTGATTGTGTTCAACTAAGAATAAACACAAACTAAAAAAGATAAAAATAGCAACATTTTATATCTTCTCAATATTCCTGTATGGTGCAGAAACACGGACATTAGACAAGAAAACAGAACAGAAAATGTGAGCCTTTGAAACGTGGATTATAGAAGAATAGGAAGAAATGGATGGAAAGAAAAAAAAACGATGAAGTCTTAAAGCAACTAAACATGAAAAGAGAACTGCTAAACACAATTCAAACAAGACAAATGCGATTTGTAGGGCATGTTAAAAGATACAGTAGCTTACTAAAAGTAATCTTGGAAAGGAAAATACAAGGTAAAAGAGGCAGAGGCAGATCAAGACTAACGTGGACGAGTAACATCAAAGGATGGACAAACCAGCCTATGACAACCTGCACCATCAAAGCCAGAGACAGAGCAGAATGACGCTTCATGGTAGCCAACCTTCGATGCGGAGAAGGCACTCGGTGATGATAATGGTTGTGTTCACTTTTTCTATGGCGAAGAAAAGTCAAATGATCCGTGTTATGATCTGTCATTTTGTGGGCGCTTAGATAGTGAGGTTGTGGACATAAATCTAGATCAAACTGATACAGAACAATGATAAAAATGTTCAAGATATTCCAAGACTAATGAGTTCTATAACAAGTCTATATAAAATACATAAATTACAGTCTAAATAGCTTTGCGTCACTGTATCACAAGACTTTAAATACCATAGGTTATAGTTTCTCCGTACGCAGTATTTTACTTCCTTATTTTCTACATTTGTTTGAGCGCGAGCAAAGATACACTACTTAGAAAACACTCAATTTAAATATTAGTGCAGATTAGCACCCTGCACTCACTGATAACCGAGTTATTATCCACTTATTTTGGGGATTTTCAATCCGCAAGAGAATAGTATGGTACTAATAGAATAGATGGTACTAATAGAATAGTATGGTACTAATAGAATAGTATGGTACTAATAGAATAGTATGGTACTAATAGAATAGTATGGTACTAATAGAATAGTATGGTACTAATAGAATAGTATGGTACTAATAAAATAGTACGGTACTAATAGAATAGTATGGTACTAATAGAATAGTATGGTACTAATAGAATAGTATGGTACTAATAGAATAGTATGGTACTAATAGAATAGTATGGTACTAATAAAATAGTATGGTACTAATAGAATAGTATGGTACTAATAGCTCTTTCTGTCCACTACCATCAACAGTAAACTGACGTCAAGTAATGAAAAGAAGATAACTTTAATGTGTTTATCTCAAGATTTAAAAAAATGTCCAACAGAAGTAATTTATCATTAACATAAGGGAAACAAATATTTCTTTTATGTCGTAGTTTCTATATAAGTTGTATCCACTTATATATGATTTTTCTTACAATCCTTATCGAAGACTTATAAGTACATATATTTCTCCACACAAATAGACATTTATGACAATAGCCACATCCGCGGTCCCGCCACCTCATCCCCCGTTTTGACGAGAAGAATTGTCAGGGGAGCGGAAGATTTTTATGATTTGTTCCGTTATTTGAAAAACATGAACTGGCTTGGCTCAGCGTTCCACAATCGTAAGGCCATGAACCCGCACATAAATTGTTACAAATTTCTTGTTTGATTTCTAGCCACGAAACAAAAAAAAACATGTACATGGCTGCCATTTAAAAAATGGACAGTGTACGATTGGAAGATATAAAAATGAGACGAACAGGGAAGAGTGTTCGGTCAAGGGCGGTGATTAATGAACCAGACAAGGGGCGGCAACTAATGTTCTTTTCTGAGTCAACATCATGAATATTAACGATCTAGCTTCCGGCCGCCCTAACTAAGTTGTGAGTACATCCGTTTTGGTTTCGAGTAATCCTGTGAGTAATATCTCCATCATTCCAAGAATTATCTAATATGTTTGTCAAAGCGATCTATAAAACGAGGCTGAACATTGACGGTACTTTAAAATGAACCTGAACATTCAAGTAATATAATTGGGTCTTTATAAATGTTATCTAACCTTAAAAAAAACGAGACTAATTTGAAAGGTAGTTCCTTTGATAATTTGGTCACAAATGGAACGTTAATTATCATCATCAAGTATCGAGTCTGCTGGCGTTGGTGATCATGTCTCTCCACAATTTTCGATTTTGACAGCTATTTATCATTTCTGTTGTTGACCTTCTGCCAAGCCATTCTCTTAAGATGACTGGTATTTTTTCTCTTTGCTTCCCTCTATCTCTTCGTCCCTCAATTTTTCCAGTTGTTTCAATATATTCCAGTTGTTCTCTTCTCATTACATGGCCAAAAAATGATGATGGTTTCTTCCTAATATTGGAAATTAGCTCTCTTTTTGCTTTGACCTCTTTCATAACATTTTCATTACTCTTCTTTAGCTGTCCTTAGTATTCACAACATTCTTCTGTAAAACCACATTTCTACAGACTCCAGTGATTTTTTTGTCCATGATTATAATGACGTTAATTATAATGTTGTGATTTCATACGTAGACCGTGTCATCAACTATTATGTTTGCAAAGGCTGAACCACCTGGCAATACTCATCTGGTTGCAAGGAAACGTAAATTGCAGCGATAGATCTTGCTGGTATCATAAGACAAGTTATCATACCCTGATACCAGCAGGTTCCTTAAAAAGGACGTCCCGTGACATGTTATAACGTTATGGGTTGGGTGAAATATTAAACTTCACTTTTAAAGACTGCAGATGTGATGAGGTTAGTGCTCGTCCTCCCTGTTCCTATATTCAACACATTTCTTTAAGTCAGGTACCCATTTTGCAGCTTGAATTTTGCTGGAGGACGTTAATATAATCTAATCGACGATCTAACAAACGTTCACTTTATCGGTAACTCGGCAATCTTCCATTCACACTCAAAGTTGATTATGTCCGGCTCAAATAATATTGTGAGAAATTGTGGCGTTTCTGTGACTTGAGGAGACTCGGGCAAAGAGAAATGTAGCACAACAATATGAAAGATTATCTTGTGCTGTTATGCTATCAGCTGGTGGGAGAGAGAAAGAAGGAGTATCCTGGTTGAAGACATCTATGACCCATCTTATTATCTTCTTTAGCGTTGACCATTTAACTGAGCGTGGACGTGTTACGTCACTAGTTCACGGTAAAGCAGCGATATCTCAGCCTTTCGACATATTCAGCATGGGTAGATTTGTTTAACAAATGTTGCCTGCGCAGCGGCCATTACAGCCTACTCTTTTCGATTTTTAACTGCCAAAGGTGCTTTTTACGCGCGCGAGTCAACATTGACTGTCTATTTTTGCCGTTATCCGAGAAGGATCTCAATACTCAGAGACAAGGGGAGAGTAACACAATGAAGAAACCACGGATTCTAACGCCTATCACATCCAGCAGAATTCGAACTTCCTAACAGAAGCCGGCGCCCGTGCGCTGCCGGGGCCCGAAAGAGGAGTAAAGAATAGTGGCGCTGTACCCTACCAGGCATGTTCGTCAGAGGCGAGAAAGGAGGGTTGGGCAATTTGACTGACTATCTCATACTCTAAAAAAATAAGCCGAATAAAACTTCACAAATATGGACAAGTCAAAGAAAAGATTAAAAGTAAAATCCGCCATCCACGATAGAAGCGGAGATGAATAAGATGGGGAAGACATGGAATGTTCTAAAAAGATTGGCAAAAAACAGAACGACATAGAAAGTGTTTGATGAAGACCAATACTCCACAGGGAGCTAAAAGGGTAGAAGAAGAAGATACAAAAGCCGACGTCTTCCCTCTATACCTCATAGTCTCTCATTTATCCTCAACGGGAAAGAGACGAGCGAGAAATACGAGAGGGATAGAGAGAGTGAGAGTGTGTGTAAGTGTGAGTATGCTAGCCCTTGCGAGATATCTTTTATTTTGAAAATAAATGGTCATAACATCATCATCTTCAGGTCGCATGTCCTTCCCAGAACGTTGCATTCATCACAACCCGTCTGAAAGAATCTCTGTCTCTAACCATATCTCTCACGTCTCTGTTGTTATGCTCAGGGCCTTCTTGACGTCTTGAAACCACCTTCTTCTTGGTCTGCCCCTGATGCGTCGACTAGGAACCATGCCTCTCATTATTGTTCTTTCCAGTCCACTATGTCTTTTGTGCTGTTATAGTATTTTAATTTCCTATGAAGAATGGTGTTTATAAACCAGTGCTTTTTTTAATGTTTAAAGTCATTTAGTGTGTCTTCATTGTTCTTTTCATTATTCCGAGGTATCTTGTAGATCTTTTTTCTGTAGCCTTTTGTTTCGAATTAATTTATTTTCTTCCTTGCTGTTTGCGAGATTGTCCATAATTCACAATCATATGTTGCTATCGGGAAGATACATGTCCGCGGTAATTATAATTATCACAACTGTTGTCTATTTGTCGTGGTCACGGTCTTATTTGAAAACAATAAAAGTTCCTCATCAAACCTCGTAAGAGTATTGTCTTATTGTGTCTATTTATTATATTATCATCTTATTGTATCTATTTAATATTATTATATTATTGTGTTTATTAATATGATTATATTACTGTCTTATTGTGTCTATTTAATATTAATATATTATTATTATCATCTTATTGTGTCTATTTAAAATTATTATATTATTATAATCCTATTGTGTCTATTTAATATTATTATATTATAATTATCTTATTATGTCCATATAGCGAGGAAAACATGCAGATTGTTCTCAACAGTAATATGTAGAGAATATAAAACGAACTAATTATGACAACTTGGTTTAATGGGCTGAGTCGAGACAAGAATAAGTGGACAATTCTTTAGTCAGTCAGAGAATGGCGTCGCACTTTTCTCAGCAGTTAGTCATAGACGTACAGATGTTGATCGCAAATGGAAAGCATAAAATGACTGCTCTATGACGAGGTCAGTGACTTGGTACAGCACTCTTCAACTTCAATGGGAATCAATTGTCAAGCGATGTCAACACCAGCCACTGGATTTGACAAACGAAATGGTGATGACTCAGAATAAAACCCTTGTAGTTTGTCCGTGTCAGTCTGTGACTATTAGTTTACTTCTTCTTTATAAAAAATGTGTACACACAATCAACGTGTTGTAGTTACCAGTACACCAAGAGGCCAACCCCCCCCCTCCCCCAACCTTTAATTTCCTGTTTCTTTCGCACCCACGTTCAGAGGTTGAGTGATCGTGTTGAATTTGTGTTGATAGAAAAAAAAAACGATAGAAAACATGATATACGTCACAATAGAAAACACGATAGAAAACATGATAAAACACGATAGAAAACACAATAGAAAACACGATAGAAAACACAATAGAAAACACGATAGAAAACATGATAAAAACACGATCTAAAACATGATAAAAACACGATAGAAATCACTACAGAAAACACGATAGAAAGCATGATAAAAGACACGATAGAAACACGACAGTAGATACGATAGAAAACACGATAGAAAGCATGATAGAAGACACGAAAGAAAACACGAATGAAAGCATGTTAGAAGACACGATAGAAAACACGATAGAAAGCACGATAGAAAACACGATGGAAAACACGATAGAAAGCACGATAGAATGCACGATGGAAAAACACGATAGAAAACACTATAGAAAACATGATAGAAAACACGATAGAAAACATGATAGAAAACACGATAGAAAACATGATAGAAAACACGATAGAAAAAAACATGATACAAACATGATAGAAAACACGATAGAAAGCACGACAGAAAACACGATAGAGAAAACATTATAGAGAAAACCCGATAGAAAACACGATAGAAAACACGATAGAGAAAACACGATAGAAAAAAGAGGATAGAGAAAACACGATAGAGAAAACACGATAGAAAAAGAGGATAGAGAAAACACGATAGAGAAAAGAGGATAGAGAAAACACGATAGAAAACACGATAGAAAAAAGAGGATAGAGAAAACACGATAGAGAAAAGAGGATAGAGAAAACATAATAGAAAAAAGAGGATTGAGAAAACACGATAGAAAAAAGAGGATAGAGAAAACACGATAGAAAACACGATAGAGAAAACACGATAGAAAAAAGAGGATAGAGAAAACACGATAGAGAAAAGAGGATAGAGAAAACACGATAGAGAAAACACGATAGAGAAAAGAGGATAGAGAAAACACGATAGGAAAAACACGATAGAAAGCACGACAGATAACACGATAGAAATAACGACACAAAACACGATAGAAATAACGACAGAAAACACGATAGAGAAACACGACAGAAAAAACGATAGAGGAAACACGATAGAGAAAACACGATAGGGAAAACACGAGAGAAAACACGACAGAAAACACGATAGAGAAAACACGACAGAAAACGATAGAGGAAACACGATAGAGAAAACACGATAGATAACACGATAGAGAAAACACGATAGGGAAAACACGAGAGAAAACACGATAGAAATCACGACAGAAAAAACGATAGAGAAAACATGGCAGAAAACACGATAGAGAATATGATAGAAAACACGATAGCAAGCACGACAGAAAACACGATAGAAAATATGATAGAAAACACGATAGAAACACACGATAGAAAATATGATAGAAAACACGATAGAAAACACGATAGAGAAAACACGATAGAAAACTTTATAGGGAAAACGCGATAAAACATGATAGAAAACACGATAGAAAACATGTTAGTAAGAATTATAGAAAACATGATAGAAAACATGATAGAAAACATGATACAAAATACGATAGAAAGCTGGATAGAAAAAACGATAGAAAAAACACGATAGAAAACACGATAAAAAAAACACGATAGAAAGCACGACAGAGAAAACACGATAGAGTAAACACGAAAGAAAACACGATAGAAAGCACGACAGAGAACACGATAGAAAGCACGACAGAAAACACGATAGAAATCACGACAGAAAACATGATAGAGAAAACACCAGATAAAACACGATAGAGGAAACACGATAGAGAAAACACGATAGAAAACACGATAGGGAAAACACGATAGAGAAAACACGATAGGAAAAAGGATACAGAAAACACGCTAGAAAGCACGACAGAAAACACGACAGAAAACACAATATAGAAAACACGATAGAGAGCACTACAGAAAACACGATAAAAAATATGAAAGAAAACACGATAGAGAAAATACGAAAGAGAAAACACGATAGAAAACACGGCCTCCATGCTCCTGATAGTAAACTCTTAAAGTGAGCAGTTGACGAATGCCCTCATTAAGAATGTGACCTCTTCTTCCTACAATAAAGTCAGTGATGTATGTAATCTTCTCTTTCCTCTTAGTAAATAACAAAGTGTACAATAAAGTCAGTGATGTATGTAATCTTCTCTTTCCTCTTAGTAAATAACAAAGTGTACAATAAAGTCAGTGATGTATGTAATCTTCTCTTTCCTCTTAGTAAATAACAAAGTGTACAATAAAGTCAGTGATGTATGTAATCTTCTCTTTCCTCTTAGTAAATAACAAAGTGTACAATAAAGTCAGTGATGTATGTAATCTTCTCTTTCCTCTTAGTAAATAACAAAGTGTACAATAAAGTCAGTGATGTATGTAATCTTCTCTTTCCTCTTAGTAAATAACAAAGTGTACAATAAAGTCAGTGATGTATGTAATCTTCTCTTTCCTCTTAGTAAATAACAAAGTGTACAATAAAGTCAGTGATGTATGTAATCTTCTCTTTCCTCTTAGTAAATAACAAAGTGTACAATAAAGTCAGTGATGTATGTAATCTTCTCTTTCATCTTAGTAAATAACAAAGTGTACAATAAAGTCAGTGATGTATGTAATCTTCTCTTTCCCCCTAGTGAATAAAACGTACAATAAATAAAGTCAATGAAGTGTGTAAAATCCTGTTGCCCAATAACAAAAATTACAATAAAGTCAATAAAGTAGATATTGTAACAGAGCACTTCTTTTTTCTTCTCCTTTCTTCATCTTCATCTTCATCTTCTCCTTCTTCTTCTTCTTCTGTGTTCGCCTGACGATAACTCTTCTACGTGGCTGGCCCTTGAAAAACCATTTAAGTGGGAGTAGATGGGTTGTGACTTATTGGACTCTCGAATCAAACGTTTAACTGTCCATTAGAACAATAGTTGCTTTATCCGCCATTTGCTAATCGTGAACTACGTTCTTGAAACATGCATGCACACTTTGATGTAGAAATATAATCTATTCAACAATACAGTGGATCCGCGTACCTCGAACGAATCCAAAGTTCATCGTTCGAGCGCTACATTCGAGAGAATTGTGATCAGAAATTCAAACGATGCTTCAACATTCGAACTGCGCGTGCTCAAGAGCAGCGAATAAATGTCGTTGGTAAATGGTTGTTTGGTTTTGTGTCTAAGTTATCTCTTAGTTTAGCTGCTTCATATCATTGTCTGATTATTTTACATGTTCTCTACAGCTTTACTCGCGGCCCTGTTTAGTAATTATTTTTTTTTTGTATATTTCATATCCGTGAGTATCTCCTCTAAGTTATATGTTGCTGCACTCTCGCCTGGTTTCTGTGCTTTTTATCGCTTTATTTTTTGTTTACGGGAAACCACTATCTATCTACTACAGCAGACATGAAATGTATGAACTTAACGAAGCCAAAACGGACGGTTGTAGAATTGAGGATTGAAGTAAACAAAACAAGTAAAGTGTTAAAGCGGTAAAAGATAAGATGAAAGTAAACAAAACCAGTTAACCACTAGTATTAAGAGGCAGAAGAAAGTGAGAGAGAGAGAGTGAGAGAGAGGGGGAGAGAGAGGGAGAGAGATAGAGAGAGAAAGAGAGGGAGAGAGAGGGAGGGAGAGAGAGATGGATAGGGATCTCTAGAGAAATATAGAGGGATAGAGAGAGAAAGAGAGGAGAAAGGGAGTGAGAGAGAGGGAAAGGGAGTGAGAGAGAGGGAGAGAGAAGGAGAGATAGGGAGAGAGAGAGGAAGAGAGAGGGAGAGAGAGGAGAGAGAGGGAGAGAGAGGGAGAGAGAGGGAGAGAGAGTGAGAGAGAGAGGGAGAGAGAGTGAGAGATAGAGATAACAAATGTTCAGTTATTTGTACATCATAAAACATTTATTAGAAAGAGCCATAGGGGTGAAAACAGATCTATACCTATGTTTAAAAGATTATGCCAAAACATTTGACAAAGCTAAGTATCAAGAAATAATACAAATTTAGAAGGTATAAATGTAGACAGCAAAGATCTAGGAATGATACAAAAAAAAACATGTACTGGCAACAAACAGCAGCCATAAGAACTGGAAATAAATTGAAAATGCTTCAACAAATAAAATAGGATGTTAGGCAAGGTTGTGTGCTGTCACCAAATTTATTTAATATCTATAGTGAGATTATTTTCAAGATCCACAAGGGACATGCCTGGAATAACAATTAAAGGCCATAATTTAAATAACATTTTGTATACTGATCATACAGTCTTAATCACTAGAGCAACAATGAGTTACGAGAAATGTTAGATTTTATTGAGTTATTGAGTTATTGATTTATTTGCGGGTCATCATCATTGCACTCCGAACATGTCCATAGGTGCTCAGATCCCCTCCTCAGCAATTCCCTCAGTGTCCAGCGACTGACGACTCCAGTTCTATGTTGGTTGATAAGTCTTCTTACACGGCCACCAAGTTTCTCATTTCTGGCTGTGCCCATCTTAACTCCCATTTCCATCACCCGAAGAAGCGACGTTGATCTGTGTTTGTCGAAGTCCTGTGCTCTTCCCACATCTCGGAGTGCATTGATGACGTCCGCCCGATCCATCGGTTGCCCGTCCTCAACGACAGCGCAGCTAGCCAACCTGTCCGCTCTCTCATTTCCCCGTACTCCAGCATGTCCAGGGACATAGACAAAGGTGACCTTACGTATTTTGGATTTCTGCAACGACTCTACCCATTGCATGCGTACAAAGCCCGCCTCCACTATTTTTTATCATGCTCATCGAATCACTCAGTATACATGCGTGGATGTAGTCTTGTGACTCTAACCATTTGAATGCCTTGGTCACTGCCATCACCTCCATTGTCATGCTACTCGTGGTCATGGCGTATGCACCACTGTCTTCCTTGGCTATTCTGCCTGCCGAACGTGCTGTAAATGCCCATGCACTTTTTTCGTGTCGTCTTACAGATCCGTCTGTATAGATGACTGCATCTTTCTCATCGGTGTTATCGCAGATGAGACCGTTGACCTCAGCATTAACCACGACTGGGTTCTGTTCCCTACTTTTCCTGTCGAGTGTGACAATACATGAGAAAGTCCCCTTGAATTACGTAGGCACCGGTATCCACTCCTCACCAACGCTGATATTGGTAAGCCCACAGACCTGTTTGATGACATCTTCTGCTCGGCCCACCCATGATTTGCCTCTTTTTAGCCTGGTACCTTTCTCTGTGTTGAGCACGTGGTGCAATGGATGCTCTGTATCTGTACTAATCTTCAGGTATGCTCGTGCTCTCCAGATCTTGATTCTGTCATCCATGGTTGGAAAGTCAAGAAGATACCTCACTGCCACACAGGGAGTGTCCCTCGTACATCCCAGGATAATGCGCATAGCTTCATTTTGTATTTTCTCCAGCCTATCAATTTGAGTCGTACTGACAGTAAGAATGGCCAGGGCATACTCGATTGGTGCGAGGACTAATCCCTGGAACAGAAGAGTAAGTAGCCTCTGCTCGATGTTGGCAGCTGCCATGACCTTCAAGGCGGCTAATCCTTTGCGGGATTTTGTTATCACATGGTCAACGTGGTCCCGAAAACACAGGCTGCGATCAAACTTAACTCCGAGGTATGTCATCAACTTGTCCCTGGTCACCTCATCAGCTCCCATTCGTACTACCGGTGTGGTCGTATTAACGATATGATTGTTAAGGGAGAACCATGAAACTGATGCTTTATTAGGATTAACCAAGGCACCTGAAACCCCACACAGGAAGAAATGCGATCGAGTTCGTCTTGCATTGTGGAGGCGATTCCCGTCTGTCTCTTCCCTGTCGATATACCAGAATATCATCAGCAAAAGTCATAGTTCTTCCCCTCCCATCCAGCTGTTGGGCCGTGATCGTTATTGTGTACACATTAAATAGAACTGGTGACAATGGTGAGCCTTAGATTTTATATTGAAGGAAAAGCAAAATTAATGGACTCAAGAAATTGAAAAAAAAAAAAAAAAAATTTAAGACATAATGATAGCAACAAAGAAAAAGACACCACCACAGAGAGACACTGAGAAGAGCATTGATGAGAGAGGCAAGAGCAGCAGGATTCGGCTCCCTCAAAATGAGTTAGAGCTGCTTGCACAGAATAGAGACAAATGGCGAGATTTGATAAAATAGCTTTAAAAGAATTGAAAACTGCTAGAACAAAATTAAGATAAGAGGAGTATCTTGGTCTACGTCCTATGGACCGGCTACGACTCGTAAAGTCAATAGATAGATAGATAGATAGGTAAGTTGGTAGCCAATTTGAATCATAATCGCGACGCAGTGTTTGTAAGTCTCCGCTGGAGTTGATACAAACCCCCAGAAATGGTAAGAGTTTGTTTCGAGAATTTTCTAGATAGCGCAGCGCAGGACTTTCTAATCACTTGAACATTGAACAGCGCTCCGCTAGATGGCGTACTGAAAACAGTTTGCAACTCAGGGCTGTGAGATCCGGGTACTACCGAAATTGCAACAAACGTTATTTTTTGTTAGTGAATTTTTCTATTGGACGTCATAACGTAATTTTTCCAAAGGTTTTAAGTCTTTGTAAGTTAAAGCTAGTTAGATTCGTATAAGAAGATATAAGTTTTCGAATCGCGAATATTTTACAAGATTCAAGTATTCTAATGTACTATTCCTTATATACATGTATAATATGAATAACCACTTTACATGTGTACGTATATGTATAATTATTATGAGATTAAAAAATAATGAGTCAAGCTGAGTACAATATATGAGTCAAGCTGAGTACAAGAAGAATAGAATAAGAGAAAGCAAACAAAATGAAGTGTGAGTAATAAGCAATCCACAAGAACGGTTTTTTTTTGTTGTTTCATCTTTTTTGTTGTTTGACCATCTATCACATTTGGCTCCCTAGCTTTTATGTTTTGACGTTGGGAGTTTGAATTTGTTTTCTCATATACTTTATTTAATAAATGTAAATTCCATTTCGTATCTTCACTTCACGTGTTAATATAGGTGTGTATATATATATAATTAATTATTTTTTTTAAAACCGCACTATTTTATTTGTTTTTCATTAAACACAGATTTCAAATATTTCTTCAATTAAAAACTTATGGTTAATCATAACCATGTATATATATCTATATATATATATCTATATATATATATATATATATATATATACTTCATGATGAAGTACCGTGTTTTTATAACATGTGTGTCCTGTATAATTAAGCATTATTTGGTGTCAATATTTATAGACATGAGTGCTCTATAAGTATTTCCTAGCCTCCTCAAAGCGTTTTATTATTCCTGGTCGTAGTTTTTTGGTTGTTGTATATTCAAACCCACTGAAAGACCACTGCAAAGTTCAAGGACACATCCTATTTTCCAGGAATTGTGTTCTAATTCAGAGGAAGCTGTTTGGATAGAAATTTGATGAGGCCACTTGAAGCACAAGCATACACTTTCGATCTTCCATAAGAGGTCTGATCAACACTCTTGGGGCGTAGGAAAAGGCTCTGGAGGTACGCTGTATTATGTTTGATGTGGGTCTATCGAATATTCTAATTATTTACTCAGTCATTTAATCAATCATTTTCTTTGAAGCAGCTCTTATCTCAGCATTTTATCCACTTCTGAATAATGATTAAAAGAATTGATCACATCACACTAAAAGTACTCAAGTGTGCTCAGTCTTAGCTCAGCGATATCCCCAATAAATTATGCAAAGGAAGCACGCTGATAATTCTTGTGGTATAGTAGACTTGTTGGTATTGAGGCAAGACGCCAGTCTCGAGACAGAGAGGTCGTGAGTTCAAGTCCCGGGTACAATATTCTGGATTTTTACTTGTGATTTCTCTCTGCTGTAACCACCCCTGGTCTCAGCAGGGAGGACCGGATTGAAAAGTCAAGTATTCATCGACGGAGAAAATTGTGAGTTCCTTCGACGACGGTGTTATCTGCCTGTGAGGCGAGGGACCTCTGTGGTTGCCACGGCTGCCAGGGAAAAAGGATTAACGCGCAAAATTATGTTCCTATTCTGTAGGGACTTTCAACAAAGGTGAAAGATGGCGAACGCAACAGCAACAAAAAACATTCTTGTGGATTGCAAATATTTGACACTTCATTTTGTTTACTTACTCTTACTCTATTCATCTTGTACTCATCTTGACTCATGATTCTTGAATCTCATAAAAGTATCGTTGATAACCACCGCGTCACTGACTGTCTTGTAAGATATAATAAAGAGATCTATATTTTAGCCAAGTACCAAAATTCTCATCTCTATGGAAGCCGTCCGTCAACTCTCTCATTGGACTTCTGAATGGCCAGGACTGTAGATTCGCAAAACCTTCGATTGTCCAGTCTGCTCAAAATAAAACCACCCAATCTGATTCTCACTAAGCATCGCCATCTATATCGCCATCTATATGGCCATCTATATTGCCATCTATATTGCCATCTATATTGCCATCTATATCGCCATCTATATCACCATCTATATCGCCATCTATATTGCCATCTATATTGCCATCTATATTGCCTGCCATCTATATCGCCATCTATATCACCATCTATATCGCCATCTATATTGCCATCTATATTGCCATCTATATTGCCATCTATATCGCCATCTATATTGCCATCTGTATTGCCATCTATATTGCCATCTATATCGCCATCTATATTGCCATCTATATCGCCATCTATATCGCCATCTATATCGCCATCTATATCGCCATCTATATTGCCATCTGTATTGCCATCTATATCGCCATCTATATCGCCATCTATATTGCCATCTGTATTGCCATCTATATCGCCATCTATATCGCCATCTATATTGCCATCTGTATTGCCATCTATATCGCCATCTATATCGCGATCTATATCGCCATCTATATCGCCATCTATATCGCCATCTATAGAAGTAAGCTTGAAGGTTGAAAAAGAAAATCCTGAAAACTACCAACCAGCTGTGACATTTACAGCTCTGCGAACAGCAGTGGTTGTGGGTACAATGGTGTCAATCGTCTATAATTCCTAGAGCTGAAAACGTCACGCTGGTAGATGTATAGTATTGAAGTGAAAAAGAGAGTTCATCGGTGTTATGTAAAGCCAATTCTGGCCTATGGAAGCGAATCATGGACAGTAAACAAACAAATGTAAAGACGATTAGAGGCCACAAAGATGGGATTTCTCAAAAGAATGTTGAAAGTTCTCCGAACAGCTAAAAAGGCCAACGAGGAAATTCTCAAAGAGGCCAACACAAAAACGGAGCTACTAAAAAACATCACAAAGAAACAATCAACATTTTTAGGGAACATCATGAGAAGAGGAAATTTGGTTACAACTGGCAAAATAAAAGGAAAGAGAGATTAAGGACGACAAAGAGAGAAAATACTAGATAGCTTGGTGTCGTGGCATGGAAACCAGTCAACAACAGAAATTATACTATGCACGGTAGACAGAAGATTGTGGAAGGACATGATCGCTTATGCCTACCGGTATGTCAAATGATGATGATGATGATGATGATGTCGATTAGAAGTATTCAGTGGTTTCACATTCAGCCATCAGGCTTAGTTCTATAGGTGGTAATGAACTAAGAGTATAACACAATAACGAATGTTTTTTTTTTTCTTTAAGTGGGTTTAAGAAATCCAGTGCAGCACAGCAATAACCAGTCCACCTTAATCCTACTACCGGTGGGAGTTAAGGCGTAAGCTCAGCTTGCCCAACATTGCATTCTCACACACAGTTCGATATACAGTTTGCTTTTGTTTTGTTTGCGTACACCAGCTAGTACCTCTAGCGATGAGAGACTGGATCTTGTGTGAACTTTCCTTTTCTTTCTTCTATTACACACCGACTGCTGCGAGCTTAGATGTCCCCCGCCACACAAGCAGATGTTCTCCAACTTTAGTAGTACTCTCATTTTTTTTAACGTCGAGAATTGTTTATGCTTTGAGTATTTTTTTAAAAACCTACCCGGACAGAGGTCACTTTTTAGTCTACTCTTTTCTATCAATCTTATCTTGATAGAGGCCCTTTTTGGTCTACTCTTTTCTATCAATCTTATCTTGATAGAGGCCCTTTTTGGTCTACTCTTTTCTATCAATCTTATCTTGATAGAGGCCCTTTTTGGTCTACTCTTTTCTATCAATCTTATCTTGATAGAGGCCCTTTTTGGTCTACTCTTTTCTATCAATCTTATCTTGATAGAGGCCCTTTTTGGTCTACTCTTTTCTATCAATCTTATCTTGATAGAGGCCCTTTTTGGTCTACTCTTTTCTATCAATCTTATCTTGATAGAGGCCCTTTTTGGTCTACTCTTTTCTATCAATCTTATCTTGATAGAGGCCCTTTTTGGTCTACTCTTTTCTATCAATCTTATCTTGATAGAGGCCCTTTTTGGTCTACTCTTTTCTATCAATCTTATCTTGATAGAGGCCCTTTTTGGTCTACTCTTTTCTATCAATCTTATCTTGATAGAGGTCACCTTTTGGTCTACTCTTTTCTATCAATCTTATCTTGATGGAGGTCACCTTTTGGTCTACTCTTTTCTATCAATCTTATCTTGATAGAGGTCACTTTTTGGTCTACTCTTTTCCCTCAATCTTATCTTGATAGAGGTAACTTTTTGGTCTACTCTTTTATATCAATTTTACATGTACAAATGTAATTTTTTCCCCTTACTCTTTTTTATCAATCCTGCTAGGGCAGAAGTATTTTTCCCCCTAACTCTCTCCTTTCAATCCTGTCCGATCTGAGGACTACTACTTGGCCTACTCTGTTCGATCGTCAAGGGTTCTTTAACTCTTTCAGTACGGAAGGTTTTTATCAATTTAGTGGTAGAGACTTCAGAGACGAAATTTTTTATGTTTTTAAATATTGATTTACATGTTTTCTATTTATATAAACCATAGCATATTATATAAGAATTGTTTTATTATTAAACAAGAAATTAGATTTTACAAATACAAAAATGATTCAAGATATGTAAAAAGAAAATGGTTTGATGACAATTTACACTAATCAAACTGAGAGTGACGCACTATCCGGCGAAACGTACAGAACGAGTTAATGTGTGTAGAATGTTCATAGGACTTCCTGTTTTTCTGCCGTTCTCCGGGAGGACTAGACATCGATTTTCGCTACCCGTAAACCAGGGGAAGGTATAACGATGCCGAAACCAAGGATTAGATTTATGAAAAATTATCACCTCTTGTTTTGGGATTCAAACCCTGGTCCTTCGTTGCCTATCCCGACAGCTTACCTCTAGATTCATTATTCATCATCATCATTGAGTGCTGTCAGCAAATCTGAGGTTGGCTACCATGGAGCGCAATTCCGCACTGTCTCTTGCTTTGACAGTGCAGATTGTCAAAGTCTGACTTCTCCATCCTTTTATGTTACTCGCCCATGTTATTCTTGGTCTACTTCAGCCTCTTTTACCTTGTATTTTCCATTCCAAAATTATTCGAAGCTATGAAACCCACGAAGTTACTCTTTAACGTGCTCCAGTAAAGAGCACGTATGTTACAGTTTAGGTTTGAAATAGTGTAATATTATAAAAATTGTTTCTAATCATATATATTGTTTTGTTATTTTTCTTTGATGCCCTATAATCTATAACCTACAAATACAAAAATACGATAAGTGATAACTAAATTGTCTGACTATGTATTTAAATAGAGTATGAACGTGTGTCGATGGCTGGGTAATCTAGAGGTACCATGTCGGCCTCAGGAGGGGAAGGAACCAGGTTCAAAGCCCACCAAAAGAAGTGACGATTTTGTTAAAATAGGAAATATTAATCCGTGGCTTCTTCGTGACTTTACCTTTCTCTTGTTGGTGGCTCCCTCTAGTTGAGAGAATCATCCGACTTGGCTACCGACGCTCGGACAACCCGTGTTCGATTCCCGCTGGGAGTTGTGTGAGTTGTACTCGTGATTGAGAAAAAATACCCCGGCAGTCTACCCAGCCGCTGGCAGAAATGGGTACCAGGGTAGTACTCTGGGAAGATGAGGAATCCCGCCTCGCACCGTGAGTTTCGATGCTTGAAGCGACACTATTCAGAAGTCCTCGAAGACTTCTGGATAGGTGGTCGAGCATATATGGGAGAAAACCCCCGAGCTAAGACGCCGATTCAAGTCTCGTAATTTACCTGTAAATTTTCCCTCCTCTGGTTTTTCAGGTATCTCACAGGTAGTGAGATTTGACCTCAACCCTCTCAGAAAAGGGCATTAAAAGAATGCCCCGTGTCCACTCGTGCACATTAAAGACCCTTCTCAATTGAAATCGAAAAGAGTAGGCAACAAATATGGCCGCTACAGGGCAAGTTGTCAGCAGAAACATACCAACATTGTGGATCCAAGGACATGCTACGGAGTTCGTGCACGTGGGCCACGATTCTCCTGGGATTTTCCGGAGATACTCGAGGGGGATATCGGAGCACCTATGATTGGTCCGGTATGCAATGATGATGATCCTAACAACAAACAAACAAAAGACGTGTTTATTTTGTTCCTGTTATTTTTAATTTTTAAAAATTGATTTGTCTCTACCCCATTAAAAAAAAAAAAACCACTTTGATCTGTTACGTAACCAGGCGGGGTGTATTTTGACCTGGATGATAAGTTGTCGCTTCAACTTAATTGTAATAACTAGCTTTTGCTTTTATACTCTCGTTAGGACAATAGTAATCCCTGCTAGTCCACTAGGTAGACTCCAGTAATTAGAAAATGCCGTACAGAGAGAGCGAGAGAGAGAGAGAGAGAGAGAGAGAGAGAGAGTCTTTTAAGATAGTTAGAACAATAGATCTAATCCAGTAATCTAGTCCAGGAACTGTTGCTTTTTTCAATTCGGGGGTGAAACTTTACAGTCTGTCATTATGAAAATCGTTCTCTTTGTAAAACACTTGTATAGGACACATATATATTCCTAAATGACAAAAAATATCAGAGGAGAGTCATGAAGAGAAGTTCCGCTGCAAAAACAAAAGGACAATGACATCATTTAAACCTTCTCACACCCTCGCTTAACAAACAAACACGGACCTTCTACTACTGGTTACCGTCCCTACCATGGTTGCATTCACGAAATCACTCACTCTCTCCCTCATATTAACGTACTCATGCATTCTCGCTCATCGTCGTTCATCTTAAATCTGTGAGTCACGAGTTAATTATGATTGCTGTAGTCCCAAACTGTGGCAGTGAGCTCGGCGAGGGGCCCTGATGAGCAATGCTCATCTGTGGAAACAAAGACACCCACAGAGGGCGTAGACGTTGGAAGTGGATAGGGGGCGAATAAGGAAGGGATGTAGAGGAGTTGCACAGCAAGGGCGGGGACAGAATTGTTGGGGAATAGGGATTACGTATTGAAATGGTCTCTGGGATACGTCTTTAAAAGCTTGTATAATTCTATGATTACCGTTGACGTCATTTCAAATTATGCTACAAGCGTAACATACGAAGCGGGAAAAGTGTATGCACGAACACGTTCATTTGATGAGTGTCGTGTGTTTACATCCTGACAAGGTAAAATGCAGAACTGAACAACAATTAGGAGACAGCCTTTTTCTTTCTCTTTCACTTTTTTATTTTTAAGGAGTACACATTTTCGAAGTAACATTTTGTACCTTTTTATAGTTCAACATTGGTTCTACTTAATTTCATTTTCTCTTTTTTAAATTTTCGTAAATGACATCGTAATGGACATAAATGACATCGTAATGGACATAAATGACATCGTAATGGACATAAATGACATCGTAATGGACATAAATGACATCGTAATGGACATAAATGACATCGTAATGGACATAAATGACATCGTAATGGACATAAATGACATCGTAATGGACATAAATGACATCGTAATGGACATAAATGACATCGTAATGGACATA
The DNA here is from genome assembly GCA_032433765.1 of Megaustenia siamemsis. NCBI lineage: Eukaryota > Metazoa > Mollusca > Gastropoda > Stylommatophora > Ariophantidae > Megaustenia > Megaustenia siamemsis. The sequence continues at coordinate 38,549,319 of JAVIAB010000124.1, forward strand.
AATGACATCGTAATGGACATTGCACCCAGTATACATTCAGCAATATACGCAGATGATCTGGCGTTATGGGCTCGCGAGGAAAGTATGTCGGTGGCTGGACCCAGGATGAAAGATGCCCTTGGTGAACTTGAAAAATGGACGAACACCTGGTTCTTACCAATCAACGAAAAAAAAAAAACTACATATACAATTTTCAGCCTATCAAGAAACACACTCTGTAAACTTGAAGATAAAAGACCATGCACTCCCTATTGACCAAAACCCAACATATATTGGCGTCACCATGAATCGCAAAATGACTTGGAAAAATCAGATAGACAGAGCAAGGAAAAAAGCCAGAAAACGAACAAATATTGTGAAGAAATTCGCAGGAACGGACTGGGGAGGGGGGGGGCAGACAGCAATATTTTGAAAAGACTATACGTAGGAAGAGTCAGACCAGCAGTTCTAGAGTATGGAGTCACAGCCTGGGCTATGGCTTCCAAATCACACCTTAGCAAATATACAGAACACAGAACTTAGCTGCCCGTATCATCAATGGTGCTATGAAATCTACACCTATCAAGACTCTAGAAACAGTAAGAGGTTTACAAACCTTAGATGACAGACGGGTTACTAAAGTATTGCAACAAGCGGAGAAATATAGAAGGCTCCTTAGCCACCCCATGCACCAAAAATAACTGGTTCCCAAATTGTACGACTAAAGAGGAGCAACTTCGCTGCAATTGCCAATGAACTGACTACTGGAGACCCAGTACTTTCCCAAACAATATGAAAACCCTTGGGCCCATCTGATATGTCTCCTCATAGTAAAGTAAAGAGCCCCGTCACGCCAAGTGGCGCATAGGGAATATGTTGTTAGTGACCATAAATTTTACAGACCTTCAGCACATGGTTTTTGTGGTAATGTGGTCGGTATTACGCCCGTGCCGCTTTACTTTCCCAGAAAAAATCCGGTACCCATTTAAGGCTGGGTGAACCCAGAAGCCGTCGGTTGCGATCAAACCCTACCCCTTGTCCTTTGTAGTCCAGTTCACTAACCACTGAGCTATCGCGGCTCCCTATGTCTCCTCGTGGAAAGCATAAAATACCAGAACTTACAGAAAATATAACAGGAAACATGAAAAAAGGCACCCAATCAGACACAGAAAGAAAACACATAGCAGAAAAACACATTAACGATACCTACCCACAGGAATCTTGGTCTCACATATACACAGATGGCTCTGCTACAAATACCACCAGAAATGGTGAGGGAGGTGTGTTCTTGACGATAAATAATCAGGACGAGATCACCAAGTCAATAGCTACTGGAAAATTCTCAAACAACTTTAAAGCAGAAACTGAGGCCATCAGAGATGCTGCAACACTGGCTACTCAATACAAAAATAACATGCACAATAAATTGGTGATTCTGACTGATGCACTGTCAGTATTATCAGCTCTAAAAAGCCCCAAGAACAATGAACTAGATGATTTGAGAACAACCTTGGACCAACTATGCAATAACTTCCAGAGAGTAGTCATTCAGTGGATACCATCACACTGTAATATACACGGGAACGAACACGCAGACAAATTAGCTAAAGAGGGAGGGACATTACCACAAGAGAACCATCCGCTCAGTTATGATGAAGTCAAATCCATCCTCAAGGGTTAGTTCCATGAAAAATGGAAACGAGAACACCCAATGCATAACGAGAGTGACGGATACCACCAACTATCAAGGAAGGATCAAGTCATCATACTTCGCCTACGCACAGGCCACAATAGAATGAGAAATCACATGTTCACCAAATTCAAAATAGGAACTACCAGCCTATGCCACTGTACACTGGACAATATGTCTACAAAATATGTTCTACAGGTTTGCCCCCAGTACGCAGACCTGAGAAAAACAATGTGGTCCACGCCTACCTTCCTGGAAGAAAAACTATATGGGGCAATCGATTCGCTTAAACAGACAGTTGACTTCATGCGAGAGTCTGGAATCCTACTCTGATTGAGTCTTCATCGCAGAGAGAGAGAGAGAGAGAGAGAGAGAGAGAGAATTTCATTCTCTTATGATAACCTTGTACTTCAGCTCTCACGACCTAGTGAGAACAGTGGACTTGTGGTTAGGAACTGAAGATCTGATTCGTTTGATGAGAATTGTAACTATGAAAAGGAGGTCAATGCATTTATGTTTCATCGGATGCTCTTTATCGTCACGTAAACTCATTTTTCCAAATTCCACTAGCGATCGCATTTACACACTTGGTTGAACAATGAAAAAGAGTATGGGAGACATCGTAAAAGAAGTAAACATTGAAAAGAACTGGCTTATAAACATCGTTTCATGGGAAAATAAAATACTACGGCAATAAGACTTTGCGGGCTGGAAAGAACAATGGAAGACATGGTTTCAGGAAGTTGAGAGAGGGACAGAAAAGGAAAAAAAGTGGTTGCAAGACATCAAAGACACTTTTAAAATGACAACAGAGGAAGTGGAAGATCTGGATAGAGAAAGAGAATCTTTCAGACGGGCTGTGGTATGTGAAAGGTCACACAAGCCGACGATGGTGAACGTAATTGCACTTTTTGTGGTTTAGAAGGAATCATAAATGAATGTCACAGAATTGGGAGAAGGAAGCAAATTGCACTAATTTCTTGCGACGGAGACCTACCACATAATGAGTCCGGAAGTGATAATGCCTTTGTCCTGTGGTTATGTAAATGTGACCTTAGAATGGTTTAGCACAACTAGCAAGCAACCAATGACGTTGTTGAACATGTGTATACTTACTGAAGTCCCACACTGAGTTAACAGTCATTTCTCTAGCTCTTGTTCTGAGCGAAGTGAAAAATCTATAGCACTCCAGCAACTAAAATGCCGAAGGGCAGGTGTCCAAATGCAGCTAGATCAATACCCAATCAGCAAACCAGTTCCCCGGAACCCACTTTCAAAATGAACACGTGTATGCGCCCTTACCGCTAAAACACATACACAAACACCGAGGAGGCAATGAAACGTTCTTGGCAAATGAGTGGATAGTAGATGAAACATTCTCTAATGGGTGGAAAGTAGATGAAACGTTCTCTAATAGGTGGAAAGTAGATGAAACGTTCTCTAATGGGTGGAAAGTAGACGAAACGTTCTTGTCAAATAGAGAGTCAATATTGTTTTTAAACGAGTGACGTTCAGTTTGAGCAATGAATCCAAGCTGATGTGAAATGCAATGTTTTAGTTATGTTTGACGTCATTCTTTGAAAATTAGACTTGAATCCAAACAGGTAAATGACTGTTGCGGTGAGAAACGTTCCGGGAACATCAGTATAAATGGGCAGACGGCAATTCGAGAATGTTCACAATAAGAAAAATATAAAAGCCAGAACAACCTATGGCATTAGTTTGACCAGAAATGGAATGAAAAAAAAAACATTCCTGGATGTTTTACATTTGAGAGGTTCAGTAACTACAGGGATAATTATCAGTCCGAATTTGTTCACCAAGGGCTGCTTGGATATTTCTATCATCTGTTTAGTAACGACAGCTTGGATATTTATATCATCTGTTTAGTAACGACAGCTTGGATATTTCTATCATCTGTTTAGTAACGACAGCTTGGATATTTATATCATCTGTTTAGTAACGACAGCTTGGATATTTATATCATCTGTTTAGTAACGACAGCTTGGACATTTCTATCATCTGTTTAGTAACGACAGCTTGGACATTTCTATCATCTGTTTAGTAAAGACAGCTTGGACATTTCTATCATCTGTTTAGTAAAGACAGCTTGAACATTTCTATCATCTGTTTAGTAACGACAGCTTGGATATTTATATCATCTGTTTAGTAACGACAGCTTGGACATTTCTATCATCTGTTTAGTAACGACAGCTTGAACATTTCTATCATCTGTTTAGCAACGACAGCTTGGACATTTCTATCATCTGTTTAGTAACGACAGCTTGGACATTTCTATCATCTGTTTAGTAAAGACAGCTTGAACATTTCTATCATCTGTTTAGTAACGACAGCTTGAACATTTCGATCATCTGTTTAGTAACGACAGCTTGGACATTTCTATCATCTGTTTAGTAACGACAGCTTGAACATTTCTATCATCTGTTTAGTAACGACAGCTTGGACATTTCTATCATCTGTTTAGTAACGACAGCTTGAACATTTCTATCATCTGTTTAGTAACGACAGCTTGGACATTTCTATCATCTGTTTAGTAACGACAGCTTGGACATTTCTATCATCTGTTTAGTAAAGACAGCTTGAACATTTCTATCATCTGTTTAGTAACGACAGCTTGGATATTTATATCATCTGTTTAGTAACGACAGCTTGGACATTTCTATCATCTGTTTAGTAAAGACAGCTTGGACATTTCTATCATCTGTTTAGTAACGACTGCTTGGGCATTTCGATCATCTGTTTAGTAACGATTGCTTGGGCATTTCGATCATCTGTTTAGTAACGATTGCTTGGACATTTCGATCATCTGTTTAGTAACGACTGCTTGGACATTTCGATCATCTGTTTAGTAACGATTGCTTGGACATTTCGATCATCTGTTTAGTAACGATTGCTTGGACATTTCGATCATCTGTTTAGTAACGACTGCTTGGACATTTCTATCATCTGTTTAGTAACGACAGCTTGGACATTTCTATCATCTGTTTAGTAACGACTGCTTGGACATTTCTATCATCTGTTTAGTAACGACAGCTTGGATATTTATATCATCTGTTTAGTAACGACAGCTTGGACATTTCTATCATCTGTTTAGTAAAGACAGCTTGGACATTTCTATCATCTGTTTAGTAACGACTGCTTGGGCATTTCGATCATCTGTTTAGTAACGATTGCTTGGACATTTCGATCATCTGTTTAGTAACGACTGCTTGGACATTTCTATCATCTGTTTAGTAACTACTGCTTGGACATTTCTATCATCTGTTTAGTAACGACTGCTTGGACATTTCTATCATCTGTTTAGTAACGACTGCTTGGACATTTCGATCATCTGTTTAGTAACGATTGCTTGGACATTTCGATCATCTGTTTAGTAACGATTGCTTGGACATTTCGATCATCTGTTTAGTAACGACTGCTTGGACATTTCGATCATCTGTTTAGTAACGATTGCTTGGACATTTCGATCATCTGTTTAGTAACGATTGCTTGGACATTTCGATCATCTGTTTAGTAACGACTGCTTGGACATTTCTATCATCTGTTTAGTAACGACAGCTTGGACATTTCTATCATCTGTTTAGTAACGACTGCTTGGACATTTCTATCATCTGTTTAGTAACGACAGCTTGGATATTTATATCATCTGTTTAGTAACGACAGCTTGGACATTTCTATCATCTGTTTAGTAAAGACAGCTTGGACATTTCTATCATCTGTTTAGTAACGACTGCTTGGGCATTTCGATCATCTGTTTAGTAACGATTGCTTGGACATTTCGATCATCTGTTTAGTAACGACTGCTTGGACATTTCTATCATCTGTTTAGTAACTACTGCTTGGACATTTCTATCATCTGTTTAGTAACGACTGCTTGGACATTTCTATCATCTGTTTAGTAACGACTGCTTGGACATTTCGATCATCTGTTTAGTAACGATTGCTTGGACATTTCGATCATCTGTTTAGTAACGACAGCTTGGACATTTCTATCATCTGTTTAGTAAAGACAGCTTGAACATTTCTATCATCTGTTTAGTAACGACAGCTTGGATATTTATATCATCTGTTTAGTAACGACAGCTTGGACATTTCTATCATCTGTTTAGTAAAGACAGCTTGGACATTTCTATCATCTGTTTAGTAACGACTGCTTGGGCATTTCGATCATCTGTTTAGTAACGATTGCTTGGACATTTCGATCATCTGTTTAGTAACGCCTGCTTGGACATTTCTATCATCTGTTTAGTAACGACAGCTTGGACATTTCTATCATCTGTTTAGTAAAGACAGCTTGAACATTTCTATCATCTGTTTAGTAACGACAGCTTGGATATTTATATCATCTGTTTAGTAACGACAGCTTGGACATTTCTATCATCTGTTTAGTAAAGACAGCTTGGACATTTCTATCATCTGTTTAGTAACGACTGCTTGGGCATTTCGATCATCTGTTTAGTAACGATTGCTTGGACATTTCGATCATCTGTTTAGTAACGACTGCTTGGACATTTCTATCATCTGTTTAGTAACTACTGCTTGGACATTTCTATCATCTGTTTAGTAACGACTGCTTGGACATTTCTATCATCTGTTTAGTAACGACTGCTTGGACATTTCGATCATCTGTTTAGTAACGATTGCTTGGACATTTCGATCATCTGTTTAGTAACGACTGCTTGGACATTTCTATCATCTGTTTAGTAACGACTGCTTGAACATTTCTATCATCTGTTTAGTAACGACTGCTAGGACATTTCTATCATCTGTTTAGTAACGACTGCTTGGACATCTCTATCATCGATTTAGTAACGACTGCTTGGATGTTTCGATCATCTGTTTAGTAACGACTGCTTGGACGTTTCTATCATCTGTTTAGTAACGACTGCTTGGACGTTTCTATCATCTGTTTAGTAACGACTGCTTGGACGTTTCGATCATCTGCTTAGTAACGACTGCTTGGACGTTTCGATCATCTGTTTAGTAACGACTGCTTGGACGTTTCGATCATCTGTTTAGTAACGACTGCTTGGATATTTCGATAATCTGTTTAGTAACGACTGCTTGGATATTTCGATCATCTGTTTAGTAACGACTGCTTGGACGTTTCGATCAATCGTGCTGGTGTCTATCACGTTCATTTGCAGTTGCAGGATTGACAGAGAACAACCTCTGCATCTGAGTGTTGTTAGTAAATTTAATGAAATTATCAAATTTTCGCTGATTAGTGATTGTCTACATCATATCACAGTTGATTATGATCAATGTTGGTGTACATCATATCAACTTTGGTTATAATCAATGATGGTGTACATAATTTCATCATTAGTTATAGTCTATGCTGATGTACATCATGTCAACTTTGGATATAATCAATGCCGATGTAAAGGTAAAGGTAAAGTGCGAGACTTGAATCTACGTCTTAGCACGAGAGTTTTCACCTATATGTGCTCGACCGCCTATCCAGAAGTGTTCGGAGACTTCTGGACATTGTCGCTTCAAGCATCGAAACTCACGATGTGAGGCAGCATTCCTCACCTTCCTAGATTACTACCCTGGTACGCATTACTGCCAGTGGCTGGGTCGACCGCGGTGGTATTTTTTTTCCAACCACGAGTACAATCCACAGTACTTCCAGAGGGAATCGAACACGGGTTGTCCGAGCGTGTCGGTAGCCGTGTCGAGTGGTTTTCCCAACTAGACTACAGAGGCCCCCACGATGATGTACACCATATCAACTTTGGTTATAACCAATTATGGTGTCAGCTATATCAACGTAGGTTATAATCAAAGCTTTATATTCGTTTATAACCTTCGTGTTATTTTAATCTGCTTTCTTTGTTTCTGGGTGATTGGTTCTAGAATCGTCATCACTAATATCTCTAACTCTCTCTCTCTCTCTCTCTCTCTCTCTCTCTCTCTCTCCTCGTTACATTCACTACTAAGACATTTCATTTAAACAATTATGATTGCTCTTTCATCTGTTAAAAGATATGCGCAACTTGATTGTTCGTAGTGAGACTGTTTAGTGAATGCTCTTTTCTACATTTATCGCCCCACGTGAATTGTTGATAATCGGTGTTGAATCACCATCCATTGTTTTTAGCTCGCTGATCTGCCATAGCTAAACCTCCGTCTCGTATCTGTCCGACACTGTAGAGTCAGTGGTCTCATCAAATGCAAGGGAGGGCAGGTGTTTATGGAGATTCATGAAAAGGAGTTTTTGTTTAAAATATTACCGAGTTTCAATATAAAACTATAACTTGTACAAAAATCATGAACTGTGTAGCAAATATAAACATACGAATGGGATAAATCAGTATGTTTGTTAATTTAATTCATTTCTCATCTCGGGCCGAAAACAACAAATAGGGCGGAAGATATAGCTTTTTTTGACTGACGATTTGCTGCTAGTTCTTGTACGTTTTGGTTGTTTCTTAGCCCCAAAACTGAGCCTTCCCTAGAGATTGTTCAGCTTAGCAATACTCTTGGCCTGCCTTAATTTCTTTTGCCATATGGTTTCCACATGAATGCCCGGTGTCTTTCTTCACTCATTCTCAGAACATGCCTGATGTATTTCTTCACTCATTCTAATCACATGCCTGATGTATTTCTTCACTCATTCTCAGCACATGCCTGATGTCATTCTTCACTCATCCTCAGCACATGCCTGATGTATTTCTTCACTCATTCTCATCACATGCCTGATGTATTTCTTCACTCATTCTCAGCACATGCCTGATGTATTTCTTCTCTCATTCTAATCACATGCCTGATGTATTTCTTCACTCATTCTCAGCACATGCCTGATGTATTTCTTCACTCATTCTAATCACATGCCTGATGTATTTCTTCACTCATTCTCATCACATGCCTGATGTATTTCTTCACTCATTCTCATCACATGCCTGATGTATTTCTTCACTCATTCTCATCACATGCCTGATGTATTTCTTCACTCATTCTCATCACATGCCTGATGTATTTCTTCACTCATTCTCATCACATGCCTGATGTATTTCTTCACTCATTCTCATCACATGCCTGATGTATTTCTTCACTCATTCTCATCACATGCCTGATGTATTTCTTCACTCATTCTCATCACATGCCTGATGTATTTCCAGCAGCAACTTCTTCGTATAAAGTTGACACATACTCGTATTTATATTTGTCTTCTTATATTCGTCCAATATCCGTTAGATTCAAATTTATTCTTTCCAGCTTATTTATTAGACATTAATACTACATCCACGCTATTTATTAGACATTAATACTACATCCACGCTATTTATTAGACATTAATACTACATCCACGCTATTTATTAGACATTAATACTACATCCACGCTATTTATTAGACATTAATACTACACCCACGCTATTTATTAGACATTAATACTACATCCACGCTATTTATTAGACATTAATACTACATCCACGCTATTTATTAGACATTAATACTACACCCACGCCTGCATTCTACGTGATTCGAAGAGCATGATAAGAAAGGCGAAGGCGGGCTCTGTACGTAGCCAATAAGTGGAGTCATTGGTGAAGTCAAAAATAAGTAGAGAAAGGGCACATAACTACGACAACCATGCGTCTACATTACTCCTTCAGATGAAAGGGAGGTAAGATGGGCACAATCAGAAACAAGAAAACTTAGTGGGCGTATAAGAAGACTTATCAATCAACACAGAACTGGAGTCGTCAGTCGCTGGACGGGACTTGCTGAGGAGGGGATCACCTATGGGCATGTTCGTAGTGCAATGATCATGACTCGCAAATAACTCAATAACTCAAAAGCATTTGTCCTCAAAGGCATGTTTCTCCTTTTGTTTAACATTAATGAAGTATTGCTACATTTTTAGCTCAATAATTTATTACTATTTATTAGTCCTGGCTTAAGCGAAATATTATCATTCGATGTATAAGCTTTCTATTATTATCGGGAGTCGAAGTGTCAAAGTAGAGCTTTATCCAAATGATCGACCACTACACACTCTCCAATAGAGACTAACCTAAAGGGAGAACCTGAGATGTGGAGTTGAAGATAGTAGTACTAGCTTATGAGAATCATTCATATCTGAACTGTAATGTTAAGTTAAGTTAAGTTAAGTTAAGTTAAGTTAAGTTAAGTTAAGTTAAGTTAAAGTTTGAGTTTGAGTTTGAGTTTGAGTTAAGTTAAGTTAAGTTAAGTTAAGTTAAGTTAAGTTAAGTTAAGTTAAGTCAAGTTGAGTTTGAGTTGAGTTAAGTTACGATCGCCATCGCAGTACACCGGACGAATCTTTTATACTCCAATATTCCCATCAAAACATCGACAACCTCCGAGGAGAACCCAGACTTGCGTGTACAAGCTCTGTAGCACGAACGTAAAAGATAAACTTTGGCGGTTACCGTTTCGAAACACTTGCACATCGTCATAATGGGTAGTCCTGTGTAATCTTCTCTGTTCTGCTCTTGGTCACCATCCGCATGATTATGATTATGCTTTCAATTGATAGTTACTCTCTGTCATGTGACTTTCATGTCTGAATTTTATACCATTTGTTATCACGACACAATTATAACAAAACATTTACAACTATACTCTGTCATGTCACTCACTATACTAGAACATTTACAACTGTACTCTGTCATTTCAATCATTATGACAGAACATCAGACATCAACAATCATCAACAGTCATTAGCAATCATCAATAATAGCCAACAACCACCAACAATCATAAACAGTCATTAACAATCATAAACAATCACCATCAATCGTCAGCAATCATTATTTCATTTTCATACCAGAACATCCGCAAAAGTTTCTTTCATATCAGATGAACACACAGACATTTACATTATATTCTGTTATTTACATTTACACCAGGACATTTACATTATATTATGTTATTTACATTTACACCAGGACATTTACATTTATTATGTTATTTACATTTACACCAGGACATTTACATTTTATTATGTTATTTACATGTACACCTGGACATTTACTCTATTTTGGTTACGAAACGTTTATACCTTGACATTTGAATATCTTCCTCTTTATGTATTGTCTACGCCATACCTGGACATTGTCGCTGCTTTTTTATTTATTTATTTTTTTTTTTTGCCGTGTCAATTTTGTTATCTAGACAATGTGGTACAAAACAAAAAGCCAACAAAAAAGCCTGATCAGCAAAGAAGAACATCCACATTGTCACAAACAATGAATATATGGGATCAGTAGTAACTAACAATGGAGACAGACCGAAAGAGTTTAAAAGAAGGTTAGCAATTGCAACACATGAATTACACGTCATGAAGAACATGTGGCACAATACCAGCAAGGCAGTAAAATTAAAAATTACGGAAGACATGTATTTTCCCCAGGTTATTATATGGTTGTGAATCGTGGATGATCTTCAAACTACAAGGAAGAAAATCGATTCATTCGAAACAAAATACTGCAGAAAAAAAATCCGTAAGATTGAGTTATTGAGTTATTTCCGGGTCATCATCATTGCACTCCGAACATGTCCTTAGGTGCTCAGATCCCCTCCTCAGCAAGTCTCGCAGTGTCCAGCGACTGACGACTCCAGTTCTGTGTTGGTTGTTAAATCTTCTTACACGCCCAATAAGTTTCTCATTTCTGGCTGTGCCTATCTTAACTCCCATCTCCATCATCCGAAGAAGTGACGTGGATCTGTGTTTGTCGAAGTCATGTGCTCTTCCCACATCTCGGAGGGCATTGATGATGTCCGCCCGATCCATCGGTTGCCCGCCTCAACAACAGCACAGCTAGCCAACCTGTCCGCTCCTTCATTTCCCCGTACTCCCGCATGTCCAGGGACATAAACAAAGGTGACCTTATGTATGTTGGACTTCAGCAATGGCTCTACCCATTGCATGCGTACACAGTCCGCCTCTACTTTTTTTTATCATGCTCATCGAATCGTATATTCAGTATACATGAGTGGGTATAATCTTGTGACTCTAGCCAGTTGAATGCCTTGGTCACTGCCATCACCTCCATTGTCATGCTACTGGTGGTCATGACGTATGCACCACTGTGTTCTTTGACTATTCTGCCGGCCAAGCACGCTGTAAATGCCCAAGCACTTCTTTGGAGTCGTATTACAGATCCATCTATATAGATGACTGCATCTTTCTCATCGGTGTTATCGCAGATGAGACCGTTGACCCCCGCATTAACTATGACCGAGTTCTGTTCCCTACTTTTCCTGTCGAGTGTGACAATACACGAAGATACATCGCGATAATGAAAAAGAGCAATGAAGATACTAATTGACTAAAGATTACCAAAAAATTGGCTTGTAAACACCATTCTACATATTAAATTAAAATACTATGGCAACGTCAAAAGACATAGCGGACTAGAAAGAACAATAATGGAAAGCATGGTTCTTGGGCGACGCATCAGGGACAGACCAAGAAGAAGGTGGTTTCCACACATCAAAGAGACATTGAACATGACAACAAAGGAAATGGGAGATCTGGCTTGAGACAGCGATTCTTTCTGTGGGCTGTGGTGACTGCAACGTTCAGTAAAGAACAGGCAGCATGATGATGTTAATGAGATAATGGCGTTATTGATATCAAATCCATGTTATTTATCTAGACGATTTCGCGGGATGGTGCTTTAGAAACGTTCATGTCTGAGGATTGTGTTCACATACTTTGTAATGTCACGTTTGTCGTTACTTTCCAATTGTCCAAATCATTCGTTACAATTGTCATCATTTTATATTTGTTCCTTCAACGTTTAAAACTATCTGTACTTTGTGCTGTCCACAATATGTATAATTAAGGACATTGATTCTCCGTTTCGTATGTGGAATTCGATACTTCCTTTACCAGTTTCATGTTTCTACATTGCTTTTATTCCTGGTTCGGGCTATTTGATGTTTCGACACTGCTTCTTTCTTTTTTGTAGTTTTCATGTTTCACCATCAGCTCTCATCATGCAATATAACTGTTACTACTTCTACATTACTTATCGATTTCATTTCACCTTTCTGCTCGGAGATTGTTATTGATTTATCCCTGAATCATTAAAAGAAGGCAGACACAAGAACAAAGACCTCATTTCTATTTGACGTTTGCTTCTGCTGCAGCTGCTAGCTTGGGCAAATTCAGGACATGCAGGGGAGACAAAGCCGCAACGATTAATTCATTGGATAACTCTGCTCAGTGCTTCTGACGTGTCGGTCGGTATGTGACCGCCGTTTTTTCTGACCTGGGGCACGCACTTTTGTTTCTCGTTGTGATGGTGTCGATATTCTAAGTGGTCGGAATGTACTACTCGCATCTCTAAAGCGGTGTTCTCCATTCAGGCATTTCTCTGTACATTCATCGGTCTTGCTTGTAATGTTTGATTTTTAAATGATGGGTCTATATAACCAGTGGCTATATATGTATATATGAGAATATCATGGACAGCTTAGAAGAGTAGTGCAAACGTTCTAAAAGAGGCCAACTCAAAAGAGAGCTAATTCCCAATATTAGAAAGAAACAATCATGATTTTTTTTTTTTTTGCCATGCAATAAGGGAGTAGTTGAGATATATTGCAACAACGGGGAATATTGAGGGACGTGGAGATAGGGGGAAGCAAAGAGAGACGATACGAGACAGCTTAAGAGAATGGCTTGGCAGACGGTTAACAATCTTCCTCTTCTTTTACCTTTCAGCTCCCTTTTCAGCATTGGTTCACACCATTCATGTCGTTCTGTTTCTTGCCATTCTTTTATGATCATTCCATGTCTTCCCCATCATCTTCATCTCTGCTTCTATCTGTCTTCTCCAAGAATTCCTTGGTCTTCCTCTTTGTCTTTTCCGCTGGGGATTAAAAAAAGGGCCTGTTGTGTAATACTCTCAGTTGGCTTCCATAGTGTGTGTCCTATCCAGCGTCATCGTATTCACTGTATCTCTTTATCCACTGGTATTTGACTGGTACATTTCCATAATTCTATGTTAGTGAATTTGTCCTGCCATTTCTATCCTTTTGATCTGCATAAGCATCCATTAATAAACGTCTGTATCTTCATGATTGCCAATTTTGTTGTTCTCCATGTTTCACATCCAAATAATAGGACTGACTTAACATTGGAGTTTTTTAATTTTTGTATTTATCCTAATTTCTTTGAACTTCTATATGTTTCCCAGTGCAACAAAAGCTCCTCTTGCTTTTGATATCCTTATTTTGGTATCATTTTCTGTTCCTCCCTCTTTATCGATATTACTATCCAGATATATATAAGATTGTACGTCTAAAAGAGGTATTTCTCCTAATTTTATTTGGTTATTGCCAACTGCATTAATTTTCATAATGTCGGTCTCATCTCTATTAATTTTCAATCCTAGCTGTTGTGATCTTTCATCAAGTATGTTCATTTTATCCTGCATCTGTTGATGTCTGTGTCATAGGAGAGCAATGTCAGCAGCAAAGTCTAAATCATCAAGTTGCTTGGTCAGTGACCACTGGATTACATTTCTTTTGTTTCGAGTTTTTTTCATAATCCAATCCAGTAGAAAGAGAAATGGAGACAGAAGGCATCCCTGCCTTACTTCTGTTCTTATTTCAAATGCTTCTGTAAGTTTCATGCACAATACATTTTATTCCTTCATACATTAGACAATCAACAATAGGAATGATAGATAACTGTAGAGATCGAAAGTTGTTTAGAGACATGATCACCTACGCCAGCAGGCATGCTACTTGATGATGATCTATCTATCTATCTATCTATCTATCTATCTATCTATCTATCTATCTATCTATCTATCTATCTATCTATCTATCTATCTATCTATCTATCTATCTATCTATCTATCTATCTATCTATCTATCTATCTATCTATCTATCTATCTATCTGTCTATCTATCTGTCTGTCTGTCTATCTGTCTGTCTGTCTGTCTGTCTGTCTGTCTGTCTGTCTGTCTGTCTGTCTGTCTGTCTGTCTGTCTGTCTGTCTGTCTGTCTGTCTGTCTGTCTATCTATCTATCTATTTATCTATCTATCTATTTATCTATATATCTATACTTCTGATTGAATACCTCTGTATGTTTCTTTGTATTTCTGCTACATGTCTCAAGCAGGCACGTTTTGTATGTCTTCCAGTCTGTTTATTTGTCTGTCTGTTTGTATATATGTCTTTATTCGTTTGTTTGTTGTCGCGTCTATATGGATGTTCGTATGTTGTAGAATATTAATAGGTTAATACATGTATGTGTGCTTGGATGAATCAGCTAGTGAGTGGGTTGGTTGATGAGTGACTGAGTTGGCTGATGAGTGGATGAGTCAGTTAGTTATTGGGTTGGTTGTTGAGTGAGTTGATTGGCTGATGAGTGGATGAGTCAGTTAGTGAGTGGGTTGGTTGATGAGTGAGTGGATTGGTTGATGAGTGGATGAGTTCAGTTAGTGAGTGGGTTTATTGATGAGTGAGTGGGTTGGCTGATGAGTTGATGAATCAGCTAGTGAGTTGGTTGATTGATGAGTGAGTGGGTTGGCTGATGAGTGGATGAAGTCAGATAGTGAGTGGGTTGGTTGATGAGTGAGTTGATTGGCTGATGAGTGGATGAATCAGCTAGTGAGTGGGTTGGCTGATGAGTGGTTGAAGTCAGTTAGTTATTGGGTTGGTTGATGAGTGAGTTGATTGGCTGATGAGTGGATGAGTCAGTTAGTGAGTGGGTTGGTTGATGAGAGAGTGGGTTGGCTGATGAGTGGATGAAGTCAGTTAGTGAGTGGGTTGGTTGATGAGTGAGTGGGTTGGCTGATGAGTGGATGAAGCCAGTTAGTGAGTGGGTTGGTTGATGAGTGAATGGGTTGGCTGATGAGTGGATGAAGTCAGTTAGTGAGTGGGTTGGTTGATGAGTGAGTGGGTTGGCTGATGAGTGGATGAAGTCAGTTAGTGAGTGGGTTGGTTGATGAGTGAGTGGGTTGGCTGATGAGTGGATGACTCAGTTAGTGATTGAGTAGGATGACGGGCAGATAAGTTAGTTAGTGTGCGTAGGTGCTTAAGTAAATCCTTGGGTGGGTTAGTGGTTGAGTGAGTGGATTGTTGAGTGAGTCAGTCAGTTGGTGGTTAAGTGGTTAAGTGAGTGAGTCGGTGGGTAGGTGGGTAGTTGAATATGTGAGTCAGTGGGTGGATGGTTGAGTGAATAAGTCAGAGGGTGAGTGGTTGAATGAGTGAGTCAGTGGGTGGGTGGGTGGTTGAGTGAGTGTGTTAATGGATGGGTAGTTGAGTGAGTCATTCAGTGGGTGGGTGTGTATTTAAGTGAGAGAGTTTGTGGGTGGATAGTTGAATATGTGAGTCAGTGGGTGGTTGGTTGAATGAGTGAGTCTCTGTGTGGGTGAGTAGCTGAGTGAGTAAGCCAGACGGTATGTGGTTGAGTGAGTCAGTGATGTGTGGGTGGTAGGTTGAGTGAGAGAGTCAGTGAGTGGGTGTGGGGTTGAATAAGTGAGTGAGTATTTGAGTGGGAGGGTTGGTGGCTGGATGGGTAGTTGGGTTATTAATTCAGTGGGTAGATGATTGAGTGGGTTAGTGGGTGATTGAGTGAAGAAGTCAGTGAGAGAGTGATTAGGCAGGGTAGTGGATGGATGGGTAGTTGAGTATAGTAATTTGTGGATGGTTGAGTAGGGTAGTAGCAAAGACGATGGCACTGGAGAGGACACACACTACGGAAGCCAACTGAGAGTATTACACAACAGACCCTTTTTTGGAATCCCCAGGGGAAAAGACAAAGAGCAAGACCAAGGAATTATTGGAGAAGACAAAAGAAAGCAGAGATGAAGATGATGGGGAAGACATGGGGTGATCTTAAAAAAATTGCAAAAAACAGAACGACTTGGAAAGTGTTTGTTGAAGACCTATGCTCCACTGGGAGCTAAAAAGGTAGAAGAAGAAAAGTAGGGTAGTGTGTGCGTGGTTGAGTGAGTGTGTGCGTGATGTTACCGAAAGTTTGATTTAGTGTGCTGCAATTAATGAACGGGAGAGATCACGCGAGATTACGAGTGGCCTGATTAAAGAAAACATATAACGACCAAAATTTAGGAGTGATTCTATTAACAATTTTTGTTTCCCCTCTCTGCCTTCATAACACGTGACAGAATTGAAAATTAGCTTCCGTCAATAATATCTCCAACAGAGCTCAAACCTTGGGTGGTCTCGCTAATTCCCGGTAAGAATTTGCAGCTCACAAGAGACCCCGGTTCAACAAATGCACAATCTGCTCAGCTCCACTATTTTCACGGGATTAAATCAACCCCCTATCAGAGTTACAGCCATCCATTTGCCTCCCTTTAATGACCTCGCCCGACCACTGAAACAAACTTAATACGTTCAATCCGCAAAGCCATTTCCCTGTCATCGATTGCACTGACAGACTGCAGATCGTTAACCATGTCCTTTGACCAGCCATGCCACTGATACGAGTCAAGGTTAATTCTTTGGAGATTTGTGCATGTGATTCGACCTTGGATGTACACTGCGCGACCTCGTAGGTGTCAATTATTGATAGCTCAGTACTGATGCCAGGGTCAGCGAACTAGAGTTGACCAAGACGATGCCCTACATCAGAGTGGTAGTTTGTATCAAACTTGGTCAAAATAATACAATTCGCTAGGAAAGACAACATAATCTCAAAATATCGTCGTGAGGAAACTGTACATGTGACACGAAATATCGTCGTGAGGAAACTGTACATGTGGCACGAAATATCGTCGTGAGGAAACTGTACATGTGACACGAAATATCGTCGTGAGGAAACTGTACATGTGACACGAAATATCGTCGTGAGAAAACTGTACATGTGACACAAAATATTGTCGTCGGAAAATTGTACATGTGACACAAAATATCGTCGTGAGGAAACTGTACATGTGACACAAAATATCGTCGTCAGGAAATCGTACATGTGACACAAAATATCGTCGTCAGGAAACTGTACATGTGACACAAAATATCGTCGTCAGGAAACTGTACATGTGACACAAAATATCGTCGTCAGGAAACTGTACATGTGACACAAAATATCGTCGTGAGGAAACTGTACATGTGACACAAAATATCGTCGTCAGGAAACTGTACATGTGACACAAAATATCGTCGTCAGGAAACTGTACATGTGACACAAAATATCGTCGTCAGGAAACTGTACATGTGACACAAAATATCGTCGTCAGGAAACTGTACATGTGACACAAAATATCGTCGTCAGGAAACTGTACATGTGACACAAAATATCGTCGTCAGGAAACTGTACATGTGACACAAAATATCGTCGTCAGGAAACTGTACATGTGACAAAAAATATCGTCGTCAGGAAGTCGTACGTGTGACACAAAATGACTCAAAATGACTCAAAATAGTGTACCTAAGAAACCGTGTATGTCACACGAAATGATAAAAAATATAGTGGCGATGAATCTCTACATGCACACGAAAGGACACTAAATAGTGCAGCTAAGAAACTGTGTATGTCACACGAAATGATAAAAAATATCGTCACGATGAATCTCTACATGTCACACGAAATGATAAAAAATATCGTCGCGATGAATCTCTACATGTCACACGAAAGGAAACAAAATAGTGTAGCTAAGAAACTGTCTATGTCACACTAAATGACACAACATTTTGTCGAGAGGAAACTGTACCTGTCACACTGGATGACACCAAATATCGTCGCGAGGCATCTGTACATGTCACTCTAAATGACACAAAATATTGTCGCGAATAAGCTGTGTATGTCACACTAAATGACACAAAATATTGTCGCGAAAATATGTGTATGTCACATAAAATTTCATAAAATATTGCCTCGAAGAATCTGTGTATGTCACACTAAATGACACAAAATATTGTCACAAAGAAGCTGTGTTCCTCCCTAAAAGACACTATATATGAGCACAAGAATAAATAACCCGAAATGTGTCGTTACGAAACCCTAAATATCAAACCAAATGATGTAAAATAATATCACAACATAGTCGTATTAAACAGGCTAAATGATGCAAACAATAATTACGTCGATGTACATGTCAAACCAAGTGATGTAAATAATTCCGCGATATGCATGTCAAAACTATGGACATAAATAATTCTCCGATGTCATGTCAAGACAAATGACGTAAATAATCCCCGATGTCATGTTAAACCAAGTGACGTAAATAATTCCCCGATGTCATGTCAAAACAAGTGACGTAAATAATTCCCCGATGTCATGTCAAACAAAGTGACGTAAATAATTCCCCGATGTCATGTCAAACAAAGTGACGTAATTAATTCCCCGATGTCATGTCAAACCAAGTGACGTAAATAATTCCCCGATGTCATGTCAAAAAAGTGACTAAATAATTCCCCGATGTCATGTCAAACCAAGTGACGTAAATAATTCCCCGATGCCATGTCAAACCAAGTGACGTAAATAATTCCCCGATGTCATGTCAAAACAACTGATTTAAATAATTCCCTGATGTCATGTCAAAACAAGTGACGTAAATAATTCCCCGATGTCATGTCAAACAAAGTGACGTAAATAATTCCCCGATGTCATGTCAAACAAAGTGACGTAAATAATTCCTAGATGCCATGTCAAAATAAGTGACGTAAATAATTCCCCGATGTCATGTCAAACCAAGTGACGTAAATAATCCCCCGATGTCATGTCAAGCCAAGTGACGTAAATAATTCCCTGATGTCATGTCAAACAAGTGACGTATATAATTCCCCGATATCATGTCAAACAAGTGACGTAAATAATTCAACGACATGCATGTCAAACAAATGACTTAAAAATTCCCGATGTCATGTCAAACCAAATGACGTAAATAATTGTCCGATGCCATGTCAAAACAAATGACGTAAAAATTCCCCGATGTCATGTCAAAACAATTGACTTAAAATAATGTCGCGACGTACCCGCACATGTCAAGTTAAATGAAAAAAAATAATGTCGAGACTAATTATTGTGCTTCAGCCTAAATTCAACAAAACAATGTCTCACATTTCGTGCATGTCAGGTTAGATGACAACAAATAATGTCTCACAATTCGTTCATGTCAGGTTAGATGACAACAAAATAATGTCGAGACTAATTCGTGTGCTTCAGTCTAAATTCAACAAAATAATGTATCACAATTCGTTCATGTCAGGTTAGATGACAGCAAAATAATGTCTCACAATTCGTTCATGTCAGGTTAGATGACAACAAAATAATGTCTCACAATTCGTTCATGTCAGGTTAGATGACAGCAAAATAATGTCTCACAATTCGTTCATGTCAGGTTAGATGACAACAAAATAATGTCTCACAATTCGTTCATGTCAGGTTAGATGACAACAAAATAATGTCTTACAATTCGTTCATGTCAGATTAGATGACAACAAAATAATGTCTTACAGTTCGTTCATGTCAGGTTAAATGACAACAAAATAATGTCTCACAATTCGTGCATGTCAGGTTAAATGACAACAAAATAATGTTTCACAATTTGTGCATGTCAGGTTAAATGACAACAAAATAATGTTTCACAATTTGTGCATGTCAGGTTAAATGACAACAAAATAATGTCTCACAATTTGTGCATGTCAGGTTAAATGACAACAAAATAATGTTTCACAATTTGTGCATGTCAGGTTAAATGACAACAAAATATTACATTTGGATTTTGTTGCCACAACACGGCAAACGTTTTCTTCGTGGGTTAATGAGGAGGTGAAGTTAACGATTCACAGAACATTCAGTGAAGATCTAGTATAATAATAAAATAATCATCATTGTGTGCCGGATCCGCATCGAGGTTGGTTACCATGGACCGTCATCCCACTCTATCTCTTCATTTGATAGTGCAGGTTGTCATAGGCTGACTTTTCCATCTTTTGATCTAATCGTCCATGTTAGTCTATGTCTCCCTCTGCCTCTTTTACCTTGTATTTTCCCTTCGAATATTACTTTTACTTGGCGTCTGTGTCTTTTAACTTGCCCTAAAAAGTGTATACATTTGTATACTTATGTGAAACATATATTTGTATACTTATGTGAAACATATATTTGTATACTTATGTGAAACATACATTTGTATACTTATGTGAAACATACATTTGTATACTTATGTGAAACATACATTTGTATACTTATGTGAAACATATATTTGTATACTTATGTGAAACATACATTTGTATACTTATGTGAAACATACATTTGTATACTTATGTGAAACATATATTTGTATACTTATGTGAAACTATATTTGTATACTTATGTGAAACATACATTTGTATACTTATGTGAAACATATATTGTATACTTATGTGAAACATACATTTGTATACTTTGTGAAACATACATTTGTATACTTATGTGAAACATACATTTGTATACTTATGTGAAACATACATTTGTATACTTATGTGAAACATACATTTGTATACTTATGTGAAACATACATTTGTATACTTATGTGAAACATATATTTGTATACTTATGTGAAACATATATTTGTATACTTATGTGAAACATATATTTGTATACTTATGTGAAACATACATTTGTATACTTATGTGAAACATACATTTGTATACTTATGTGAAACATACATTTGTATACTTATGTGAAACATACATTTGTATACTTATGTGAAACATATATTTGTATACTATGTGAAACATATATTTGTATACTTATGTGAAACATACATTTGTATACTTATGTGAAACATACATTTGTATACTTATGTGAAACATCATTGACAGAAGAAGAATCATCATCTGGTTAGTAATTCCGAGTACAAATGGATCAAGTATAGCGGTGACGTCACTTTAATATTCATTTCTCAAAGGTTCTAATAATGTCAACACATCATCATCATCATCATCATCATCATCATCATCATCGAGTGCCTTCTCTGTTTCTTGCTTTCATGGTGCAGGCTGTCATAGATTGACTTGTCCATCTTTTGATGTTACTGGTCCATGTTAGTCTTGGTCTACCTCTGCCTCTTTTACCTTTTATTTTCCCTTAAACATTACTTTTAGTAGGCTGCTGTGTCTTTTAACATGCCCCAAAAATTTCATTTGTCTTGCCTTAATTGTATTTAGTAGTTCTATTTTTATTTTCAGTTGTTTTAAAACTTCATCGTTTGTTTTCTTTTCTTTCCATCCAATTCTACCTATTCTTCTATAAATCCACATTTCAAAGGCTTCAATTTTTTGTTCTGTTATTTTGTCTAATGTCCATGTTTCTGCACCATACAGGAATACTGAGAAGATGTAACATTTTGCCATTCTTAGTCTCAGCCATGCTGATATTTTTTTTGTTGTTAGTATATTTTTCATGGCATTAAAATTACTTTTTGCCATATTTATTCTGTTATTTATTTCAATTTTACATTTTCCATCATTGGTTATAGTATGTCCCATGTAGTTGTAGCTCTGGACTGTCTCCAGATGTATTCCCTCCACTGTGATATTTAATTGTAGGTCTTGAGAATTTTCTTTGTTTATGATCATAAATGTCAACACAACCGTCACTATTAACCTTATAATATTTCTTTGCTGCGGAGACGGCCGTCAACAGATGAAAACCTTCTTTCTGTTTCCTTTTGCTTATGTTACCTCTCTGCGTAGAGGGACAATTATATGTAGCACAAATATTACTTTTCTTCTTTTTAAGCGTCTCGCTCGGCTACTCTTCCTCATCGTCCGCCCTTAGAAGGACGTTGGGTAGACGTGGGTACATTGTGTCGCTAGTTTCTAATAAGCTACAATATCTGTGTTCTTCTGCCCGATACATCCGCCTTTAGCATGGTGTTCTTGGGCACGAAATTATCGTCCCTCTTCAATCAATACTCTCTTTGTCAAACTGGTTAGTCTGTTGAGGGAGACATCATTGGAATGTGAGGGCAAATGGCCTAAGTCAGCTCTGTTATACAAGGCACCTTGCACTCTCAGTCAACTAGCTATCAATCAATCAATCAATCAATCAATCAATCAATCAATCAATCAATCAATCAATCAATCAATCAATCTATCCATCCATCCATCCATCCATCCATCCATCCATCCATCCATCCATCCATCCATCCATCCATCTATCTATCTATCTATCTATCTATCTATCTATCTATCTATCTATCTATCTATCTATCTATCTATCTATCTATCTATCTATCTATCTATCTATCTATCTATCTATCTATCTATCTATATGTCTGCCTGTCCGTCCGTCCGTCTACATTTCCCTTTTTCTCCGTGTTTCTCTTTCTCTCCATTTTTTTCAATTCAAATCCGCTCTCTCCGCCTTTCTCTCCCTTCACTCTTCCCCGCCACCTTTCTCTTTCTCCCGTTCCCTACCCCCTTCTCGTTCTCTCTGCTTACCACCCTTGATGCAAATATTTCTCCACAGAACAGGTCTAGATTACAGGGAATAAACAAAACCTACTGCGACAAATGTCACATCTTCAACAGACACTGCCGGAAGGGAAATATCATTCGGATTCCCGAAGTGCTCACAAAGATCGATCTCATGATTGCTCGTTGAGGGTACGCGTTAAGCTGTCCCCACCCCATTTCGTTATCTGGAGAGCACGCCCCTGACATTGATGACTAATAGAAAACTGATAGCGCAGGGAAATGCGGAACAAAACACGAGAAATGCCATCAATGTGGTTGCTTTCCATTGCCTGACCCCCTTTCAACTTTCGAGTATTCTCTTCTTTAATGAACTGGGTTGTAAATGAAACGAGAAAGTTCTCGAAATAAAAACGTGGATTGTTGTTTTTCTATTTAAAAAAAAATACATTTGTTTGTACCCAGGGAATGAGTTTCATTGATTGTACAATAAAAGACACAAACATGTCGCTGAGAATTATACAGATCTTTATTAAGTGTGTGAGAGCCGTGATGGCTCAGTTGTTAGTGGGCAGTCCTACTAAGGACAAGAGGTCGAGTTCGAGCCGATAGTAGTTGATCTACAACTTCTATATTCACCCAGCTTTAAATGGGTACTCCACTTTTTTTTTTACGGAGAAATGAAAAGGGCACGAGCTTTGAGGTTCTCCTACATTTTAATTCAGCGGGAACAACAAAAATAAAAAAAAGGTAACTGGGAGGGGAGAATTGATCATGTAAATTGTCATACATAAAATAAATCAATGTTAACTCATTACTCCAGTGTTTCAATAAATGCACTAGCGCCGCAAGTTGACATGGAAAAACGATATCCGTCGCATTGATTATATGCTCCTGTCAATGCCAACACGAATTACGACAACTCTATCAAATATGTTGTTATTTTATCACGCTTGTCGTTAAATATTTGCCTTGAGGGAAAAACAAAGCCTAATATAAGTCAGAAGAAGAAGGAATTAATGCTGTTTAAAATAACAATTTTGTCAACTTGAGTTATGACTCTTGTGTTGAGCAATTCAAAACAGAAGCACCTTCACAAAAACATAAGGAAGATACTGTTGAACCCATTTTTGACAATTGAAACAACAAAAAGAGTTCTTAAATGTACGTAGAGCCAGTCTTAACATATGGATGTGAATCATGGACAATAGGACAACAGACAAGAAAATCACTGATGATTGTAGAAATGTGTTTCAGCTATTACAAATTTACCATTCTGTTGGCTTGTTCGCATAAAAATAAACAATGAACAAAAAGAACGAGTAGAATGTGCATATATATATATATATATATATATATATATATATATATATATATATATATATACGTGTATGTTTTAATTCATATTTGTGTGTGTGTATATACGAATGCTCACATGTATATATATGTATTGTACGTAAATGTGTTTGTATATGTATATATCCATAACACGTACAACTACTGAAGAAAATAAACAAGACAAGCAAAGAACATGCACTTGAAATAAATATTTACAAGATTTAAACCTACCATACATAAAGTAAAATTCATATTTCACCAGAAGGAGTTAAAGCATTAAGAGTCCAAAACAAATTACTTCAGAAACGATCAAAAATAAGAATACCAGTTGAGTGCGTGACAGCAAGGTAAAGTCTACACAAGTGAGTTGAAGCAAGAGTACATGACAACAAGATTAAGTCTACACAAGTGAGTTGAAGCAAGAGTACATGACAACAAGATTAAGTCTACACAAGTGAGTTGAAGCAAGAGTACATGACAACAAGATTAAGTCTACACAAGTGAGTTGAAGCAAGAGTACACGACAACAAGATTAAGTCTACACAAGTGAGTTGAAGCAAGAGTACATGACAACAAGATTAAGTCTACACAAGTGAGTTGAAGCAAGAGTACATGACAACAAGATTAAGTCTACACAAGTGAGTTGAAGCAAGAGTACATGACAACAAGATTAAGTCTACACAAGTGAGTTGAAGCAAGAGTACATGACAACAAGATTAAGTCTACACAAGTGAGTTGAAGCAAGAATACATGACAACAAGATTAAGTCTACAAAAGTGAGTTGAAGCAAGAGTACATAACAGTAAGGTTCAGTCTACACAAGTGAGTTGAAGCAAGAGTACATAACAGTAAGGTTCAGTCTACACAAGTGAGTTGAAGCAATACTAAATTCAAAGGAGAGAAAGGCTCCAAGAGCAGACGGTATTACCAAAGAATTCCTCAAACACCTGAGTCCCATTGTCAAAACTTTTTCTCCTCAGGATGTTTAATCAAAGTTAATACTCATGACCAGTTCCATTAACCTGGTAAGAGGCCCATACATACACAGCCCATCTTGAAACCAGGAAAGGACAAAAGAGAATCTAAAAATTGTAGACCCATAAGTCTCCTTGGTTGTGTAGGAAAACTATTGAAAAAGATAATCAATAACTCACCCCTCGCCCGACATAAACAGGATACATACAAAACAGAAGTTCTGAGGACCAACTGACATATCCCACACAAGACATAGAATATGTCTTCCAGGGAAAAAAAAGAATGGCTATTTTCTTTGAACTCTCCGTGCCTTTGATACTGTTTGGAAGGAAGCACTGTTGCTGAAAATCCTACAATCAGAAGTCACACAGAACATGTTCTCCTGGATCAATGACTACCTATTCCAAAGAACCACCAAAATGAATACAAACAATCATCTTAGCAAAGTCAGTCACATTGTAAGAAGGGGTCAATCGGGGAAGTGTTATAGCACACACACTCGTCCTGATATACATAAAGGACATAACAAAATGCTGCTACAGACATGTTTTAAACAACCTAAACGCAGATGACCTTGCTCTGTGGACAGCCATGGAACATATCACTACGGCCTCTTATCTGCTCCAAAAAACAATGGTGAAGGTAAAAACTGGACAAGACATGGGGTCAAAAAATAAATAATACGAAAACTGCAGCCGTAATCTTCTCACTTTCTCCCCACAAAGAAAATACGTCAATAAAACTGGACAATCTTACAATACCCAAAACTGATACACCAACATTTCTATGGTCGTCATTGACTCTAGGCTTACTTGGAAATTCAATATTGAAAGAGTTCAAGTAAAAGCTTCTTAAAGACTGTCAATGATGACAAAAACTAGCTGGTACATCCTGGGGAGCAAACAAAATATTATAAAGCAAGTCAACACTAGAGCAGTCAGACCATCTTGGAATATGTCTCAATCTCCTGGGCAACAGCCGTCATGACGAACCTTGGAAAGTTTTACAACGTTCAAAACATGGCACTCAGAACAAAACACGGCACTCATGTAACAGAGTATGCTAATGAGAGCAGATACTGAATTATTACCGCTTCTCAATAGACTATCAGCAGTATAATATAGATAGCGACCAGCAGGTACGGAAGTATTAACTAGGGCAATTAACCACTTCTCAATAATAACAAGTTAGTCAGAGTGAGGAAGGAGAGAGGTAGAATAGAGGACGACACGATGAGAGTTAAGAGCCATGGAATTTTCCATGCAACAGAAGTAACGCAGTGTCTGCAGGGGTAGGGGTAGGACACCCACCAAACTAAGTTAGATGTCCATGCCAGTGTTCACAAGAGCAAAGTTGTTGGAAAGGACCAGGTATGACTAGTAACATGCAACGACCACGTGGTGTTATTGTCAGATCTCCACGAGTGTCCATCATGTTCACAACAACTAGTAGTTGTTATTGTGATGAGCATGCGTTGACCCCATGACTTTGGCCCGGCTGATAAATAAGTGGTCATCCAACTTCCAGGAGAGGTCATTGTCATGAGGTAACATTATGTCACCAAGTAGGCTAAAACAGGATGCTTTGTCCAAATTTGGGAAAGTTCAGGTGTTATTCACCGAATAAGCAAGTCATCGGACACGGGTACTGCAGGTGACCGGAGAGAGAGTCGCGAGTGGTCAGGTGCAACGATCTGATTGGTTACGGACGTTCAGACGTAGAGAGTTGTTGGGAGTACTTAAGTCCTGTACAACAGTTTGAGTCAGTTGAGTTAAGCCAGAGATTTTAGAAGAGAAAGTAGAATGTAGACTAAGTCAGTTAAAACGGCTTCGGCCGAACTGCTAAGGACAATTAGCTAGTTAGAGTCAGAACAGTTAGAAGTCAGTAACAAGTTTTTATTGAGTTAGCAAAGAACAGTTAGAAAGTTAAGATTAGAAGTGAAGCCAGTAGTTCAGAAGTTAGAATCTCCAAGTGTAGTTCAAGTCAGTTTAGAAGTTATTCTCGATAGATAGTTGATCAAGAATATTATGACTTTGGTTGTGAAGTGATTGTGTTCCAATTTGAAGCATTTCAAGAATCTTACATGTCGTAAGTAGACAAGTTGAGTAATTGACGGATGAATAGGTTGTATGCCATTGATTCACTGGAATATTCTCATAGACACCGGCGACTGCCTCGGAGATATTCCACATTAAGTAATCCTTAATGTCTATAGTGCATTTGCCACTAGCGATCATGATTGTAAGAAAGAATAAATCAATAAACTTGATTATCATTGTTTGTAACAAGAAAGACTCTGTCATGATCTTATCTGTTACCTCAATGTTGTGATGTGCTGTGACCATTAAAGAAGATAAAGTTATAACAAAGACGACCCTATTACACTCAGAACAAAACATGGCACTCAGAACAAAACATGGCACTCAGAACAAAACACGGCACTCAGAACAAAACATGGCACTCAGAACAAAACACGGCACTCAGAACAAACCACGGCACTCAGAACACAACACGGCACTCAGAACAACCCTGGGAGCTATGGAAGCTATGAAAAGCATCGGAGTCATCACAATGGAAACAACAGCAGATCCTGAGCCTCTAGCACGCCACAGAAAATACAAAATCCACATCCAGTTTGAAAAGTAAAAAAGACTACCAGATCACCCCCTGCACCAAAAGCTCAAGCCAGAACAATAAAAACAGACTCCTAAGGACGAGTCCAAATCGTTTTGCAAGGGAAACTTCAACTTCAAACTCACATGTATTAGTACCCAAAAAAATGTGTTTAAATATCTGCGGGAAGCCCTCTCATCAGAACTATGATCCAACTGTAACAATAAAACAAAAATAATCCCACATGTTCCATGAATAGTCTCCAAATGACGAGCAACCCGAGATTTAAAAGAGATCATTCATCATGTACCAAGAAAAACACGCCAGAGATACGTGGAAACGGGTTTTCATAGATGGATTCCCAACTGAAGCCTGAAAGAAGGGAGACAGTGGCACCCATGTGACCTACCCAAATGGGAGGACAAAAACATATTCTCTTCCAGCAAGGGAAAACAGATACACACATTGTAGAGCAGAAGCAGTGGCACTCCACACAGCCACACACAATTTCAAAATACAAGAGGTAAGAACAAGAAATAACGAACAACATATGTTCGCTGGCAGAAAAAAACTAGTCCAGCAGTGGATACCAGCACATTGTGGCATCCGTGGAAATGAGAAAGCAGATGGGAATCTTCAACAGATCAACCAACACCAGAACCTCAAAGCAATTTTAAAAAAAACAATCCTTAAAAAATGTCAGGAAACCAGAACGGTGGGAGTTACATGAAAAGTATTAGCCAAAACATGACAACTTAAATAACATTAGCACACATGAGCAGACCAACATATTCAGACATAGAACAGGTCATTGTGGCCTCAGAGCACATCTACACAAGATAGGACTCAGTGACTTTGCAACATGCGACTGCAGAGTATACAGACAGACTCCAGAGCCATTCACTGCAGGACTGCAGCACTCTAAACACCATAAGAACACAAATATGCCCAAATAAACAATTCTGCAAGACAAGTAAGGGGGAACTGGTGAAGGCCACAAATGCACCGCCCTGTTCGGATCCATATCTAAAGCGAGGTCTAAACTGATCTGAATGTCTAAATGGATAACAATAGCTGGTCGCTGAAGAAGAAGAAAAGAAGAAGAAGAAAAGGAGGAGGAGAAAAAGAAGAAGAAGAAGAAACAGAAGAGGAAGAAGAAGAAACAGAAGAAGATGAAAAAGAAGAAGCAGAGGAAGAAGAGGGAAATACGAAATAACAACAACCTTCTCATCTAGTTCAAATTGAACAACAATTCTCTCCCCGATTATTGCATCCTGGCCTAATTAACTTCACTTATTGTTTCTTATATGTCTGGTCGTGTCAATGACAGAACTCATTAATCAACAAAAGTCTAATTAACAGCAATTCGTTGCGTCCATGTTTTCCCAATGCCGCTTGTTTCTCACGCTAATCATTTAATTGCCAAGATGTAGATGGTCGCTGATAACGTACACACCAAGTTGATTTTGGTCTCCAGTTAGTAATGTCGTGGGAGCTTGTGCTGGCCATTGTTCGCTACCAAAAATAACTGGTACACTTCATTGGAAGGTTGTAACATCAACACAATGTTGTAAGAAAACGAGCATTCTCGAGTGGTTTATACGCGAGTTACGTTGGTGCCACGTTGTTCATATATGCGTTCCTTTATGGTAATAGCTTTATATATGGCGGGTAACAACTACAAGGTCTCCGAAGTAATCATCATCGTCATCAAGTACCGGGCTTGCTGGCTTAGGTGATCATGTCTCTCCACAACTTTCGATCTCGACAGTTATTTATCATTTCTGTTGTTGACCTTCTGCCATGCAATTCTCTGAAGCTCTCTAGTATCTTTTCTCTTTGCTTCCGTCTATCTCTTCGTCCCTCAATTTTCCCAGTTGTTACAATACATTCCAGCTGTTCTCTTCTCGTTACATTGCCCCAAAATATGATGATTTTTTCTTCCTAATATTGGAAATTAGCTCTCATTTTGCTTTAGCCTCTTTTAGAACGTTCTCATTACTTTTCTTCGCTGTCCATGATATTCTTAACATTCTTCTGCAAAACCACATTTACTCCGAAGTAATAAATATATGATAATTTACAGGCACTTAAGGGGCATACCGCTTATAATGATATTATGAAAGCACAATTAAATACTAATTAATGACACCATTTATTTATAAACTTTAATTCTAAACTGTAAAATATTGCGACAACATGGGAAACAATTGAGGATATGCTAGAGAGAGAGAGAGAGAGAGAGAGAGAGAGAGAGAGAGAGAGAGGAGAGATAGGCAACAAATGAAGACACTAAACAGTTTATCAACACGACACAGACAGAGGTCAACAGTAAAAGTGATGAGAAACAACGGTAGGAAAGATAGATGGGAGACGACACCGCCAATACCTCTGAGCATCGCTCATGATGACCGACGGCTTCCGGTTCACTCAGCCTTTAATGGGTACCGGATTTTTTTTCTGGAAATGTAAAGCGGCACGTGGGTAATACCGACCACATTACCCCAAAAATCAAGTGCCGAAGGTCTGTAAAAAATTATGGTCACTAACACCATATTCCATATACGCCACTTGGCGTGACAGTGTACTTTACTTTTTTTTTAAACCGCTCTTAATGATGATGAAACGTTGAGGGCTGAAAATATTGTAATGGGTTTTATAGATAATAAACATTAGTTCTTAGATACTATATCACTATTAAATCGAAAAAAAACAAGCGGTTATTGAGTTATATGCGAGTCATCATCATCATTGCACTCCGAACATGTCCATAGGTGCTCAGATTCCCTCTCTTTCTTGTATTGGCCTGGTTGATAATTTCCTCGTTGATCTTTTTAACTGTCCGGGGAGCTGAATTATAGAAGGACATGAGTGTCAGTGCCAAACGATATGGCATATGATGATGGTGAGAAGTAAAATGTTTGAAAGTTTGTTATAACATTGCTATTCTGATTCTAATGGCAGTGTTCCTTAGCGTTTGGCTTTTCGTGGCAAGGCGCTGTGCCACTGAGTACGGGTTCGATCCTACTTTGGTCCATATTTGTTTCTGTTGTTGATTATTTGTCTCCGAGTGCTGTAAACGTACCTCTTTCTCTGAATTGATTAGCTTTTCACATTTCTCTGAGAAAGCCTATTTCTTTGATCTCTTATTATATTTTCATATGTCTATCTACCCCCTACCTCATGACTATATATATATAAAATTCATCTTTGCATCTGTACCTATTTTTTTTTTATCTTTTATTAGTAAAGCTATAACAATATATTTATTATCTTTACATAGTTATTTATCTCTATCTCTTACCCTTCCGTATCACTCTCTGCTCCTATCTCTATCTCTTACCCTTCCGTATCACTCTCTGCTCCTATCTCTATCTCTTACCCTTCCGTATCACTCTCTGCTCCTATCTCTATCTCTTACCCTGCCGTATCACTCTCTGCTCCTATCTCTATCTCTTACCCTTCCGTATCACTCTCTGCTCATATCTCTATCTCTTACCCTTCCGTATCACTCTCTGCTCCTATCTCTATCCCTTACCCTGCCGTATCACTCTCTGCTCATATCTCTATCTCTTACCCTTCCGTATCACTCTCTGCTCCTATCTCTTACCCTTCCGTATCACTCTCTGCTCCTATCTCTATCTCTTACCCTTCCGTATCACTCTCTGCTCCTATCTCTATATGTGTGTTCTTGTCTATTTCAACTACACCGCCTACCAACTTGTCCCTCCCTCATTCCCTCTTCTCTCTCTCTCTTTCTCCCTCCGCTTTGACACACTCTCTATCTCTCCGCTTTGACATACTCTCTATCTAAAAAAAAAAAAATTAATCAATAATAAACCCTGACTCAGACAAGTCAAGGTCGTCTAGAACACAACCTACCACTAACTCAACAAATCACAGTTTACTTTTTACAACCGGAAGTTCATTGAGACCTGCAATCTTCACACTTGACGCCTGAATAGCTTTCCTCAAACAAAAATTAGATCCGCCAATTTTGAGAGCTACGGTACTGGATTCCGACAATCATACACCGGAACACCATAAATAAACCCTCAACATTTCTATCGTGATTACAGTAATACATTTAATTGTTTTTAAAGTTGTTTCCATGCTGTCATTTTACGCGTTCATAAAAAAAAGAAAAGAAATCTCTGATAATGTTTTCATAATAAACAAAGGAAAACAGTTTTTGAAGTATCAGGGGTAAAATATAGTGTTAACAGATTGTAGAAGCATGAGTATTTAAAGTCCTTGTGTTCCTTACGTGCAAATTTGCTTTGTGTTTTTGGAAATTATAAAAGGTTATAGAACATAACAATAATTAACGAAATGGTGCGGTGACAGTGCGGAGAAGAAGGGCGGAGATGATGTGACGATGAAGTGTAGTCTTCGCCTGTAGCTTAAGTGTAAGAAGGGAAATAAACATAATATGGCAATTAGCAGCTAGACTAACAGTAAAGCAAAATAAACTATAACGTTTCGACAAGAAACCTTCATCGGGAATAAAAAAGCAAACTATACACATTAAACATAAAATTCCGAGTTAGAATGCACAAAACAGAAGTACAAAATGGCGGGAAAAACATTGACCAAGATTCTCATGACTCGATTATATTTTGTGCTTATCCCCTAGCTTAAATGTACCTGATACGAACCCCATAGAGAGAGCTCGGGTTTTCTTCAGCAAACTCGGAGAATCGATCGCCTAGTGTTATCAGAAACGCACGAAAAACATATTTCCCATGTTCCACGTGAAATTCTAAAACAACATTTAGTTCCTGAAAATAGATAACAGGGAGATTAATGTCGCGACTGAGAAAAAAATAATAATTCTAGCTACAATGGTAAATGTTGATTTGTGTGTTCACTGGTGAATAGCTTATTGGGGCAATCTGAAAACACGTCAGTATTTAAGTAGTACAGAAAGGACCGTAGATCTCTGTGCATAGCTAAGAGTTATATTTTCTTGCTACTTGTTCTGATTAGTTTTAGTTACTTTCTATAATGTAGTTAAATACTAATAGATTTCTCTTGTGTGTTGAGTTGTTTTTATTGTTGTTCGACCAGTTAGGGCAAAGGCCCAAAGGATCAATAATCAAAGGGTGAAAGGGAGGACGGTTGGGGTGGGAGTGGGGGAGTAACGCAACAAGACCCGAGAGGGTGTTGTGACTATATGTAGACTGTGTTCATCATCAATCATCATCAAGCACCATGCCTAATGGTGTAAGTTTCGATCACGACAGTTATTTATCATTTTTGTTGTTCACCTTCTGCCAAAGCCGTTCTCTTAAGCTGTCTGATATCTTTTCTTTTTGCTTCCCTCTATCTCTTCGTTCCTCAACTTTCTCAGTTGCCACAATGTATTCCAGTTATTTCCTTCTCATTACATGGAAAAATACATTATTGTTTATTGAAAATTAGGTTTCTCTTTGCTTTGGCCTCTTCCAGAAAGTTTTCACTACTCTTATTAGCTGTCCATGGTGTTCTCAACATTCTTCTGTAAAACAGCATTTCTACAGCCTCCGGTGATTTTCTTGTCTGTTTTCCTATTATCCATGATTCACATCCATATGTTAAGACTGGCTCTACATACATTTAAGAACTATTTTTCCTGTTTATATTGTCAAAAATAGATTGCACAGTATCTTCCTCATTTTTTTTTTTGGAAAGCTGTTTTTGCTTGAGTCATTCTGCATCTCACATCTATTACAAATCCATCATTTGAGGTTAACATTGTTCCAAGATATTTAAATTCATTTACCTGTTTTAATATTGTTCCACTTGTCTTTATTGTGCATTGCGGTGACGTTTTTTTTCTTTGTTGCTACCATTACTTCTGTATTTTTGCAGTTGAGGCTGAGTCCTTCATTTTTGGTTTCCTTCACTATAACATCTAACATTTCTTGTAATTTGTTTTCACTCATAGGGATTAAGACTATCATCAGCATACCTTAGATTATTTATATGATGACCTGCGATTGTTATTCATGCATGTCCCTTATGGATCTTAAAGTAATCTCATTAAACATATTAAATAAATCTGGTGACTGCACACAACCTTGCCTAGCACCATGTTTTATTTGTCGAAACACTCGCAAATGATTTCCAGCTCTTATGGTCGTTGTTTGTTGCCAGTACATGTTCTGTATTAATCTTAAATCTTTGCTGTCTACGTTTATGTCTTCTAAAATGTTGACTGTATTAGTGAAGTCATATTCCCGAATCATCAGAATATGTTATTTTTCTCCAACTACCAACGAGAGATTATGAAGAAACAATCATCATTTTTTGGCTATGTAATGAGAAGAGAACAACTGGAATATATTGTAACAACTGGGAAAATTGAGGGATGAAGAGATAGAGGAAAGCAAAGATAAAAAAAATACCAGACAGCTTAAGAGAATGGTCTGGCAGAAGGTCGACAACAGAAATGATAAATAGCTGTCGAGATTGAAAATTGTGGAGTGACATGATCACCTACGCCAGCAGGCCCAGTACTTGATGATGATGACCAACGATAGAGACGTGATCATGTGACGGACTTATAATTACTGAGCTTCATCTTCTGCTGTTGACATGACTAGAGTGTCCCTGATTCTCTTATGAAATATAGGTTAGATTTACAGACAGCATGGAAGGAGGAGCCAATGGAGAATACCTTAAGACATTATTTTTATTGAAGGAAAACAGGTTATGTGATGGTCTTTATTTGCGTCATTATGGCGTATAGGAGTCAGGAACCGTTGAAGCTCTGTTTAAAACGTGTTCCTTGTAGTTTCCTCATATTCCATATTAACCTCGCTGCCGGAGCTACTGAATTTGGTGCTCTGTGCACACCGTGAGCTGTGTTTTTCATCCGGATCGTGTTTCGATGTTACGATTGCTTGTGATGAATGATGAATGTTGTATGATAAGGGAGAGTTTGGTTGCGTTCACTTTCGTTGAGTTAAGCCTTGTCTTTTGGCGTGTGCTATTTTTGCTGTGATGTGAACTGCAGCTGCCTTTCTTTGTTTGAATCCTTCAATGTGATGAGATATTAATTTGAATCATTCCACTGGCGCGGTGGTTGAGCAATAATGGATTTTATTCGTTGGCTGTGATACCGGGGCCTTCGACTAACCACAACTACAATTAGGTTACGTGATATTTGTTATACCGGATTATATATATATATATTTTTTTTCAATAAACTGCACGCGCGAAGTGACAATGTCGCTTTCCATAAATTGACATTGCCATCTGGCAGTTAGTTTTCTATAAAATGTATCTAAAAGCGTTATATCTGTTCAGTAAATTGGCAACTATTGTTAGGAAACTTTTGCTTTAGTTGACCTTGTAGTTATTTGACTAATAGACTATGTGTATTGGCTTTAACGAGTTGCATCTTGGTAAACTGTAATAGTGGAAGTCAAATAAAGTGTTTTCCTCACATAAACATTTGATGTCATTAAATAGAATGTTACAGATTATAGAAAGTTAGACTGCCATTAAATAGAATGTTACAGATTATAGAAAGTTAGACTGCCATTAAATAGAATGTTAAAGATTATAGAAAGTTAGACTGCCATTAAATAGAATGTTAAAGATTATAGAAAGTTAGACTGCCATTAAATAGAATGTTAAAGATTATAGAAAGTTAGACTGCCATTAAATAGAATGTTAAAGATTATAGAAAGTTAGACTGCCATTAAATAGAATGTTAAAGATTATAGAAAGTTAGACTGCCATTAAATAGAATGTTAAAGATTATAGAAAGTTAGGCTGCCATTAAATAGAATGCATAGAAAGTGAGTTTGTTATTAATTAGAAAGCACAGAAAGTGAGTTTGTCATGAAATAGAAAACCCAGAAAATTAGTGTGTTATTAAATAGAAAACATATAAAGTTAGTCTGTCATTAAATAGAGAACATAGAAAGTTAGTCTGTCATTAAATAGAGAACATAGAAAGTTAGTCTGCCATTAAATAGAAAGCATAGAAATTTGGTCTGTTATTAAACAAAAAGTGTTATGAGTTAATCATCCTTTGAATACAAAGAAAGGTTAGTCAGACAAATCTTTCTGATATTAAACTTTACTTATAGCAATTCTTTTTATTTCTTTACTCTATAACCTTTGATACTTAGCACGTTCATAAAGCTGTGATATTCCTTAGACACTAGACAAGAGAACATTCACGGACGCCGTTTAAAGATCACGTTTTAACAAACAAGAGCAAATACCTTTTCACAGTTTCCCTATAGCCACTAGCCCTACAATTATATTGACCACATTAAATATGTTATCTAAGTTTGTTTAAATTAGCTACGGAAAAATACTTAGAATACCTGGCAAAATAAATAAGAGAATATATCTATAAACAATTTGGTATTTAAATTCTCAAACAACTATCAAGCATAAACTGAAGCCCTCGAAGATGCTGCAAAACTGGCTATCCAACGCAAAAATAACGTGTACAAGCAATTGATGATACTGACCGACGCACTGTCACTCCTAACAGCTCTAAAAACCTCGAGGAACTGTGAGCTATATGACTTGAAAACAACCCTAGACCAACTGTACAATAACTTCCAGAGAGTGGTCGTCTAGTGGATACTATCACACTGTGATATACAAAAAAAAAAAAAAGAAGAACGAATGTGCAAACTAAACAAATTAGCTAAGGAGGGAGAGAGACTACAACAAGAGAACCATCTGGTCAGCTACAATGAAGCCAAAGCCATCATCAAAGGCCAGTACCATGAAAAATAGGAATTAGAACACCTAAAGTATAACGAGAGGGACGGATACCTCCAACTATCAAGGAGGAATCAAGGCAACATACTTCGATTACGTACTGACCACAACAGAATGAGAAACCACATGTTCGCTAAACTCAAAATGGGAACTACCAGCCAATGTCACTGTACCCTGGATAACATGACAACAAACACGTTCTACAGGATTGCCCCCAGTACACAGGCCTAATGAGGACAGTGTGGCCCACACTCACCTCCCTGGAAGAGAAACTATAAGTGAACAACCGAATCACTGAAACAGACAGCTGCCTTCATAAAAGAACACGGAGCCCTGGTCTGAATGAGCGATGATCGCAGCAGAAGAAGAGAACAAATGGGGATTTGAAAAGACTTGGCTTATGAACAACTTTATTACAAGGAAATTGAAATACTATGGCCACGTCAAGAGACACGAGTGTTGAGGAGTATGGATTCGATCCTGTTTCGGGAAGTCCATTGTTATTTTATTTATTTATTTTTTTTTTTTGGCTGTTGATTATTTGTGAATTTTTTGCCGAGTGTTGTACATATACCTCTTCCCCTGAAAAGAAGAAAAATGGAAGGCATGGTTCCTGGAAGAGGAGACAGGGGCGAACCAGGAAGAAGGTGGCTGCAAAACATCAAACCTTGAATATGACAACAGAGAAAGTGGGAGATCTATCCAGAGACAGAGATTCTTTCAGACGGCTGTGATGAATGTATAGTTTTATAGAGGACAGTCGACCAGGTGGTGATATTTGTTTCGGGTTGTATTTGTTTATAAATCTTAATAGTTTCAGTTTCCTGATCACATTTCTAAATAAGTTGGTTGTTTATCACTCTTATTTATGTTTCCAGGAAATAATTTAAGGGCTCGTCTTGCCCCTTGAACAACCTCCCTCCCCCACCTCCCACCTCTTATTTCTATTGAGAGAGAGAGAGAGAGAGAGAGAGAGAGAGAGATATGTAAGAATACATATAAATAAACGCAAATTAGAGCTATAGATGTATATCTCTCTCTCTCTCTGCGTTCAGGACTCAATCAGAGTAAGGATTCCAGACTCTCATATGAGGTCAGCTGTCAGGCTAAGTGTGTTGATCGCCCCCACAGACAGAACATCACAATTAGAGTCTGTCAGATCCACTCTGACTGAACACCCGTTAATACGTTGCACTGTGTTCTGCGCCAGTGGCC
Organism: Megaustenia siamemsis; assembly: GCA_032433765.1. Lineage (NCBI taxonomy): Eukaryota > Metazoa > Mollusca > Gastropoda > Stylommatophora > Ariophantidae > Megaustenia > Megaustenia siamemsis. The sequence goes on from JAVIAB010000124.1 coordinate 38,587,248, forward strand.
CAGTGCATCCGATTTCAGCCAGCATTTTATTCGGGTTTGCTTTCCCTAGCCTTTGATTGTCCCCAATCTTCCTGCAAGGCAGCAGATGATCTTTTCTGTAGGGGGATTCTGCCCTTAGATGGTAGGCCCTCCCAGGTTTACGAGCACCATCTGCCCGAGTCACTAGAGGTGACTAACACAGACACGGACACACAAAGATGTGAGATGTAACTAACACAGACATACACACACAAAGATGTGAGATGTGACTAACACAGACATGCACACACAAAGATATGAGATGTGACTAATACAGACATGCACACAGCGATACGAGGCATGACTAACACTGACACACATCAAGATATATGACACATGACTAACATAAACATGCACATAAAGATATGAGATATAAATGACATTAACATGCACACACAAAGATATGACACATGCCTAACATAGACATGCACACAAAGATAAGAGATATGACTAACATAGATATGCACACACAAAGATATTAGATGGGACTAACATAGCCATGCACACACAAGGATATGAGATGTGACAAACACAGACATGCACACACAAAGATATGAGATATGACTAACATAAACATGCACACATAGATATGAGATATCACTAACCCAGACATGCACAAACAAAGATATGACATATGACTAACACTGGTACACACTAAGATATGAGATATGACTAAACACAGACACACATAAAGATATGAGACATGATTAACACGGACACACCGAGATATGAGATATGACTAACATGACACACACCAAGATATGAGCCATGGCCAGCACACACAAGCTAAGATATGAGCCATGGCTAGGACAGAAACACAGCAAGATATGAGCCATGGTTTCACTAAAAAACACCAAGAAATGAACCATGTCTAGCACAGAAACACATTAAAGTGTCCATATGCTTGGGCTTGTTGTAGTCGGCAGACTCTTCTGAACGTGGGAATCACAGGTTTCGTTAAACAGTTGTCCGGAGATTTGAGAGTGCAGTCTGTCCCATAGAACGTTCTCTTGCATGTACAGATTCCCAATCGACTGTTGACAGGTGTCGTTGAAACAGTTGTCCGGACATTTGAGAGTACATATGATGTCACAGCCATCAGAACACATCTGTTCGCACTGTAGCCCAAAATTACCATCTGGACAAGTGTCATTACAGATATAGCCAAGATGTTTACAATGTAGGCATTTTCCAGATTTTTCCTCAAATAAAGGACAGACACTGAGACAAGACCCGGAACAGTCGTGTCCATAGATCCCATGTGAACAGTTGCCGTGACAAGTACCGATGATGACATTGCAGCCTTTACTACACCCACTACACACTGCACAAAACGACAAGACTGCTCGTCCAGACAATAGGTGTCTGTAAATGGTTGCACCTCACATACCGTCAGTGCAAAGTCGGCCTGCGAAATGGTCGGTGAGAACTCAATCTTAATGTGTGCCATTGACGTTTGTGTTTTGACTACAATAGTGTTCACAGATAAATTAGGGTAGGATATATCATTATACTGGAACACTACTCCGCCACTGTCAGAGAAAGCCCTTAGAGTGTCATTCTTTACCCGAATAATAGTGCTAGCTCGATGATAGATTCGAATGAAGTGAGTCTTCTGGGGCGTTGCAAAGTTCAGATACCAGTAAACAGAATTGGTTCCACTTCTCCATTGTGTGTGTGTGCAGTCATTGTCATAGAGATTGGTCTTTGTTTTGCTATTAACTGCGGCCTCTGGTCCACATCCGTCTCCTGTATAACAAGCATCAAATGTTTTGTGCATAAAATCGGTCTGGTTTGTGTTCTGTTTGAGAGCCAGTTTCCGACCCCCGCCAATGTAGTTGGAGCAGATATTTGCAACTATCGCCCTTTCAATCCGTAACTTGTTGATCAGACCAGCCCCAGGGCAGAAGGCATCAATCTCGTGCGGACTGACTACAAACATTGATACATTGTTACATGAGGCAGAACCATTCAGTTTTATCGTGAAACTGTCCGGATATTTTAAGTCATTCGCATAAATCCTAAACCAGGAGCACGGCAAAGATTGATTGAGAGTTGCCTCAACTGATGTAGAATCTGTGTCCGGATTACATGAGGTGTCGTTGCCATCAAACAGGAAAGTAGGTTCAGATTTTTGGGCATATTTGCAAACAAAATCCAAGTACTGACACTGGGGTGCGAAAATTTTGTGCTGACAACTGTCATTGTTTGGGCATGTCCCTGTAGTTTTGTCACAAAATAAGCCATTATAGCAGTGGCATTGTAACGTACAATTTGTCCCAAACCAACCGGCTGCACAAGTAAGGTTATTAGCTTCCATTGTTGCTAACGAAGCTAGGGAATAAAGACTTGATCTACAGCGATGGTTAACGAACTGTGTACACACATTTATTATCAAACCCGTGTTTACATTTTTTAAAAATCCGCCATCTCACTGTGGTAACAGATAGCGTGAAATTCTCTAACAGAATGAGACAAACCGTTGAAGACAAGGAAAGTCAACATTGTTTACATGGCTTGGACGCAAGAAGCGTCCATTTTGGTGCGTCCCCATAGATGTATATAAGGTAAACATTAATAGACATGAAGAGTTAGCACACGACAGTGATTATTGTGAACACGGATTACGAAATACATTCTGAAATCGTATGAAGAAGCATGTCTATTATTATTCAGAGGAACGGCTTCAAATAACAAGTCAGATTATTTCTAGAAGGACCGGTAAGAGTATTCTGTTGTGATTCATCATCATATTGAACTAAAATCGTGACGTGCCAAAGAAAGCACAGAATGTTGGAAAGTAATTAATTAAAGGGAGATACGATTTGGGATTGGATACATTTTTGTGGTTTCAGGTGCACACAAGCGAGATGAAATGTGTCATGTTTTGTGACGTGAAACTCGGAGCTCTGGATATGCGATTTCAGATTTTAATAAAAGAAAACGTTATGCGCTGCTGCATTTCTTTTTATTTGAAGAGTCACTTTGTCAACATCTACTTACATTTTTAGTCTGGAAAAGGCGGTTTTGACGTTAATTTGAAATAAATGAAGTGAATTGATAATCTTCGGAAAGAAAGTAGAAAAAGTCCAAGAATATGTATGTCTTGGACATTTCAAAACAAATGATGGAAAATGTTATACAGAAATAAACAAAATAATAGAAATCGCAAAACGCAATTTCAACGTTTAAAAATATGAAAAATAAGCAAAGAAGAAAAAAAGCAAATATCACAAGATCTAAAACTAAGAATAATAAAGTCTTATATATATTCAACACTCCAAAATCACGGATATTAAATTTTAAAAAAAAAAAGCACAGGAGAAAATCCGAAACCTTTGAAATGTGGATCTATAGAAAAATGGGGAGAATTTGGTGCAAGAAAAAGAAAACAAACAATGAAGTTATGAACCAACTGAGAATGAAATAAAAAAGAATTAATGAATACATTTTGCAAAAAAAAAAAAAAAAACTGAAAATTTTGTGGACAAGTGAAGACATATAATATCGTAGTGAAGGTGATCTTGGAGGGGAAATCGCAATGCAGACGAGGCAGAGGCAGACCAAGATTAAAACGAACTGATAACATCAACATGTGGGCAAATGAACCTTTTACAGCGTGCACTACCAAGACAAAAGACATAATAAAAGGGTGTTTCATGGTAGAGAATAAATTCAGAGGAAGAGGTATGTTTACAGCACTCGGAAAAATTGACAAATAATCAACAACAGAAAAAAATATGGACCAAAGCAGGATCGAACCCGTACTCAGTGGCACAGCGCCTTGCCATAAAAAGCCAAACGCTAGGGAACACTGCCACTCAGCTAACTAGAAAATTAGCTTCGTAGGCAATGTCTTTTGCGCAGGTGTTCTCATGACTATAGCATTAGGCTGCGCTCACAGCTCGGAAATACATAGTGTATCTGTATTTTTTCCTTTTAAGACAAGTATCTCCCGGATAGGGTAGGGCTGAATACTTGCGTTGCAGACAAACATTTAGGACGAAACAGCACGAATAGTAGTTTCCAGTTGTTTAGGCTAGAGACAAAAATGTATTGTTTGTCTCCTTTTTCATGGTAGGCATGGTGTTTCATGGTATTTATGGTGTTTCGATGTTAAGACGGCACCCAATAAATGAATGACGCTCCATGGTAGCCAATCTTCGATATCGAGACAGCACCCAATGAATGAATGACACTCAATGGTAGCCAATCTTCGATATCGAGACAGCACGCATTGAAAGAATGGCACTCAATGATAGCCAATCTGCGATATCGAGACAGCACCCAATAAATGAATGACACTCAATGGTAGCCAATCTTCGATATCGAGACAGCACGCATTGAAAGAATGGCACTCAATGATAGCCAATCTTTGATATTGAGACAGCACCCAAAGAATGAATGGCACTCCATGGTAGCCAATCTGCGATATTGAGACAGCACCCAAAGAATGAATGGCACTCCATGGTAGCCAATCTTCGATATTGAGGCAGCACCCAATGAATGAATGGCACTCCATGGTAGCCAATCTTCGATATCGAGACAGCACCCAAAGAATGAATGGCACTCCATGGTAGCCAATCTGCAATATTGAGACAGCACCCAAAGAATGAATGGCACTCCATGGTAGCCAATCTTCGATATTGAGGCAGCACCCAATGAATGAATGGCACTCCATGGTAGCCAATCTTCGATATCGAGACAGAACCCACAGAATGAATGGCACTCCATCGTAGCCAATCTTCGATATCGAGACAGCACCCAAAGAATGAATGGCACTCCATGGTAGCCAATCTTCGATATTGAGACAGCACCCAAAGAATGAATGGCACTCCATCTTAGCAAATCTTCGATAATGAGACATCACCCATTGAATGAATGGCACTCCATGGTAGCCAATCTTTGATATTGAGGCAGCACCCATTGAATGAATGGCACTCAATGGTAGCCAATCTTCGATATTGAGACAGCACCCAAAGAATGAATGGCACTCCATCATAGCAAATCTTCGATAATGAGACATCACCCATTGAATGAATGGCACTCCATGGTAGCCAATCTTTGATATTGAGGCAGCACCCATTGAATGAATGGTACTCAATGGTAGCCAATCTTCGACATTGAGACGGCACCCATTGAATGAATGGTACTCCATGGTAGCCAATCTTCGATATTGATGCAGCACCCAATGAATGAATGGTGCTCCATTGTATCCAACCATCTATTTTGAGACTGCACCCAATAATGAAGATATTTGCGTTGAACTATTCGACACGGTTACTCCATATTTGTGACTGAATTTGCCTTCCCATCCCTCCTAGTACTTATTTAGTGAGGCTTACTAGCATGTTCCTAGAAATGAGATCGGGACGTCAAGATGGTGGTTTAGGTTGACAGCACAAATTCTCTCATTCTGACGTCATCAGTCATCTGTGAGCAGTTGTCTCAAAAGTCGTCAAATCGTTTGGGAACCTACACGCCAACCCAGCAACTGGGCTGAGTGTTGTCAACCACCTCTGACTGCATGTATCGGCAAACAATAGCTCATCGAGACCCTGATCCATCTCCTAGCGATGCTCCTGAAAACAGACTATACAGGTTGAAATAGAAGAGGAAAAACAGCCCGATACTTACAAATGTCGCGCTGGGGTCGAGTGTGATGGGCGGAACAGCGCAAATAAATCACATCACAGCTTATCTACGTCCGCCTAACGTTCTTTTAAGAACGGATGGTTCAGATGACGCTTCATTCTTGTAGTAGCCATAAGGTGAACGACAGAAAGAAAAAGAATGTCAAATTGTTGGCCTCGTCCGCTTGTTGTGTCTTTTCATTTACTCTATGTTACTGCAATCTAAATTAAGGTTATGTCAACATTGACTTCTCAACTGTGGTGTTTACATTAATTATTTAATTACCAGCCCCTCAAAGTTTCAGTGGCTGAGTGGATAGTGAGCTCGCTCCCTGATCGAAAGTTGCCATATTAAATTCCCAGATTGGATTGAAGGGGCGATAGTTGCAAATATCTGCTCCAGCTACATTGGCGGGGGTCGGAATGTGGCTCTCAAACAGAAAACACACCAGACTGACACATTTAATGCTTGTTATACAGGGGACGGATGTGGACCAGAGGCCGCAGTTAATGGCAAAACAAAGACCAATCTCTATGACAATGACTGCACACACACACACGCACAATTGAGAAGAGGAACCAGTTATGTTCACTGGTATCTGAACTTTGCCACGCCCCAGAAGACTCACACCATTCGAATCTATCATCGAGCTACCACTATGATTCGGCTAAAGAATGCCACTCTAAAGGCCTTCTCTGACAGTGGCGGAGTAGTGTTCCAGTATAATGATATATCATACCCTAATGTTTCTGTGAACACTATTGTAGTCACCACACAAACGACAATGGCACACATTAAGATTGAGTTCTCACCGACCATTTCGCAGGCCGACAGTGCACTGACGGTGTGTGAGAGGCAAACATTAACAGACACCTATTGTCTGGACGGGCATTCTTGGTCGTTTTGTGCAGTGTGTAGTGTGTGTTGCAAAGGCTGCAACGTCATCATCGGTAAGTGTCACGGCAACTGTTCACATGGGATCTATGGACATGACTGCTCCGGGTCGTGTCTCAGTGTCTGTCCTTTATGTGAGAAAAAATCCGGAAAATGCCTACAATGTAAACATCCTGGCTACACCTCTAATGACACTTGTCCCGATGGTAATTTTTGGCTGCAGTGCAAACAGATGTGTTCTGATGGCTGTGACATCATATGTGCCCCGGAAAGTGCAGACTGTACGTGCAAGGAAACGTACTACGGGTCAGACTGCACTCTCAAATGTCCGTACAACTGTTTTAACGACACCTGTGAACAGTCAACCGGGAACGGTACATGCAAGGGAACCTTCTACGGGTCAGACTGCACTCTCAAATCTCCGGACAACTGTTTGAACGAAATCTGTGAACAGTTAATCGGGGCATGCGTCTCGTATGTCGATGATTCCCACGTTAAGAAGAGTCTGCCGACCACAACAAACCCAAGCAAATGGATACCTTAATGTGTTTCTGTGCTAGACATGGTTCATTACTTGGTGTTTGTCCGTGAAGCCATGGCTCATATCTTGATGTGTTTCTGTGCTAGCCATGACTCATATCTTAGCTTGTGTGTGTGTGTGTATGCGTGTGTGTGTGTGTGCTGGCCATGGCTCATATCTTGGTGTGTGTCATGTTAGTCATATCTCATATCTTGGTGTTTCCGTGTTAATCATGTCTCATATCTTGATGTGTGTCTGTGTTTAGTCATATCTCATATCTTAGTGTGTATCTGTGTCAGTCAAGTGTCATATCTTTGTGTGTGCATGTATGGGTTAGTGATATCTCATATCTTTGTGTGCATGTTTATGTTAGTCATATCTCATATCTTTGTGTGTGCATGTCTGTTTATGTCACATCTCATATCCTTGTGCGTGCATGGCTATGTTAGTCACATCTTATATCTTTGTGTGTGCATGTCTATGTTAGTCATATCTCATATCTTTGTGTGCATGTCTATGTCAGTCATATCTCATATCTTTATGTGCATGTCTATGTTAGTCATGTGTCATATATATTGATGTGTGTCAGTGTTAGTCATGCCTCGTATCGCTGTGTGCATGTCTGTGTTAGTCACATCTCATATCTTTGTGTGTGCATGTCTGTGTTAGCACCTCTAGTGACTCGGGCAGATGGTGCTCGTAAACCTGGGAGGGCCACCATCTAAGGGCAGAATACCCCTACAGAAAAGACAATCTGCTGCCTTGCAGGAAGATTGGGGACAATCAAAGGCTAAGGAAAGCAAACCTGAATAAAATGCTGGCTGAAATCGGATGCACTGGGCCACTGGCGCAGAACACAGTGCAACGTTTTAACGGGTGTTCAATCAGAGTGGATCTGGCAGACTCTAATTGTGATGTTCTGTCTGTGGGGGCGATCAACACACTTAACCTGACAGCTGACTTCATGTGAGAGTCTGGAATCCTACTCTGATTGAGTCCTGATCGTAGAGAGAGAGAGAGATAGATAGAGAGAGAGAGAGAGAGAGAGAGAGAGAGAGAGAGAGAGAGAGAGAGAGAGAGAGAGAGAGAATTTCCAGATGTGTGCGGGAAAAAAAGCAAAAATGTGAGCCAAAGAGAACCGTTAACGAAACAATATTGCAAAAATGTGTACCAAAGAGTGTCGTTAACGACACACAATTTCAAAAATAATGAAAGCTTTGTAAATTATAACTTTAATGATGTGACAATGAAGTAAGAAAAGTATTTTTAAAAGAATGACAACGAGGAAGAATAGTTGTAGAATAAGAAAATGAAGGCGACAAATAAGTAAAAGAAAGAAATAAACATCTACAATGAACAAGTGCTTTCATAAAACAAATATTGAGATAACATAACTAAAGTTTCAGACTTTGGGCTCAATAGATACCGTGTCGAAATATTATTTATTTTTTTGTTAAAGACAGCAAATTGTTAGTACAAGTCTGTTGATGGTACGACTGTTGTAACTAATTCACTTGTCGTCCGGTACAGCACGGAATGCTATTTGTTTGTCCGATTTGACTGGTGTGACTTAATTTTTTTTGGTTCTCCCCATTCTTTCAGTCATCCAGCGCGTGAAGGCCTCATGGAATGTTTGAGAAAAACAAAAGATGGAATGAAGGAAAAAAAAAATAATGGAATGACAAAAAAAATGAAATGAAAGGGAAAAAAGTGAATGAAACAAATGGAATGAAAGAAAGAAAAATTAAATGAGAAAAAAATGAAATGAAAGAAAAAAAATATGTGAATGAAAAAAAATTGGAATGAAAGGAAAAAAAAACAGGGACATCGTAAAGAAAACATTGTATGCAGGAAGCAGAAATTAGTGTTATCAGATTAGAGAATGCGTTCAGATCCACGCACATTTAACAAATTAGAAAGTTTATTAAATTCCTTTAGGCACATAGAGGATATAGTGATGGTGCGTATATTTTTCGATGAGCAACAGCACATTTTGTGAGTTATGTGGTCGGTATTACCCAAGGCCGCCCTAAATTCTCAAAGAATATCGGTACGCATTTTAAGATTTGATTGCGCTGTGAAGGATCACATTGTGAATGAATAACACAGAAATTGTAAAGCTAAAATCAACAATTTACTCATGGCCTCAAGATAAAGTCTTGATTACCTTTACACAATTCTCTAATTACACTTTACACAGCTTTCTAATTACACTTTACACAGCTCTCTAGTTACACTTTGCACAGCTCTCTAGTTACACTTTACAAGTTCATCTAGTAAATTATCTCTTTTCTACCTGAAAGTCTTTCGCAACAATAAATATTTGTTACGATCGTTTCGTCTTCTTTCCTTCCTCATTTGTCTATCAGCGTCGAGGGGAGATATAATTTGGGGTCTCTTGCTATTCTGTTCGCCTCTGCTGCTATGTTTCCTAGCACTTCTAATATTCCATCAATCCATCTTTTTCGTGGTCAGCCCCTGGGTCTGGTGTTCTCGCAACATTCATTGAAGCCTCGTTGTGTTGTGTTTACTGTCGTTTCTGAGTCTATAAAACTCCATTGATAAGTGGTTGATTTTATAGTATTTAAGGTAGTTGCCAATGATACTACTACAGTCATTTATAGTTTTACTAAGGCCTGCAGACTGAGAGGAAAATCTCGGAATCACCCAACGTGGGTGACGTCTTCAGCGAGCTATTGAGCGTCATTTTACCAACAACTGTTTCTGATTGCAAAGTTATAACGCCACAAACTTTATGTGATTCCTTTCAGCCTGCATGCCTTACTAATGTTATAGATGGCTGTGGTATTACACTCTCCAAGGCTACCGTGTGCCTGCCAAGGTGAAGGGAGTAAAGAATATAGCCGCTGTTACCTGCCACGCATGCTGTAAGATGCGATTACGGAAGTCTGGAACCCTCGCCTGTGCGGTCGAGCAGGTCGAGCACAGAGCGACCATATCAACAGAAGTTGCCTATGTATTTTAGGAAATACTGTGACAAGTCGGGGGCCTCGGTAGCCTAATTGGGAAAACCACCCGACTGGACTACCGACGTTCGGACAACCCGAGTTCGATTACCGCTGGGAGCAGTGGGAATTGTACTCGTGGTTGGAAAAAAAAATACCCCCACGGTCGACCCAGCCGTTGGCAGAAATGGGTACCAGGGTATTACCCTGGGAAGGTGAGGAATGTCGCTTCGCATCTGAGTTTCGATGCTTGAGGCGACACTGTACAGAAATCTTCGAACATTTCTGGATAGGCGGCCGAGCACATATGTGTGGAAACTCGCGTGCTAAGACGCCGGTTCAAGTCTCGTACTTTACCTTTACCTTTACTGTGACAAGTGGTGGAGCGGATATGGGAAAGTCCCTACAGCATTGAAACGGGTTCTATGGATAATGAATGGAATAAACACTCTCCAAGCCCCTAGTCTTATCGGAAAAGAACGATCAAACATGTCTCACGTTTATATTTCTCCGACGCAAAAGAACTATAGAGATGTGTCCCCCACTCGGCCACGAACCTTAACACCATTCAAATGTCGACCTGACTTACGACGATCTGTAATCAGTGACAGAGTTATCTTCCACCAACTGATTTAGATCTACTCATTTTTTTTTTTTACTTTTCCCCACTTCTTTTCAGCTGCCTCAGCGTTTTATTATTTGTCTTCTTCTTCATCAATTCAACCATTTCCATTCTTCTATAAACCTTCAATTTGTGGTTTCTATAAAACTTCTTTGATTTTATTTTCATTGTCTTTCTACTGCCCGTGTTTCTACTTAATACTAACGTGACGCAGCACTTGAATGACTCGATTTCAACTTTTGTTGCACTTGTTTGCATGAAAGAACATGTAACTTCATGAAGACGTTTTTCGTTCTTTAAAAAATGACTACCTCGCATCCTTCGTTGTTCGATAGAAGATTCCTAAAGTAACTGTCTTCTCTGACTCATTCAACATTTCATCTATTTATTTCAATGTTGACCTACATGTTTCGTGTGTTATTTCCATAGTTTCTTTATTTGCATGATTATTTCAGTGTTTTATTGTTTTAACATTTCCCGAACTTTTTGTCTGTACCATCCGTACATGTTAGGTTTCAATAGTAGTAGCCTCCGTCAGTCATAGTTAACTATAGATTTTTCAGCGCCCCTAGAAATGTTATTTTTTCTTTTCTTTCAGCTTTATAGTGTGTTTCCAAAGATTGCGGTCTGCAGATATTTCTTCCTAAGCTGCAGGGTTTATATTCAGAGTCTTCATGTCACGTATACACGCGTCTATAAATCGGAGTTTTGGGTTCCCTTTAGTCCTTTTGCCATCTGCCAGTTGTCCATAGAGTATATCTTTTGGTATGCAGCCATCTTTCATATGGTGTACGTGGCAAGCCAGCGTAACCTATGTTGTTTGAGTAGCGTGTAGATGTTCGGGACGCCTGTGAAAGTCTACACTTGTGGCCTACACTTTTGTCACTTTATCTTTCCAGGTGATACCAAGAACACGGCGCAGACATCGCATATGGAATGGTTTTATCCTTCTCTGCTGCTTTGCATAAGTTGTCCAGGATTGGCTGCGACACAGGAGGATACTAATGATGCAGGCATTGTAAACTATGACCTCTATTTTGATTGTCCGTTTGTTGTTTTGTCAAACACTCTTAAAAAGACGGGCGAAGGTAGCAGAATGCTCTACCAATGCGGGTATCAATTTCTGTATCTAAAGATAGTTTGTCATTGATTATGGACCCCTAGTAGTTATATTGTCGCACAGCATCGAGTTTGTATTGTCGATAGAGATTACAGGTGTTGCTTGGACGTCCTGGCCGAGTATATGAGTTTTTTGCAAACTTATTTTTAGACCGAAGTCTCTGCATGCATGCGAAAAGCTATGTACCTTGCTCTGGAGTTCTTCCTGACTTTGCCATACATCTTAGTTTACAAATTATATTGTAATTAAAATTTGGACCTGGCATTTCATTGATATCTTTAAACTCCCACTGCTTGTATATCTATATATTGTATTTTGGAGCCAAAGATGGCACATAGGCAGAAAATGAAGGCCTTCCATGAATGACAAACTTTTCTGTTAATTGTAAGACTTTGCACAAGGCCCTCAGAGTCTAGGTGTCAGATCGTTTCAAACGCGACAAGAAAGATAATGCGTGCTGTCGTTGCCTCTAACCTCATTGTTTTTCTAGATTAATCTCTTTTTCTTTTATCCACTGTTTTCTAGTTGATGGTTCGCTTTGAGATTATCATGTTTTTTCTCATCATATGACCGACATACCCCAATTTTCTTTTCTTGATTGTAGACGATATTATCGTATGCGTGATCACTTCTATATATTATGTTCTATGTCTGCTATTACTTCTTCACTGGTCTTGAATTCATTCATTGACATACAAGATATTTTCCTGATGCATTTACTTCCAAATTTGTCTATATTTTTGTTGCTAAGTCTAGAATGTTTGCTTGCTTACGTTCGCCCGATGACTAAAGTATTCTAGAGTATTCGTAGACTGTAGAATTCCTCTTCGTGAACCGTCCTTAAAAGGACATTAAGCGGGCGTGTCTACTTTGTGTTGTGGTTTGCAGTATAACTGTGATATTTGCGCCTTTCGGCCCAGCACATCCGACCTCAGCACGACATTTTTGAGTACCGGCTTGTCTTCTCTCTTCGATCTAGAATAAAGTTCATCATTTCTATTGAAGAGTCTAGATGTCTGTTTCTGAAGCGGTGGATGTTTCACGAATACTAGGCCACCGATCAACCATCCACAGCAAAAATGCACACATAAAATCCCTCGATCTTGGATCGGACACCCCACTGCTCTATATATTGAAAAGGCACAGCGACAGAACACAACCATTTCTTACATCTGTATCCACTTAAAAAGGCATAGTGGCCTATATGTTACATCTTATCTCCGTTACAATTGTGTATCAGTCGATGTCTTTGTCATCTAGTTTGGTGTATCTGTTTCAAGTACCCATGCTGCACAATGTGTGGTTTAGGCTTGGGTTTAAGGTACATTTTTGTGCCTGTGTGTGTATACACATATCAATGCATGTATAATTAAAAATAATTTTAAAAATTAAATTACTAACGTAATACCCACGTCAAATAACACCAGAGCTAAACCTAAGAATAGCAAAATGTTACATCTTCTCAATATTCCTTTATGGTGCTGAAACATGGACATTAGACACGAAAACAGAACAGAGAATTGAAGCCTTTGAAATGTGGATATATAGAAGAATAGGTAGAATTGGATGGAAGGAAAAGAAAACAAACGATGAAGTCTTAAAACAACCAAAAATGAAAAGAGAACTTCTGAACACAATTAGAACAAAACAAATGCGATTCTTGGGCCATGTTAAAAGACACAACAGCCTACTGAAAGTAATCCTGGAGGGGAAAATACAAGGTAAAAGAGGCAGAGGCAGACCAGACCAAGATTAACATGGACGAGTAACATCAAAAGATGGACAAATCAACCGATGACAACCTGCACCATCAAAGCAAGAGATAGAGCAGAATGGCGCTCCATGGTAGCCAACCTTCGTTGCGGAGACGGCACTCAATGATGATGATGAATACCCACGAGATCAAAGTATTCTAAAAGTAAATATAAATTATCATTTAAAAACATAATATTGTTCAACAACACGTATTGTACTAGTGAAGATCGATGTTTAACATTTAAGTGTTCAATAAAAAAAATTAAAATAAATTCGTTTTCGCGATTTGCACTGGACGACCGTGGTTACTTCCCTTTGTACGTTTGGACATTAATTATCTATCTTTTTAGGCAAATGTATGATGGTCCATTATGATTTAATTTTCCTTTTAACGGGGAGGAGGTAGTTAAATGCAACATTTATAAAATTAAGTAATCACGGAATCTTAATACAAAGGAAACAAAATATTCTTTTCAAACACTTACAAAGATTTTTAAAATTTAAATAACACAATAAATATTACTGTAAAATCTTGCTTTCTTTAAATAACATTTATCTAAGTGACACTTATATTCACAATGTTTATGTAATAGATATACATATATATATAATGCATGACAATATACTTTCCTTTTGTTTCTTCACTTGACAATTTTTATTAGCCGAATTGGTTTGGCTGTGTTTTTCCAACAATTTTACTTACATGTAAATTATGTGAATAGAAGAAAAATATTTCCCACTTCTTATATTTTAAAAGACGTATTAACTTTTCTTGCAGTTGAGAAAACACATTTTCTAAAAATTACTTTTGTAAAAACTGCTTTGTCATGTGGTCTTGACGTTATATAAGTTATTTTTAAAGAATAAAATCGGTCGATTAATACAGTTATTTAAATGGATTAATCGCTAAAATTTTATGAAATGTTGAGTATAAATTACATGGATCAGCTGTATTCTTAGTTGAAATTAGTTCTGGCATGGAAATTACGTGCATTTGTTGCCTCGGTATTATAATGTAACTATGATCTGTAGTGACGTGTACTAGTGAGTCACGTCTTAGGTCAATTTGATAAGGGGAGGGAACTTTGGCCGAGTTCGCCAGTGCCCTAGGACGAAATGGAATTAATATGGATAGATATATGGGTTCAAAAATAAGAACAAAATTATAGTAACTGCCTGTAATATATTAGCAGTATTTTTGTATAAAGTGTGAATCATGGAGAAATGACGAACAATCTGAAGCTATACGAGATGTGGTTAGTTAGAACATAAAGAGAGTGATGACTACGCTAATCTTCACACATGTTATCTATCTTATATCTTGATGTGATCATCACTTATTGAAGATAAAACTTCAGAATCGTTCTTGCTTTCTCAGAGTTCAGCTCACAATTCAGATTTCATCTTATAGTGGCATTTTAGTGATAATCCTGGAAGATGTTTATCTAATCCTAGAAGATGTTTATCTAATCCTAGAAGATGTTTATCTGATCCTAGAAGAGTTTATCTAATCATAGAAGATGTTTATCTAATCCTAGAAGATTTTATCTAATCCTAGAAGATGTTTATCTAATCCTAGAAGATGTTTATCTGATCCTAGAAGAGTTTATCTAATCACAGAAGATGTTTATCTAATCCTAGAAGATTTTATCTAATCCTAGAAGATGTTTATCTAATCCTAGAAGATGTTTATCTAATCCTAGAAGATGTTTATCTAATCCTAGAAGATTTTATCTAATCCTAGAAGATGTTTATCTAATCCTAGAAGATTTTATCTAATCCAAGAAGATTTTATCTAATCCTAGAAGATGTTTATCTAATCCTAGAAGATGTTTATCTAATCCTAGAAGATTTTATATAATCCTAGAAGATTTTATATAATCATAGAAGATTTTATCTAATCCTAGAAGATGTTTATATAATCCATGAAGATTGTATCTAATCCTAGAAGTTGTTTAGCATTTACACGTGAATGAAACCAGAGCCATTCCACTCATTTTTCAATTCTTATTTCTTGCCAGTGACTGTGGCACACGCAACATGACTGTTGAACATCTGCTACAGTTACGCCGAACATGTGATAAACAGAGACAGCTCTTGTGGCCATCGCCAGTATCATATCATGACAATCTGTGTGAGGACGTGAAGCCTTGAGCTAACGAATGCTTTCTTCGAACTTATTAATATTGACCTCTAGAGGTGTAAGCGGAAAATAAAGATTTCTTGACAGATGCTCTGATTGCATCATCGAAAATGTGATTCATCTCTATAAACTCATCCATGCATTCATTAATTTTCAGTAGATCAATAGCTAATTAAATGAAAACATTTCAAAAAAAGGAGCCGCGATACCTCAGTGGTTAGTGAACTGGACTACAACGGACAAGAGGTAGGGTTCGATCCCAACCGGCGGCTTCCGGTTCACCCAGCCTTTAATGGGTACCGGTTTGTTTTGTGTGGGAAAGTAAAGCGGCACGTGGGTAATACCAACCACATTACCACAAAAATCATGTGCTGAATGTCTGTAAAATGTATGGTCACTAACACCATATTCCTTATACGCTACTTGGCGTGACGTGGGCACTTTACTATTATTTTTTTTTTTTTTAAAGGGGGCCTCGGTAACCTAGTTGGGAAAACCACCCGACTGGGCTACCCACATTTGGACAACCCGTGTTTGATTCCCGCTGGAAGCAGTGTGAATTTTACTCTTTGTTGGAAAAAAAAAACCCGCCGCCAACCCAGCCGCTGACAGAAATTCGTACCATGGTATTACTCTGGGAAGGTGAGGAATGCCGCCTAGCATCGTGAGTTTCGATGCTTGAAACGACACTATCCTGAAATTTCCGAACACTTCTGGATAGGCGGCCGAGCACAAGTGGGTAAAAACTCGCGTGCTAAGGTGCCGATTCAAATCTCGTACTTTATCTTTACCTTTATTTCAAAGACTGACTAACTTGAGACTCTCTGGTGCTATCTACTCTATTTTTAGCCACACATTTTTCTAAACGTTTCAGCTGCAAATTCCAATAGCCGACTTGAATATACCATAAACGAATTGTACACTGGTTATCTATATGAAATGACGCAATTGAGTACCACAACTAAAGCATCAATGATAAACCGCTGTAGTTCTACCACACATTCCCTCTTCACAAATGCTGCGTTTGAACAAAATAGCCGTCTCCGTCAATCTGTTCACTGGAGAGAGGCTTGCACAACGTATAGGCTTGGCCTCCTTCACACAGGCTTAACTGTAATGAGAACAAACATATCGCAAATATAAAAACGATACAAAATCAATATTATCAGAATGCACAGAGTAAGATGTTTTAAAACATGTCATAAGAACATAGGCAATGAAATGAGTGGTCATGGAAAGAAGGTTTGAGAACAAATACATCCGAGGAAACCAGAGGTTTCTCAGGGTGAAGCATAGTTTACAATGTTTTTTTATCACACCTGTACTATATTTTATCACACATCATCGATATTGTATCACACATCATCAATATTGTATCACACATATATATATATATATATATATATATATATATATATATATATAAAAGTATAGGAATCTCTGATAAATGTGACTGTGACACACACAATGAATGCTGCAAACCTGTTACAATCATTCCCCACATATGATGAGTAGAGGAGGTTCCTGTGGCCATCACCGGAACCTTAAGAGCACTTTCTTCGAGCTAATTAATAATGACATCTAGACGTTTACGCAGAAGAGACAACTATTATATTTAATATACAAATAAAAGTTTTGATTAAATACCTGTTATTCTTGATTAGATATATGTTGTGTAAAGGTAAAGGTAAAGTACGAGAATTGAATCGGAATCTTAGCACGCCAGTTTTCACCCATATGTGCTCGGCCGTCTATCCAGAAGTGTTCGGAAACTTCTGAACAGGGTCTCTTCAAGCATCGAAACTCACGAGGCGGCATTCCTCACCTTCCCAGAGTACTACCCTGGTACCCATTACTGCCAGAAGCTGGGTCTCACCACGCTGGGGTATTTTTTTTTTTCAACCACGAGTACAATTCACACTGATTCCAGCGGGAATCGAACACGGGTTGTCGATAGCGTAGTCGGGTGGTTTTCCCAAATAGGCTACCGATGTGTGGCCCCCCCCCCCCCCATATATTATGTTTCGTTAGATATTTTTTTTCATTATTTTTTTATACCACACCTATTTTGCTTCAACAATTTTATGATTTATTGTATCTCGAGACTATTATGTTGCACCATCATATATTTAGTGTTTTTTTTATATTTTCCAGACATCCATTACCATTCGTGATGCACTTATTTTGTTCCTTCAGACATGTAATGTATTGCATAACACATCCATTTTGTTGTTTCAGACATCTTGTATGAATCATCATGTATATGTTTTGCTTCATCGCGCGTCTATTTTATTGTAAGACACGTCCATTTTCATTTTTTGAGGTATTTATTATACGCCTGTTTTATCCGCTTCTGTTATATTTTTTTCACACGTGTATTTTCTTACATAAATGTTTGCTTTTCCAGGCCTGTTATATTTTAATCATACATCTATTTTGTTTTATCACTCGCCTAATTTGTTTATGGTAATGATATATATATCATAATATGATAAATTGTATTTTATTACACATCTAATTTGCTTTATCGCACCTCTAATTTGCTTCATCTAACATATAACTTGCTTTACCACTAATCTATTTTGTTTCATCATACGTCTAATTTGATTTCTTATTCGTCATCTCTTTCATCTTTAAGGCTCCCTGTTATAACCCTTCATATATAACGAAAGATCTAGCGCTAGCTGATCATCTCATGATGCCTCAACTATTGGCATTGTGTGCTATTATTGTATTGCTTCTTCAGAATGTGCTTTCTGATTAGACAGATAACTATTCTTGGGGCCAAATAAAGATCCAAGTCCCAAACAAGACTTCATGAAACGATACGAGAATGACAAAACAAAATTATTGACCAATTAAAAAAATAATAGCCATGATAGTGATAAATGAATAATTACAACAACAATAATAATAAAAGAAATAATGATTACTTAATAATAAAAGCATTGACAAAAGCAATAAAATATGTTGCTATATATTAAAAGGAATAAAGACAATAATCAAATCGGCAATAATAACCATATTGAAAAGAAAAACAGTATGTCTTCTCTATTGTATATACTATTACTACTATTTTGTCCTCATTCTCATACTGTCTGTGTACCTTTATTTCTGTGTATAAATTGGCGATAACTTCGTTCGTACGTTTTCCAATTCCTATGAATCACTCATCTTGTTACAGATTCGGTTAAAATAGAAGAAATGCAGAAGTAAAAGGAAGGAAGAGAAGGGGTAATGGGTTGACAAGGCACAAATTAAGTTGAAAAAGACAATACTCAGAAGGCAGATGAATTTGGAATAGGTAAAGTTGGCTCAGGCAAACGCAACTTTCAAAAACATGAGGAAAATACTGCGCAATCCATTTTTGACAATAGAAACAATGAAAAAAGTTATGAAATTTTATGTAGAGCCAGTCTTAACATATGGATGTAAATCGTGGACAAAAGAACAACAGACAATAAAATCACTGGAGGCTGTAGAAATGTGGTTTTACAGAAGAATGTTGATAATACCATTGACAGCTAAGAAGAGTAATGAAAACGTTCCGGAAAAGGCCAAATCAAAGAGAGCTAATTTTCAATATTAGGAAGAAACGATCATCATTTTGGCCATGTAATGAGAAGAGAACAGCTTGAAAATAATGTGATAACTGGAAAAATCGAGGGACGAAGAGATAGAGTAAAGCAAAGAAAAAATATACCAGTTTAAGAGAATGGCTTGGCAGAAGGTCAACAGCAGAAATGATAAATAGCTGTCGAGATGGAAGGTTGTGGAGAGACATGATCACCTACGCCAGCAGACATGGCACTTGATGATGATGATGAAAGTTAGCAAAATATTTGAAGTATAAAGAGAATAAAATATATCTAGATACGAATTGTGGTGTCACTTGTGTAAGAAGGACAACATAAAATAAAAAGACGTAACAAATATGCATGCAGGCATGGAAACATATGTACATAAATACTTTGTGTGTATATATATATATATATATATATATATATACATATATATATATATACATATATATATATATATATAAGTATACATACATACACTTATACATAAAACAGACAATTGATAGGCCTAGTCTTTTTTTTTTTTTTACATATGTGATGATATTTATGTAAACAACGATCATATTTCTTGTGTATTTGATGTCCAAATTGAAATATGAAGAAACCTTTAAAAAGAAACTACAAAAGTGCAAAAATCACTAAAGCAGCAATTTTTGATTTTTCAAAAGATCAGAAACGACTAGATTAAAACATAAAGAAATAATTTAACATAACAATTAGTTTAAAAAAAGTAGTTAAACATAAAAATAAATAAACGATAAATTTAAAATGTAATGTATTTTTTAAACGTTAAAAAAATAAGAAAGAATTGATTAAACATAAAAATAAATAAAGGATTAATTGAACATAATAAAAGATAAGCTATAAATTAAACATAATATATAAAAGTTCTACTAGCAGAAAATCCTAGAAACCTACAACAATTGCTTAATGTGATAAACATAACAAGCAAATATGGACTAGATATGAATATCTCTCTCTCTCTCTCTCTCTCTCTCTCTCTCTCTCTCTCTCTCTGCGATCAGGACTCAATCAGAGTAGGATTCCAGACTCTCACATGAAGACAGATGTCTGTATAAGTGAATTGATCGACCCCACAAACAGAACATCATAATTAGAGTCTGTTAGATCCACCCTGATTGAATACCTGTTAACACGTTGCACTGTGTTCTGCGCCAGTGGCCCAGTGCATCCGATTTCAGCCAGCATTTTATTCAGGTTTGCTCTCCTTAGCCTTTGATTGTCCCCAATCTTCCTGCAAGGAGCAGATTGTTTTTTTCTGTAGGGGGATTATGTCCTTAGATGGTCGGCCCTCCCAGGTTTACGAGCACCATCTGCCCGAGTCACTAGAGGTGACTAACACAGACATGCACACACCAAGATATGAGATGTGACTAACACAGACAGGCACACGCACACACACACACTAAGATATGAGATTTGACTAACACAGACACACTCTTAAATATGAGATATGGCTAACACAGATACACACACTAAGATATGAGATATGACTAAACACAAACACACAAAGATATGAGACATGACTAACATAAACATGCACTCACAAAGATAGGAGATGTGACTAACATAGACATACACACAAATATATAAGACATGACTAACATAGACATGCACACACAAAAGTTTAAGATGAAACTACCATAGACATGCACACAAAGATATGAGATATGACTAACATAGATATGCACACAAAGATAGGAGATATGACTAACACAAACATGCACGCACAAAGATATAACACATGACTAACACGGATACACACTAAGATATGAGATATGACTAAACACAGACACACACAAAGATTTGGTTATTTGGTTATGGAAGGCCCCGGTATCACTGCAAACCAATTAAAATCCATAATTGCCCAACCGCCCGTGCCAGCGTAATCATCCGAATATCAAAAAAGACTAAAACAATGATCATAAACAAAGAAAATTCTCAAGACCCTCAATTGAATACCACAGTCACACTTATAGTTGGCTGTTTGTGTTCGTTAGGATCAATGACAACAGCCACTTATAGTTGGCTGTTTGTGTTCTTTAGGATCAATGACAACAGCCACTTATAGTTGGCTGTTTGTGTTCGTTAGGATCAATGACAACAGCCACTTATAGTTGGCTGTTTGTGTTCGTTAGGATCAATGACAACAGCCACTTATAGTTGGCTGTTTGTGTTCGTTAGGATCAATGACAACAGCCACTTATAGTTGACTGTTTGTGTTCGTTAGGATCCTTGACAACAGCCACTTATAGTTGGCTGTTTGTGTTCGTTAGGATCAATGACAACAGCCACTTATAGTTGGCTGTTTGTGTTCGTTAGGATCAATGTCAACAGCCACTTATAGTTGACTGTTTGTGTTCGTTAGGATCAATGACAACAGCCACTTATAGTTGGCTGTTTGTGTTCGTTAGGATCAATGACAACAGCCACTTATAGTTGGCTGTTTGTGTTCGTTAGGATCAATGACAACAGCCATTTAGAATCCAACATCACCTACCAGAGGTGTTCTTTGTAGTAGACTAACCGGAACCTGTTCGGTCAAGCAAGGAGGACTAGAAAGGGAATGCACTCTGATCTGCAAAAATGGCATTCCTTAACTCTTTCAGTACGGAAGGATTTTATCAATGCAACGGAAGAGATTTCAGAGACAAAATGTTTCAGGATTGTAAATATCAATCTCATCATCGAGTGCCTTCTCCGCAACGAAGGTTGGCTACCATGGATCGCCATTCTACTTTGTTTCTTGCTTTGATGGTGCAGGCTGTCATAGATTGACTTGTCCATCTTTTGATGTTACTAGTCCATATTAGTCTTGATCTGCCTCTTCCTCTGCCTCTTTTACCTTGTATTTTCCCTTCCAATATTACTTTTAGTAGGCTGGTGTCTAATGCCTAACACATTATATACGAGTTTTTAGATACTTCAACAAGGAATTAGATTTCACCAATATTAAGATGATACAAGACATGTAAATAGAAAATGATTTGAATACGGTTTACACTAATCAAAGTGAGAGTGACGCACTGTGCGGCTAAACGTACATGACTGAAATTGGCATGGCGCACAGTGTGTCGAAATGCACGGAGAGAGTTAAGAACGAATCTGTTGACAGAAATGAGGCAGATGTCGCAGCTTGAAGTAAACCACAGCACAACGTATCTGCCCCAACGTAACGTCC
Organism: Megaustenia siamemsis; assembly: GCA_032433765.1. NCBI lineage: Eukaryota > Metazoa > Mollusca > Gastropoda > Stylommatophora > Ariophantidae > Megaustenia > Megaustenia siamemsis. The sequence continues at coordinate 38,609,703 of JAVIAB010000124.1, forward strand.
TTTTAGGCGTGAACGATGAGACGGAATAGTCGTTCGCGAATGCAACAAAATGAGATATTAACAGAAACAAGATGCCAGTTATAACGTGAATCGTCGACAAAGGCAATACAAGAAGAAAGCGTTAACCGATACAATATGCCAGTCTTTATATCTTGACGTCATCGTATATGTCTAGACTGTCATCAAACTATCTGTTTCCTGTTCTTGCGGTAGAAGTTATTGTGTTTATTTATTACTAGATGCTGCACGTCGTATTTACTACTAGATACTACATTTCGTATTTACTACTAGATACTACATTTTGTATTTACTACTAGATACTACACGTCGTATTTACTACTAGATACTGCACGTCGTATTTACTACTAGATACTACATGTTGTATTTATAACTAGATACTACACATCGTAGGTGTCCGGTTAGCGCAATCGATAGGCGGTTGGCTTACCACGGCAACAGCCGGGGTTCGTAATCCTGGCGAGGACACCTGGGTTTTACTAATTCCCTAAAAATTAGTAGGAGCCGCGATAGCTCAGTGGTTAGTGAACTGGACTACTACGGACAAGGGGTAGGGTTCGATCCCAACCGACGGCTCCGGGTTCACCCAGCCTTAAATGGGTACCGGATTTTTTCTGGGAAAGTAAAAGCAGCACGGGCGTAATACCGACCACATTACCCCAAAAATCATGTGCTGAAGGTCTGTAAAATATAGGGTCACTAACACCATATTTCCCTATACGCCACTTGGCGTGACGGGGGGTACTTTACTTTACTTTTTACTTACTACACATCGTATTTACTACTAGATACTACATTTCGTATTTACTACTAGATACTACATTTTGTATTTACTACTAGATACTACACGTCGTATTTACTACTAGATACTGCACGTCGTATTTACTACTAGATACTACATGTTGTATTTATAACTAGATACTACATGTTGTATTTATAACTAGATACTACACGTCGTATTTACTACTAGATACTACATGTTGTATTTATAACTAGATACTACACGTCGTATTTACTACTAGATACTACATGTTGTATTTATAACTAGATACTACACGTCGTATTTACTACTAGATACTACATGTTGTATTCATAACTAGATACTACACGTCGTATTTACTACTAGATACTACATGTTGTATTTATAACTAGATACTACACGTCGTATTTACTACTAGATACTACATGTTGTATTTATAACTAGATACTACACATCGTATTTACTTCTAGATACTACATGTTGTATTTATAACTAGATACTACACATCGTATTTACTACTAGATACTACACATCGTATTTACTACTAGATACTAAACATCGTATTTACTACTAGATACTACACATCGTATTTATAACTAGATACTACACATCGTATTTACTACTAGATACTACACGTCGTATTTACTACTAGATACTACACATCGTATTTACTACTAGATACTACATGTTGTATTTATAACTAGATACTACACATCGTATTTACTACTAGATACTACACATCGTATTTACTACTAGATACTCTCTCTCTTGAACCTTTCGAGCCGTAACCGGCCCATAGGGCGTAGACCAAGATACACCTTCTCCTATATGAATTTTTGTTCTAGCAGTTTTCTTTTAAAGATATTTTATCAAATCTCGCCATCTGTCTCTGTTCTGTGCAAGCAGTTCTATCTCATTGAGGGAGCCGATTCCTGCTGCTCTTGCCTCTCTCATCAATGTTCTTCTCAGTGTCTCCCTGGGTCTTCCTCTTTTTCTTTTACCTGTTGTTTCCCATATGAGGGCTTGCTTTGCTATTCGATTATTATCTCTTCTCATCACATGTCCAACGTATGACCATCGTCTTTTCTTTATTACTGAAGATATTAGTGGTTGATTGGCGATTTCTCTAATTTCCTCGCTTGTTTTGAATTCGTTCCATTCTATACCAAGTATTTTCCTTAGACATTTATTTTCGAATGCGTTCAACTTTGTTTCTATATCTCTTGTTGTTTTCCAGCTTTCACACGCATACGTAAGGGTTGATAGTACATTTGATTTGAATAGCCTAAGTTTTGTGTTTGTGCTAATGAGTTTTGATTTCCACAACTTTTCAAGGCTTCTGAAAGACATTGCTGCTTTAGCCAGTCTGATTCTAATTTCTTTGCTCGTATCCCCTTCTCGATCAATGTGACTTCCAAGATAGATAAAGTGATCGATCTCTTCTACTGGTTTGTTTTCCATGTATATTTTGTCACTTGTTGGAATTAAACTTTTCATGACTTTAGTCTTTTCATGATTGACCTCAAGCCCAATTTTGCTGGCTATTGATGATAGTTCATTTGTGTTTTCCTGCATCGTTTTTATCTGACTGCTGATGAGAACTATGTCATCAGCAAAGTCGAGGTCCTCCAAATGGTCTCCTTGTATCCATTCGATGCCTTTATTACCAGTGCAGCATTTCTTCATTATGAAGTCCATAACAATTCCAAATAACAAGGGCGATAAAATACATCCTTGTTTAACCCCAGTTTCTATTGGGAAACATTCGCTCAGTCCTTCCTCTGTTCGAACTGCACATGTGTAACCATCATACATGTCTTTGATAATATTTATTATTTTTGATGGTAAACCATATTGCTTCAGAATTTTCCACAAAGAATCTCTATGAATACTATCAAATGCTTTTTTGAAGTCGATGAAGTTAAGTACAAAAGGTTTTTGCTTTTCAATGTGTTCCTCCAATATAAGTCGTAGAGTGAAAATGTGGTCAAGACAGCTTCTCCCTTTTCTAAACCCAGCCTGTTCTTCACGCATTACTGTATCTATTGAATCCTTTATTCTATTTAGGATGATTTTACAGAATAACTTTGAGGCAACTGACAAAAGTGTCACGCCTCTCCAGTTGTTACAATCTCTAAGATTGCCCTTTTTTGGGATCTTAACAATGATTCCTTTTTTCCATTTATGAGGCGTCTTCTCTGTTTTCCAAATGATGTTGAACATTTTTTGGAGATGTATTAAATTATGGCTATCAATTGCCTTGAGGATCTCAGCTGTTAACTTATCCTCTCCAGCAGCCTTGTTATTGGTCATTAGCTTTAAGGTGGTTTCTATTTCACTCAAGGTGAAGTCATCTAAATTTACATCTAATTCTGCTGCTGGTGTTTCAGCTTCAAAATCTATTAAACTGTGAGGTAGTGGACGGTTAAGAATTTCTTTGAAGTGTTCCGCCCAACGGGCTTTTATGTCTGCGCTTGTTGTTAGCATTAATCCAGATTTGTCTAGAATTGGTGTTCCACTGGATGTATAGGTGTTTGTCAGCATCTTTTGTACTGTATAGAGAGTTCTGCTGTCTCCTGTAATTGCAGCTGTCTCTGCTTTCTCTGCCAAGTTGTCTATATAAGCTCTTGTATCTCTTCTTGCCGAACTTTTCACTTTGTTGTCTAATTCTTTGTATGTTGCTTTTGCCAGAACCTTTCCAAGATCTGTCTTTACATTAGTCACGGCTCTCTTTGCCAGATACTACACATCGTATTTACTACTAGATACTACACATCGTATTTACTACTAGATACTACACGTCGTATTTACTACTAGATACTACACGTCGTATTTACTACTAGATACTACACGTCGTATTTATTATGTGGTGGCAAATAGATTTTGAAAGCAAAAGTTTTCCACTGGTAATCGATGGGAGACTTCCAGAACCAGAATTTCTGTGATCTAAAAATAGAAATTGGTAACTGTTCATGTCTCTGAATGGACAAGTGACGTAAATGTAAACAGATGAGTCACTATGGTAGTAGCAGGAAGTCCCAGAACAGCCTAGCATGTCAGGATTATAGACTATGAAATCCAGTATACGCCTAGGGGTGACACCTTATATCCCCAAAGTGCCTTTTCTGAAAGTGAAACGGTACACCATTTTGGAAATAAAACTAGGTCGTGCTGTAAAACCAGTTATTGTAAAACAGAACTATGTGAGCCAGCGTGAGACAAACACATTTTTAGTAAGAAAGGCAATAAAAATAAGATAACATGTGATAATTCAAGAATAATTTTTTTAATAATATTTAGCTCTGTGATTATTTTGTTGATCGTCATATTTATGTGATTTCAGATTCGTGTAGCACCAAATATCAACAAATTCAAACTTCTGTATATGTTATCTTCATTAGTTTAAATTTATCCAGAAATAAATCAAGAGATCGAGAAAACTTTGTATAACGTATAGCGTGTGATACGGTTAATGTGGTCTAGTTTTATTTGGACGTAGTAGTTTGGAGAGGTTAGTAACGTTGGTTTGGGGTGCTCACGAATGGTTATAACTAAAAGCTACAAGTAAACAAAAATGTTGATTTAACTTTTTTAAAAAAACTGCTATATTTGGCTAAATAAATCGCCTAAAAGGCAACACGCGCAAAAATGCTGGTACATACTGGGAATGGCTGGGGAAAAAAAGGGGGTGGGGGGAGAGAGCTGATCCAGAAGATTGTGGTATGAAGATATCAAGAACTTCTCACATACTTTCACTAAAACTAGATCACCAGGGATACTCGGACAGGCTGCCAAAAATGACTTGATGTAAATGATGTTCAATAAATAGAAACAACACGACTCAGGTGAAATGTCCTACCAGCTTTCACCTCTACCTAAATTTCTAGAGACTAGGAACTGAATTTTGCGTGTAATCCATTTGTCCCTGGCAGCCGTGTGCACAGGAGTCCCTCGCCGCACAGGCAGATAACTCTTCTGAGGTACTTATATTTTTCCGTCGTTGATTAACTAGCTTTTCAAGTCGGCCTCACTGCTGAGACCAAGGGCTAAATGTCCCTACTAAGGACAATAACTCGCGTTTCATCACCGATCGAAAACTTCTAGGTACACCCAGCACCAAATGGGCGCAACATTTTCTTGTATAGTATAGTCGAGCGTCATAAGATAATGTCAACCGATAGAATGTCCCATTGGTCATTAGACGCCAGCACCATCAGCTCCGGGAGCCGCGATAGCTCAGTGGTTAGTGAACTGGACTACAAAGGACAAGAGGTAGGGTTCGATCCCAACCGACGGTTCACCCAACCTTTAATGGGTACCGATTTTTTGTGTGTGGGAAAGTAAAGCGGCACGGGCGTAATATCGACCACATTACCCCAAAAACCATGTGTCGAAGGTCTGTAAAATTTATGGTCACTAAAATCATATTCCCTATACGCCACTTGGCGTGACGGGGGCTCTTAACTTTTTTTGTACCATCAGCTCCACACATCCTAAACCTTGAGAGGAGGGAGCCCTCCCTTGTATTTTAACACATAAATAAGGCTTTCCAGAGACAGATATATATATATTTTCCCCGTTCGTCAGCTTTTACCTCTGACGAAGTCCCTAGAGACTAGGAACTGAATTTTCCGTGTTAATCCATTTTCCCATCGCCGCACAAACTCTGTCATCGGAGGTACTCCTATTTTTTTCCCGTCGATGAATAATTGACGTTTCAAGCCGGGCCTCGCTGCTGAGACCAGGGGTGGTTGCCGCAGAGAGTAATCATAAATAAAAATTCCAACCGGTGTAGCCGGGATTTCAACGCACAACCTCTCTGTCTCGAGGCCAGCGCAAACAGTCCCCTAGACAGAAATACAACCCTACATCACTAATGGAAGTAACACCTACCTTCTAGAGGGAGTGTAGTAGGCAGGGTTTAGTTGGTCCCAACACAGGCGGTGAGCTTGTTGGCCACAAGAACCGATCCTATAGGACTCAGGCAGTCCCGTTGGAGACACATTTTTAAACTGTGAGTAGATGGTTCATTCACCTCAAAGCATTCAACGTAAAACGCATTAAATAACTTATTGATTAGACACACCGGGCATTAAATAGCTCGCTGTTGGAGTAATGATACAAGGTGGAAGTAATGATTCGATGTGGGAGTAATGATTCTGTGTGGGAGTAATGATTCAATGAGGAAGTAATGATTCGATGTGGGAATAATGATTCAATGTGGGAGTAATGATTCGGTGTGGGAGTAATGATTCAATGTGGAAGTAATGATTCGATGTGGGAGTATTGATTCAATGTGGGAGTGATGATTCGATGTGGGAGTAATGATTCAGTGTGGAAGTAATGATTCGATGTGGGAGTAATGATTCAATGTGGGAGTGATGATTCGATGTGGGAGTAATGATTCAATGTGGGAGTGATGATTCGATGTGGGAGTAATGATTCAATGTGGGAGTAATGATTCAATGTGGGAGTAATGATTCGATATGGGAGTAATGATTCGATGTGGAGTAATGATTCAATGTGGGAGTGATGATTCGATGTGGGAGTAATGATTCGATATGGGAGTAATGATTCAATGTGGGAGTAATGATTCAATGTGGGAGTAATGATTCAATGTGGGGGTAATGATTCTATATGGGTGTAATGATTCGATGTGGGAGTAATGATTCAATGTGGGAGTGATGATTCGATGTAGGAGTAATTATTCGATGTGGGAGTAATGATTCGATGTGGGAGTAATGATTCAATGTGGAAGTAATGATTCGATATGGGAGTAATGATTCAATGTGGGAGTAATGATTCGATGTGGAAGTAATGATTCAATGTGGGAGTAATGATTCGATGTCGGAGTAATGATTCGATGTGGGAGTAATGATTCGATGTGGGAGTAATGATTCGATGTGGGAGTAATGATTCTGTGTGGGAGTAATGATTCAATGTGGAAGTAATGATTCGATGTGGGAGTAATGATTCAATGTGGGAGAAATAATTTGAGTAATGATTCTCTGTGGCAGTAACAATTTGATATGAATGTAATGATTTGATGTATGAGTAATGATCCAATGTGGGAGTAATGGTTTAATTTAGAAATGATTTGGTGTCAGATTATCGATTCAATGTGAGAGTTATGTTAGAATAATAATTGGTTGTGGTAGTAACGATTCGATGTGCGGGTGATGAATCAATGTGGCAGTAATGAATCAATGTGGCAGTAATGAATCAATGTGGCAGTAATGAATCAATGAGCATGTGATAAATATAGGTGGGGAAAGCAAACACGTGCATGTGACAAATAAATATGAAAATAACAAATGAATATGACATTAGTCAATGATTGTGTGTGAATGATAAGTCAGTATATGATTGATAAATAAATGTGGGACTGACTGAATATTCATGTAAAGTTTCATTCAAAGAAATTCTGAATTTCTCTGGTCTCCCACCGACAAAGATTCATCCTATGTTTATGTACATTGAACTTTCAATAGTTTGGTTTAAGGAAGTCAAATTATAACTGGATATTGCTATGGAGGAACACTTCCGAGGGGATAGATCAGCGAATCATTTCAGGGACGAGGTATGTTTAAAACACTCAGAAAAAAAAAATCACAAATAATCAACAATATAGAAAAAAAATACAACCCGAAGCAAGCTTAAAGACAGCTCGATACAGCGTCTTGGAACAAGAAACCTACGCTTGCTCGCACGGCTAACTAAGCAACCTTAGAGAAAGTTGCTATAATGCTTTTTACGCATTTGTGCGCATTTCTTTACTATTTCTGTTGTTCTGCGTTTTTTTTTTCTGTTGTTGATTATTTGTTAATTTTTGTCCCGACTTTTGGAAACGCCTCTGTTCCCCTGAAATGATTTGCCAGTCTGGATTATGTTCTACATCCCGAAGCCAACGGGCGACAACTTGCTCTTATATTATTGTATACATCTTCAGTTTTAAAAAGGTCGGCGGGAGAGAAGGGGGGATTATTATAGAGGGAGTGAAGTATTCAAATCTCCAGTACTTTGTTAAAACATGTAGAGATGATGGAGTGATCATTCTTGCTGTTAATACCTCTTCCCCCCCCCCCCCCCACTCCTTCACTCCTCCACTCCTCAGTATTGATTGTTAAGAGTGGTCACTGGTGAATATTTGGCTGGGATTGAATTTCTTCTTCTGTGTTAGATCGACAATTACTTATCTTTAATCAACCGACATAAAGAAAACGTTAGGTAGGTGTAGGATCGATACTTGATGTTGCAAGATACGTCCTTGTCGAGATATTGACACCGTTTGGCCTTACATTCGTTTTCGGTAGAGTATTTGTGGGGACCGGGTTGGATTTCTCTGTTCTATCCTCACTTGGCTGGGTCAGACTGGATAACATATTTCTAGGAGCACCGCTGGGTGGTGGGCTACGGCCTGGATCAGCGTTGCTGTTTAGCGACTCTGATGCATATATTTAGTTAGCTATGAATAAGTGACCGCTTTCATTTTAGATGATGGTGCATACCTTAGCCCCCGATTCAAAATCATGTTATCGGTAGGCGAACTGACGAACTACTGGCGCTATGAGTATAGTGGCTGTTTCATTAAATCTTTAGCGCTCGTCCATGAGCTATATTTAGATTGGGACTTTCCTCATTTTGGTGAGACATTTCTTGCCAACCATTGAGACATGACTTGTTTCGTCTGTTTAATGCAAGCGCTGAGTTCTAATTTTAGCTCACCGTACATTCAACATTGTAGCTCATGTAGAAGTTATACTGTACATTTTATGTTGAAATTCAAATGTTGGTTAACGTCAGTCATATTAAATACTATCTATCTATCTATCTATCTATCTATCTATCTATCTATCTATCTATCTATCTATCTATCTATCTATCTATCTATCTATCTATCTATCTATCTATCTATCTATCTATCTATCTATCTATCTATCTATCTATCTATCTATCTATCTATCTATCTATCTATCTATCTATCTATCTATCTATCTATCTATCTATCTATCTATCTATCTATCTATCTATCTATCTACCTACCTACCTACCTACCTACCTACCTACCTACCTACTACCTACCTACCTACCTACCTACCTACCTACCTACCTACCTACCTACCTACCTACCTACCTACCTACCTACCTACCTACCTATCTATCTATCTATCTATCTATCTATCTATCTATCTATCTATCTATCTATCTATCTATCTATCTATCTATCTACCTTCCTACCTATCTACCTGTCTGTCTGTCTGTTTGGTTGTCTGTCTCTCTGTTCGTTTGTCTGTCTGTCTCTCTGTTCGTCTATATGTCTATCTGTTAATCTGTTCGTCTGTATGTATGTCGCTCTATCCGTCTGCTGCCTGTATTTCTGTCTGATTGACAGTTTTATATTATACCTATACATACAGAGGACCAGTAATCAGGCGTGGCACTGTTTTAAGAAGAGACGATCTGGGAGACAAATTAAAGTGGTTTGATGCCTAGAGCCACCGAACCTACTTTTGGGCACAATGAATGTCAAGACAATATGACGATGCTATTTGACTGAATGTGTCATTGACAATAATATACAGAGTGTCCAGGAAAACACTTCTTGATTTAGAGTGTTCAGTCAAGGAGTGTTTTTATGGACACCCTGTATATAAATAAGTATGCTTCATCAGAAAGTAGTGACACACACACACACTCACACACACACACACTCACACACACACACACTCATAATATAGATGTGAGCTACTGACCTTATGTGAGCGGGTTCAATTTTAGCGATAATTTGGAGAAAGAAAGAAAGAACGGGAGAGAGACTACTTTATATTCTTTCATGCCCAGTTTCACTGTCTATGACTAATTCTACAAAGGTACGTGTTGCAATGTAAGAGTGATCGATCTATTTCTTCTATGTTATTTTAAACTAAAGATTATAGCAAAGCTACATTTATTTTCCTTTCGCCTTAAACCAATAAAATCAAAGCATTGAGGTTCCCTTGGAGCATAGGCAATGGATAGGTTTCTCCAACTACCCTTATTTTTTGCCATTTACTCTCTAATCCCTTTTAGTTCGTGCCAATGTCCTTGACGGTTTGAAGTAAACTTCAGTTTAGTTGAAGACTGTCCCTTGTCAATCACACAGGCTTACATAACACCAGCTTTTTTGTGTTTCTATCGAGGGGTGGAAATAGATGATTTTACAATTACAAAGCACGCTCTATCTACTTTCAGCTTCAGAAAGAGCACGTTGTTTGGGTCGGACAACATTGTAATATAAGTAATAATGTTGTCTTACCCAAACAACGTGTTCTTGGTCAAACAAGTACAGACTCTAACACTATACTCTCCCCATCTCCTTCCTACCCATAAAACATCGTCACCATTGAGTGCCGTCTCCGCGTAGAATGTTGGTTACCAGTGCGCGTCATCCCGCTGTCTCTTGCTTTGGTGGTGCAGGTCGTCATAGGTTGACTTGTCCATCTTTTGGTGTTACTATTCCAAGTTTACAGAGCAGAATGGCGCTCCATGGTAGCCAACCTTCGTTGCGGAGACGACACTCGATGATGATGATTCCAATTTAGTCTTAGCTGTCTGCCTCTGCCTCTTTTACCTTTTATTTTCCCTTCCAAGACTACTTTTAGATGGCTGCTGTAACTTTTAACATGCCCCACAAATCTCATTTGTCTTGTTTGAATTGTGTTTACCAGTTCTCTTTTTATTTTTAGTTGTTTTAAGACTTCATCGTTTGTTTTCTTTTCTTCCAATCCAATTCTAGCTATTCTTATATAAATCCACATTTCAAAGGCTTTAGTCTTCTGTTCTGTTTTCGCGTCTACAGTCCATGTTTCTGCGCTATACAGTAATGTTGAAAAGATATAATAGTTTGCTATTCTTAGATTTAGCCCTGGTTTGTATTGTCTTGGTTTTGTTTTTATGTTAATTAATATATTGTTCATTGCATTAAAATTGTTGAGCCTAAAATAAGCGTAACAATTGTTATGTCCTTGACTTGAACACGATTTCGTCACACTTGTTACATGTCGTTTTACTATTTCTTTAAAATCTCCCCTCTTTCCGGCCAACCCATCCCAAGTGACGACACGTTACCCAAATTAATGTGGCCAGTGATTTCCGGATTTGTGCCTGGTTAGCCATCAGCTGACTTTGATTCAGCGAGTCTTGACGTCCACGGGCACACGTAGACGCGCGTGATCCGATAACTGTTGCACGAGGGATTGTCTCTCCAGGTTTGACTGAAGTGTTCAGGCGAAACGCTGATAACGTTGGGTGGACCTCAGAGGTTTCCATAATGTGTTTTTGACTGTCGTCATCTGTCGGTACAATCTCTGATGATGCTTCCGGGCATGTGGGTGTATCCACTGGGCGCTTATTTATTTGTGGTGTCTGGATTAAGGATCTTGAGTATCAGAATAGGGGAGATGGAATATGAGAGATAGGATAGGAATGATAGGGGAGATAGAATATGAGAGAAAGGATAGAGGAGACAGGATAGAGAGAAGATTGTGTACAATGTGTGTCAACTAATTACTAAATAGCTAATAACCTAAAATTGTGGAAGGCGGTCGATTCTCGGTAGAATTACAACATTTTTAAAATCTATTGGCTGTGAAAACAATACTTTTGCTTGTAGACCTTGTGGCGCCTGCACGTGGGTGCTTGTGATATTTTTCTTCTGTCCTTGCTCCGAGCATTCTCCAGAAAATGGAACAGAGCCGCATTTTTTTGAGTCCCTCTCTCTCTCTCTCTGCGTTCAGGACTCAATCAGAGTAGGATCCAGACTCTCACATGAAGTCAGCTGTCAGGCTAAGTGTGTTGATCGCCCCCACAGACAGAACATCACAATTAGAGTGTGTCAGATCCACTCTGATTGAACACCCGTTAATACGTTGCACTGTGTTATGCGCAGTGACCCAGTGCATCCGATTTCAGCCAGCATTTTATTCGGGTTTGCTTTCCCTAGCCTTTGATTGTCATTTGAGTCCAATATTATATGGTTAATGTGGGGGGTGCAATAGAATGTGCTGCCACGTGTCACAGAATGTGGTGTTGGGTATCAGTTGGCTGCAACGGAGGATTGATGTATGCTGCAACGGAGGATTGATGTTGGCTGCAACGGAGGATTGATGTTGGCTGCAACGGAGGATTGATGTTGGCTGCAACGTGTCACAGAATGTGGTGTTGGGTATCAGTTGTCTGCAACTTGTCACAGAATGTGGTGTTGGGTATCAGTTGTCTGCAACGTGTCACAGAATGTGGTGTTGGGTATCAGTTGTCTGCAACGTGTCACAGAATGAGGTGTTGGGTATCAGTTGGCTGCAACGGAGGATTGATGTATGCTGCAACGGAGGATTGATGTTGGCTGCAACGTGTCACAGAATGTGGTGTTGGGTATCAGTTGTCTGCAACGTGTCACAGAATGTGGTGTTGGGTATCAGTTGGCTGCAACGGAGGATTGATGTTGGCTGCAACGTGTCACAGAATGTGGTGTTGGGTATCAGTTGGCTGCAACGGAGGATTGATGTTGGCTGCAACGTGTCACAGAATGTGGTGTTGGGTATCAGTTGGCTGCAACGGAGGATTGAAGTTGGCTGCAACGTGTCACAGAATGTGGTGTTGGATATCAGTTGACTGCAACGTGTCACAGAATGTGGTGTTGGGTATCAGTTGGCTGCAACGTGTCACAGAATGTGGTATTAGGTATCAGTTGGCTGCAACGTGTCACAGAATGTGGTGTTGGGTATCAGTTGACTGCAACTTGTCACAGAATGTGGTGTTGGGTATCAGTTGGCTGCAACTTGTCACAGAATGTGGTGTTGGGTATCAGTTGTCTGCAACGTGTCACAGAATGTGGTGTTGGGTATCAGTTGTCTGCAACGTGTCACAGAATGTGGTTTTGGGTATCAGTTGTCTGCAACGGAGGATTGATTGACTGTTGATAGCGATGATACTGGATAGAAATTTTACTTGCGAAGTTATCGCTTGGTGGCGTCCTAAGTAAGGCCATGGTTTCAATCTACAAACTATTTGTCTACGTCAGAATTATTCTCTTCAAGGTTGAACCCTTTGTGATGTTTGAAAATTTCGTCCTGCTTAAAAAATAAAATATCAGACATCATGCTAGCACTGGAGAGGCGCGACAGCTCAGTGATTAGTGTACTGGACTACAAAGGACAAGAGGTAGGATTTGATCCCAACCGACGGCTTCTTCTTTCAGCCTTAAATGGGTACCAGATTTTGTTTCTGGGAAAGTAAAGCGGCACGGGCGTAATACCGACCACATTACCCAAAAATCATGTGCTGAAGGTCTGTAAAGTGTATGGTCTCTAACACCATATTCCCTATACGCCACTTGGCGTGACGGGGCTTTACTTTACTTTTTATTTTTACTTTTATGGCGATCATGTCTCTCCACAACTTTCTCTTCGTCTTCTTAACGTTCACCCGTTAAGTGTGTGTGTGTCCGTTTTGTCGTTAATTTACGGTTGTGCAGCGATATCTGCGCATTTCGGGCCCGACATATCCGTCTTCGACATGAGTATGGCCTTTGGCATCTTGACAGGTAGTAAGTAATCATGATAAGTCAGTAGCTTGGTAAAGCATTAGTGTTCCATATTGAGTGATGCTTTAATGAACATCTTATCCCGTGGCTGAATTTGCCAATCCTGAACAGACAAATCCATCCACAGAACCAGCAAGATGTATTTGGGGTACCTGGTCTTGTCTCTTTTCTCTTGCGCCTTTTGTCTTCTGTGTTTGATATCAGCACTGTCTCAAAAATTGATGTGCCATTTTTTTTATTTTTGCTCTCCATGTGCTAAGATGCGCAGTCACATTTTCCTAGTTTCTTTCACTTATAGAAAATTCACTCAAGACATGACCTGGGTATGTTTGTATAATATATATTTTTTTACTTCTCTTTTTTGGCTATAAACTTCCAAGGGTTCTCTAAAGTGCGTGCGTGCACACAGGTCGCCTTTCCCCAAAAGTAAAGACATCTCACAAATCAGAGACCAGAGGAGGGTGAAGACACGAGAAAACCTGAGACCAGGGGAAGATGAAGACACGAGAAAACCTGAGACCAATCGAGGGTGAAGGCACGAGAAAACCAGAGACCAATAGAGGGTGAAGGCACGAGAAAACCAGAGACCAATAGATGGTGAAGACAGGAGAAAACCAAAGACCAGGGGAGGGTGAAGACACGAGAAAGCCAGAGAACAGAGGAGGTGAAGACACGAGAAAACCAGAGACCAATAGAAGGTAAAGACATGAGAAAACCAAAGACCAGGGGAGGGTGAAGACACGAGAAAACCAGAGAACAGAGGAGAGTGAAGACACGAGAAAACCAGAGACAAATAGAGGGTGAAGACACGACAAAACCGGAGACCAATAGAGGGTGAAGACACGAGAAAACCAGAGATCAGGGGAGGGTGAAGACACGAGAAAACCAGAGATCAGAGGAGGGTGAAGACACGAGAAAACCAGAGACCAGGGGAGTGTGAAGACACGAGAAAACCAGAGACCAGAGGAGGGTGAAGACACGTGAAAACCAGAGATCAGGGGAAAGTGAAGACACGTGAAAATTAGAGACTAGAGGAGGGTGAAGACACGAGAAAACCAGAGACCAGAGAAGGGTGAAGACACGAGAAAACCAGAGACCAGAGGAGGATGAAGACACGAGAAAACCAGAGACCAGGGGAGGGTGAAGACACGAGAAAACCAGAGACCAGAGAAGGGTGAAGACACGAGAAAACCAGAGACCAGAGGAGGGTGAAAACACGAGAAAACCAGAGACTAGAGGAGGGTGAAGACACGAGAAAACAAGAGACTAGAGGAGGGTGAAGACACGAGAAAACCAGAGACTAGAGGAGGGTGAAGACACGAGAAAACCAGAGACTAGAGGAGGGTGAAGACACGAGAAAACCAGAGATCAGGGAGGGTGAAGACACGAGAAAACCAGAGATCAGAGGAGGGTGAAGACACGAGAAAACCAGAGATCAGAGGAGGGTGAAGACACGAGAAAACCAGAGACTAGAGGAGGGTGAAGACACGAGAAAACCAGAGATCAGAGGAGGGTGAAGACACGAGAAAACCAGAGATCAGAGGAGGGTGAAGACACGAGAAAACCAGAGATCAGAGGAGGGTGAAGACACGAGAAAACCAGAGATCAGAGGAGGGTGAAGACACGAGAAAACCAGAGATCAGAGGAGGGTGAAGACACGAGAAAACCAGAGATCAGGGGAGGGTGAAGACACGAGAAAACCAGAGATCAGAGGAAGGTGAAGACACGAGAAAACCAGAGATCAGAGGAGGGTGAAGACACGAGAAAACCAGAAACTAGAGGAGGGTGAAGACACGAGAAAACCAGAGATCAGAGGAGGGTGAAGACACGAGAAAACCAGAGATCAGAGGAGGGTGAAGACACGAGAAAACCAAAGACTAGAGGAGGGTGAAGACACGAGAAAACCAGAGTTCAGAGGAGGGTGAAGACACGAGAAAACCAGAGATCAGAGGAGGGTGAAGACACGAGAAAACCAGAGATCAGAGGAGGGTGAAGACACGAGAAAACCAGAGATCAGAGGAGGGTGAAGACACGAGAAAACCAGAGACTAGATGAGGGTGAAGACACGAGAAAACCAGAGATCAGAGGAGGGTGAAGACACGAGAAAACCAGAGATCAGAGGAGGGTGAAGACACGAGAAAACCAGAGATCAGAGGAGGGTGAAGACACGAGAAAACCAGAGACCAGAGGAGGGTGAAGACACGAGAAAACCAGAGACCAGAGGAGGGTGAAGACACGAGAAAACCACGGATTCGAAATGACCAATTCCCACCGCCTATGGCGGGATTCGAACCCGTTTAATTCATGTTGTTACCATTAGTCTACACAGTCCCCCCGTTCCTGCAACGGATCTAATTCCTGTAATAGTTCCTTTGTTATCTTCTTTCTTAACGATTTTACCAAGAAAGTTGATTCCTTTCCTCACTGTTTCCTTCTCTATCTGGTTATTGTCAATTTTTTTTGTAGTGGTCACATTATGATTCAGCCCTCAAGTGACTTGGCAAAAAAAAGTACACGCCTTATAGTGTCGCCACGTACAAAATGTTGATGACCACTGTGACGTATTATAGAAAGCCATAGATCTCTTTGATGCGCAGTGTCATTGTAACCGTTACGATTATTTGACAACTGAATGTGGAAGTGCTGAGTCACTGCATAAACAGCAACCGTCAACAATGTTCTGTTTCCTTGGTTACCTGTTTCAACTGTTTTCTTCCCATACATAGGAATTATTAATTAATTATACCTATTATTAAGGTTACTACGTATTCTGACATAAAACAGAGGCTATGAAAATAAGCAAATTAAGACACCCACTAAACATTAAGATAAAGAAATAAAACAAGTAGAGGAATTCAAGTACTTGGGCGCAATGTTTACAGAAGATGGAAAACTAGACAGAAAATTGACATAAGATTCATCATCATCATCAAGTACCGGGCCTGCTGGCGTAGGTGATCATGTTTCTCCACAACTTTCGGTCTCGGCAGCTATTTATCATTTCTGTTGTTGACCTTCTGCCAAGCCATTCTCTTAAGCTGTCTTGTATTTTTTCTCGTTGCTTCCCTCTATCTCTTCGTCCCTCAATTTTTCAAGTTGTTACAATATATTCAAGTTGTTCTCTTCTCATTACATGGCCCAAAAAAATGATGATTAGTTCTTCCTAATATTGGAAATTAGCTCTCTTTTTGCTTTGACCTCTCTCAGAACATCTTCATTACTCTTCTTAGCTGTCCATGGTATTCTCAACATTCTTCTGTAAAACCACATTTCTACAGACTCCAGTGATTTTCTTGTCTGTTGTCCTATTGTCCATGATTCGCATCCATATGTTAAGACTGGCTCTACATAACATTTAAGAACTCTTTTTCTTGTTTCTATTGTCAAAAATGGATTGCATAGTATTTTCCTCATTTTTTGGAAAGCTGCTTTTGCCTGAGCCATTCTGTATCTCACCTCTTTTGTACATCTTCCGTCTGAGGTTAACAAAGTTCCCAAATATTTAAATTCATTTACCTGTTTTAATATTGTTCCACTTGTCTTTATTTTGCACTGAGGTGATGTCATTTTCTTTGTTGTTACCATTACCTCTGTCTTTTTGCTATTAAGGCTGAGTCCTTTATTTTTGCTTTCTTTCACTATAATGTTCAACATTTCTTTTAACTCATTTTCACTCTTAGCAATTAAGACTGTATCATCAGCATACCATAGATTATTTATATTATGACCTCCAATTGTTATTCCAGGCATGCCCCTTATGGATCTTAAAATAATCTCACTATAAATATTAAACAAATCTGATGACAGCACACAACCTTGTCTAACACCCTGTTTTATTTGTTGAAACATTCCAATTGGTTTCCAGTTCTTATGGCCGTTGTTTGTTGCCAGTACATGTTCTTTATTATTCTTAGATCTTTGATGTCTACGTTTATACTTTCTAAAATGTTGATTATTTCTTGGTGCTTTACTTTGTCAAATGCCTTGGTGTAATCTATGAAACATAGGTATAGATCTGTTTTCACCTCCATGGCTCTTTCTACTAAAGATCTTATGATATAAATGGCATTGCTTGTTCCTTTATCTCTAACAAAACTACACTGTTCATCGCTAATTATTTCTGGACTGATTTTGTTTCGCATAAGAATACAAAAAGCAAATGCTGTCACATACCAGCTTTCACCATTGTTAAGACATCCAAACATTTCTATAGCAGCTAAACAACAAATTATAAATATCATTTTCATACCAACTTTGTGCTATGAAAGTCAAGCATGGACCTTTTCTAAATCACATTTAAGAAAGATCGATAAATGTGAGATGCGATGCTTGAGAAAAGTAACAAACAACACAAGAAGAAATGGAATACCAAATGAAACCATAAGAAAAATGGTAGGAACTAAACCCTGCCAAGAATATATAGAACAACAACAACTTAAATGGTTTGGCCCACTGGTCAGAATGAATCCTCACCAATCACCATCAAAGGCGTTCTTCTCGAGAATGCATGGAAAAAGACCAAGCGGAAGACCCAGGAGAAGATGGATAGATGCAGTGAAAAAGACATGTAACAACAAAGGAAAATCACTAATTCAGACAGTTCGAGCAGCGCAAGAACGAAAAATGATATAACCATGACACCTTTTCGGTACCAGGGAGAAATAGAAAAGAAGAAAGATAGACTACGTATTCTATAGTGATTATTGTTAATTATTGAGTACATTCTCTCTATCTTTTTGCTGTTACAACCAGACATGATAGGGTTGAATTGAGATTGTTGAGAGTTGAAAGAAGAGTAGAGAGAATGGAAGTAAAAAAATATTATTCGAGATAAAGGGAATTGAAAAAAAAATCGTTTAAAGACAGAAGAGTAGATGAGAGGATAGAAAGAAACAGAAGAATAAATGAAAATATGAAGACAGAAAGAAAATAAAAGTTAAGGAATGGCATTAACGTAGACTTTTAACGACAAAGAAAAAGGAAAAAAAATTATTTTGGACAGACTAATAAAGGATGTGGTGTGTGCGTATATATGTATATGATGTGTGTGTGTGTGGAAAGAGAGAAAGTAAAGAAGGAAGTTTACAGACAGTGCGACAAAGAAGAGTATAGAAAAAAAACAGAAACTGGGTTTAGAGATGGTGAATAGAGGAAAGAATTTCAGAATATAGAAAGAAACATAAAGAAGACGATCAGGATAAAAAAAAAGAGAGTATAGAAGATAATATGAGAATATAGAAAGAAACATAGAGAAGACGATCAGGAGAAACGAGAATAGAGAAGAGAATATGAGAATATAGAAAGAAACATAGAGAAGACGATCAGGAGAAACGAGAATAGAGAAGAGAATATGAGATTATGAGATTATAGAAAGAAACATAGAGAAGACGATCAGGAGAAACGAGAATAGAAAAGAGAATATGAGATTATAGAAAGAAACATAGAGAAGACGATCAGGAGAAACGAGAATAGAGAAGAGAATATGAGAATATTAGATTATAGAAAGAAACATAGAGAAGACGATCAGGAGAAACGAGAATAGAAAAGAGAATATGAGAATATGAGATTATAGAAAGAAACATAGAGAAGACAATCAGGAGAAACGAGAATAGAGAAGAGAATATGAGATTATAGAAAGAAACATAAAGAAGACAATCAGAAGAAACGAGAATAGAGAAGATAATATGAGAATATAGAAAGAAACATAGAGAAGACGATCAGGAGAAACGGGAATTGAGGCAGATACATTAATAAACAAAAATATATAAATTAAAGTGTGAAAGTTAGAGAACTAGAATTTAATAGAATAATTGGAAGAAATAAACAAATTAGAGATTGGTGAATGGGAAAGCACAGAGAGAACAGTTTAAGTCTGTGCAAGTCTAGTGAGAAAACATTGTAGTGAAGGGGCACACATTCTAGACTCTCTCTGTCCGACCATCTTTGTTATCACGTGCCAGACCTTGTACAAGACCCGCAGTGTATCACGCCATAAATCCCTATATGGACGAATTGCTCTATCTCGGCGAGAGAGCTGATGCCTGGTGTTGTTGCGTCTCGCCTCGGTGTTATTTTTAGTGCTTCTCTAGGTCGGGCACTTTTTCTTTTTGTAAAGTACTTTATCCTTCTTGCACCGGTTGACGTCACATAGGGGAATCAATTCAGAGGAAAAGGTATGTTTACAGCACTCGGAAAAAATGACAAATAATCAACAACAGAAGAAAAAAACAAAGAACAACAATATATGGACCGAAGCTGGATCGAACCCGTACCGTGCGGCACAGCGTCTTGCCACGAAAAGCCAAAACGCTAGGGAGCACTGCCACTAAGCTAACTAAACAATTAGCTATCTTGGTCAATGTCTTTCACGCAGGTGTTCTCATGACTATAGCATAAGGCTGCGATCACAGCTCGGAAATACATTGTGCATCTGTATTTTTCCTATTAAGGTAAGTATCTTCCGGATAGGATAGGGCTGAATACTTGCGTTGTAGACAAACATTTAGGACGAAACAGCACGAATAGTAGTTTCCGGTGGTTTAGACTGGAGACAAATAATAATAAATGAATATTATTATAGAGGGAAACTTCCGAGGCGAAAATTAGCGAATCAATTCAGAGGGACTTGTAGAGTTCTTCGCGACCCATCTCTATTCAGGACGAGATGTTCGATCTTATATAACGAGTGTTGACTTTGCTCTTCTCTTATTATTGTTCTTTTCTAGTGTCTCTCTAGGTCTTCCTATTTTTTTCTATATCCTAATGTTTCCCATAAAAGAGCCTATTTTTGAATTCCTTTATTGTCTCTTCTCAGCACAAGTGCCCATCTTCTTTCCTTAATTGTAGATGAGACCATTGGTTGCATGGTCATTTCTCTTATTTCATTATTAGTCTTGAGTTCCTTCCATTGTACATGGAGTGTTCTTCTTAGGCATTTGTCTTCAAAAGCATTTAAATCTTTTCGTAATCTCTTTTGATGTTTTCCAGCTTTCACGCGACATTGATAAGTGTTGATAATAAAGTAGTTAGTGAAGATTACTGAAACACAAATCACTGACAATCCGAGTCGGTCGGTCTGATTATTTTCAAAGCAGTTACTAAGTGGCCGACGGAGGTGTTGCTGTTACGTACAGCGTCGATACACTGGACAAAGGGGATGATTCGTGTCACGGGCGGCACAGAGAGGGTTATCAGGCTCCCTGACCAGTGAGCGATTCAAAAACTTTGGAATTGTGTGTGCCACTGGTGTGGAGTGGTGTATGTGTGTACCTGTAGTGTGGGAGTGGTGTGTGTGTGTGTGTGTGTGTAATATTCCATTAATAATTATAGACCAGGGTAGACCACGTGGAACCGACACAGTGGCAATGAACGATTACTCTATTTATAATTATCTCACAGCTGGCTCTAAATTTTGGTTACTTCCCATGTTGTTCATTGAATCTGTATAGTATCGAGTATTGCTCTTCTTAAAAATTGTGGTTTCTACGTGATTGTTTGCCACCTTGGTATCAATAAAGACACTTAATTAAATGTGCTTTTTTATATTTAAAAAAATATCTTTGCGTCGCTGGAAATACTTTGGCCGCGGTCAAGCTCAGTGGTTAGTAGAACTGGACTACAAAGGACATGAGGTAGGGTTCGATCCCTATCGACGGCTTTCGAGTTCACCCAGCCTTAAATGGGTACCAGATTTTTTCTGGGAAAGTAAAGCGGCACGGGCGTAATACCGACCACATTACCCCAAAAATCATGTGCCGAAGGTCTATAAATATTATGGTCACTAACACCATATTCCCTATACACCACTTGGCGTGACGGGGGCACTTTACTTACGTTCTCAGAATGGACGTTAGAAGTCTACATTGCTAGGCCCCTTATATAGACATCAGAGAGTACAAGAAAACGAGGAAGACCGAAAGAAACCCTACGTAGATCTATCATCAAAGAGATCACAACTATGGGCCTCAGAAACAACCAAGAATTAAAATAGGTTGCGGTGGAGCGCCGGGCATGGATAGATGACTTCTGCCCTTGGCGCCGTGTTCGGCCCAACAGGATAATCATCATCATGTGCCATACCGGTTAGCGTAGGCGATCATATACTTCCAGAATCTTCTATCTACATAGCATCGTATCAGTTCTGTTGTTGACTGTTTTCCATGCCGGAACGCCAAGCTATCTAGTATTTTCTCTCTTTGCCGTCCGCGATCACTTTCCCTGTATTTTGCCTGTTGTAACCAAGTATTCCAACTTTCCTCTTCTCATGATGTGCCCGAAAATGTTGATTGTTTCTTTCTGATGTATTTTAGGAGTTCCCTTTTTGTGTTGGTCTCTTGAGAATTTCTTCATTGGTCTTTTTAGCTGTACATAGAACTTACAACATTCTTCTGAGAAATCCCATCACTTTGGCCTCTAATTGTCTTTTAATTTGTCTGCCTACTGTCCATTATTCGCTTCCATAAGTCAGAATTTGTTCTATATAGCACAGATGAACTATCTTTCTCACTTCTACTGACATAGGTTTGTTGCATAAGTTATTTTTCATTTGGGGATAAAAAGAATAATAAATCCAACAAAAAATCTTTGCGGCATTTTCCCATTACTAAGCTTTGTCTTGTCGAGAAATTGTAGAACTAGAATAAAAGACAGCTTGTCCAGTGCAGTCGCAGCGAGGTGATCGGGTCTGAGTTGTTATTTCATCCTCGATAGAAACACAACTTTTGACCCTAACGTGATTTGAAGCCACGTTCTCATGTGGTTTTATACGCGGCAGTACAAAACTAAACATAACACATGACCACAATATACTCTGGGAGCCGCGATAGCTCAGTGGTTAGTGAACTGGACTATAAAGGACAAGGGGTAGGGTTCGATCCCAACCGACGACTTCCGGGTTCACCCAGCCTTAAATGGGTACCGGAATTTTTCTGGTAAAGTAAAGCGGCGCGGGCGTAATACCGACCACATTACTCCGAAAATCACGTGCTGAAGGTCTGTAAAATATATGGTCACTAACACCATATTCCCTATACGTCACTCGGCGTGACGGGGCTCTTTACTTTACTTACACTTTACTCTACGGTATATGATTGTATTTTTCGCGTTCTAAACCAAAACTCGCCAAAAAATGCTGTATTGAAGGACAGATTTTTAAAAAAATAGAGTAATGAACACTTCCTTAAAGGGGTAGGAGCGAAAAGGCAGCTTAGTTCCAGCATCCGTATAATCTGATGAGAGCAAAGGGAAGGCCCTGCTTGCCCGCTACATTGAGCAGAAGGACCAAAGAAATGAGGCTGTAAGAATGAGGATACGGGAATCTTTGTCAAATTTGTGTAAGGATGTAGGGCTGGAAGAAGATCTCACAATCACAACCGATACCATTCGCGCGACACTTAAAAGGTCACACAACACTGCTCCTGGTCCAGATGGTGTTCGGTATGATGACATAGGCGATTTAGCTGATGACGACTTGTCAACACTGGCCAATGAGTTTAATGCCAGTATTCGGAGTGGCCAGATTAAGGAGGAGTGGCTACACAGCTACTTACTACCGCTACCGAAGCCAAACAAGGACCATTCTCAGATCAGTGCCTACAGAATCATCACAATGCAGAACACTGTGGGCAAGCTGCTGGAGAAAATATTTGCCCGTGTCCTCACGTGTCGCCTTGAACAGAAACGCGTATTCCCATCCACACTCGGAGGTTATAGATATAACAAAGAGACATGGCTCAATGCGGCAGTATTTGCATATGACGTCTTCGAAGGCTTCCACAGACGAGAGGAGACATGTGCTGCTGCTATAGATCTGGAGGATGCATACAACAGGGTACCATTTGAATATCTCATGCATATGCTTCTCAAACTGGCGGTGAACCCCTTCCTCATAAGATGGATCGCCGCGGCACTGTTTCAGAGGAAGGTGATACTCAGATGTGGAAGTTGGTCTTCCGAGCCAACATCCATTTGTCCTGGGCTGCCACAAGGCTCACCATTGTCACCAGTTCTATTTAATGTGTACACAATAACGATCACGTCCCAACAGCTGGATGGGAGGGGAAGAACTATGACTTTTGCTGATGATATTCTGGTATATCGACAGGGAAGAGACAGACGGGGAATCGCCTCCACAATGCAAGACGAACTCGATCGCATTTCTTCCTGGTGTGGGTTTCAGGTGCCTTGGTTAATCCTAATAAAGCATCAGTTTCATGGTTCTCCCTTAACAATCATATCGTTAATACGACCACACCGGTAGTACGAATGGGAGCGGATGAGGTGACCAGGGACAAGTTGATGACATACCTCGGAGTTAAGTTTGATCGCAGCCTGTGTTTTCGGGACCACGTCGACCATGTGATAACAAAATCCCGCAAAGGATTAGCCGCCTTGAAGGTCATGGCAGCTGCCAACATCGAGCAGAGGCTACTTACTCTTCTGTTCCAGGGATTAGTCCTCGCACCAATCGAGTATGCCCTGGCCATTCTTACTGTTAGTACGACTCAAATTGATAGGCTGGAGAAAATACAAAATGAAGCCATGCGCATTATCCTGGGATGTACGAGGGACACTCCCTGTGTGGCAATGAGGTATCTTCTTGACTTTCCACCATGGATGACAGAATCAAGATCTGGAGAGCACGAGCATACTGAAGATTAGTACAGATACAGAGCATCCATTGCACCACGTGCTCAACACAGAGAAAGGCACCAGGCTAAAAAGAGGCAAATCATGGTGGGCCGAGCAGAAGATGTCATCAAACAGTCTGTGGGCTTACCAATCTCAGCGTTGGTGAGGAGTGGATACCGGTGCCTACGACATTCAAGGGGACTTTCTCATGTATTGTCACACTCGACAGGAAAAGTAGGGAACAGAACCCGGTCGTGGTTAATGCTGAGGTCAACGGTCTCATCTGCGATAACACCGATGAGAAAGATGCAGTCATCTATACAGACGGATCTGTAAGACGACACGAAAGAAGTGCATGGGCATTTACAGCACGTTCGGCAGGCAGAATGGCCAAGGAAGACAGTGGTGCATACGCCATGACCACGAGTAGCATGACAATGGAGGTGATGGCAGTGACCAAGGCATTCAAATGGTTAGAGTCACAAGACTACATCCACGCATGTATACTGAGTGATTCGATGAGCATGATAAAAAAAGTGGAGGCGGGCTTTGTACGCATGCAATGGGTAGAGTCGTTGCAGAAATCCAAAATACGTAAGGTCACCTTTGTCTATGTCCCTGGACATGGGAGTGCGGGGAAATGAGAGAGCGGACAGGTTGGCTAGCTGCGCTGTCGTTGAGGACGGGCAACCGATGATCGGGCGGACATCATCAATGCACTCCGAGATGTGGGAAGAGCACGGGACTTCGACAAACACAGATCAACGTCGCTTCTTCGGATGATGGAAATGGGAGTTAAGATGGGCACAGCCAGAAATGAGAAACTTGGTGGCCGTGTAAGAAGACTTATCAACCAACATAGAACTGGAGTCGTCAGTCGCTGGACACTGAGGGAATTGCTGAGGAGGGATCTGAGCACCTATGGACATGTTCGGAGTGCAATGATGATGACCCGCATATAACTCAATATATATATCCGTAGAAAGTATGATACTGTAATCATTGGTTGTTTTGTTATGAGAACAGAAAACTTTGTGACACGATGTGATGACAAGAAAAACACGGAGAAGAAGAGATTAGAGGGAGACAGAGAAAGTCAAATCAGCCTATTACAATCTGCACCATCAAAGCAAGAGACAGAGTGGAATGGCGCTCCATGGTAGCCAACCTTCGATGTGGAGACGGCACTCGATGATGATGATGAGAGAAAATAGATACATGTCACTTCAAAGGATTGGTTTGGTAAGATTGGTTTGGAGGGATTGGTTTGTTCCGATTTGTTGGTAGGATTGGTACGGTAGGATTGGTTTGTAGGATTGGTTGGTAGGATTGATTTGGTAGGATTAGTTGGTAGTATTGGTTTGGTAGTATTAGTTGATAGGATTGGTTAGGTAGGACTGGTTGGTAGGATTGATTTGGTAGGACTGGTTGGTAGGATTGGTTTCGTAGGATTGGTTGGTAGGATTGGTTTGTAGGATTGGTTTGTTAAGAAGTCAACAATAGAGCTTATCAACAGAATTAGAGCTAGGAAGTTCCGGATAAATGTGATCACCTACACCAGCAGGCACGGCACTTGACGACGATGACTATCTATGTACAGCACTTGAGCGTGTTTTGTCATGTACTATGCTTGTACTGACTGACCGACTCACTCAGTCACTGAATTACTCATTCAGTCACTCGCAAGATCAATTAATCACTCATTGAGTCATTCATACAATTACTCCAATATTTTTCACTCGCATACTTATTATTCAGTTACTGACTTATCCACTCACTCGATCATTCACTCAATCAAGTGTCTATACAATATTCACTTAATCGTCAAACAAAACTTCCCTTCATCATCATCATGATGTGACGCCATACCGGTTGGCGTAGGCGATCATGTCCTTCCACAATATTCTATCTACAGTGCATCGTATTAGTTCTGTTGTTGACTGTTTCCCATGCCATGACACCAAGATATCCGGTATTTTCTTCCCTTCTATCTATCTATTGACCTTTCGAGCCGTAGCGGCCCATAGGGACCAAAATACACCATCTCCTATCTGAATTTTTGTTCTAGCAGTTTTCTTTTAAAGATATTTTATCAAATCTCGCCATTTGTCTCTGTTCTGTGCAAGCAGCTCTATCTCATTGAGGGAGCCGAATCCTGCTGCTCTTGCCTCTCTCATCAATGTTCTTCTCAGTGTCTCCCTGGGTCTTCTTTTTCTCTTACCTGTTGTTTCCCATATGAGGGCTTGCTTTGCTATTCGGTTATTATCTCTTCTCATCACATGTCCAACATATGACCATCGTCTTTTCTTTATTACTGAAGATATTAGTGGTTGATTGGTGATTTCTCTAATTTCCTCGTTTGTTTTGAATTCGTTCCACGCTATACCAAGTATTTTCCTTAGACATTTATTTTCGAATGCGCTCAACTTTGTTTCTATATCTCTTGTTGTTTTCCAGCTTTCACACGCATACGTAAGGGTTGATAGTACATTTTATTTGAATCTTAGTCATTCTTAATTCAGTCGCTAAATGGAGGCACGGGGACATCAACAAAGCCGGAGGTTGCCAGCGACTCATAGCTGATGCCTTGGTGAACCAGGACCATCCAGATCCTACTCCATCTCCTCTCCGTGCCTCTAGAAACAGACTAACCAGTTTAGTCTTGCCAAGTGATTAGGAATCGAATAGGGAAGGCAACCAGGTACTTAAAAATATCAGACTCATGTCGGATATGTTGGAACGATAAACGCAAATAAACCAAAGCACAGCGCATGTGCGCCGTCATTTTCAAGGAAGGATGATAAAGACGGTTATTCATTCCTTCAGTGGTCATCGGGGTGAACGTCAGAAAGAAAGAATCATTTATTCAGCCACTCTCTCTATACCATAGCGTAGTTTGATATAAAAATCCTACTAATACAGCACAAGCTATTACTTTGTATGTATTACACGCAGCCACGATTGGGTCTCATATCAATCAATATCCTTCTCTCCTTCACATCTTCCCCTTCTTCCAAAATATTAAGTGAGATTAGTATTGAATTCGTGAATATTTGTAATATCCTCTGTGACGTCATATAGCAGCCTGCGTGCGTCATCACTACTCCAGTCGCTACACACCGAACAAAGAACAGCTGAGTCGAGGTCATACAAAATACCGGAATATTCCTGGGGTTCCCTCGATAGGTGGCGCGGCGAAGGGAAACCCCTCTGAGTAACAAACTCGAGGCGATGACTCATTCCCGTCCTGGATTGATTGACACTGTTTTTTTCTTCTTGCCTAACTCATGCGCACGCGAGGCTAGTTCATTCAGTTGGCGTATTCTGTTCTGTGATTGGCGGAGCCTCGTGCCCGTCCTAGTTTCTGATTCGCTGACGGCTTCTCGTGGACTGGTTGTCCGAGACGCGAACAGAGGGAGACTACACGCAGTACAGACACAAGGCGCAGAAAACGCGAACAGGTGTTTTCAGTTGATGTTCTAGTTTAGTCATGGGCTCAATGCATCAGCGAAAAGTCATATCGCTGGCCTGCTCGTGCTATCATCGTTGAAAGTGTGCCCAGACCTTGAGTTTTATTATATAAATACCTCGTGTAGTGAGTAGACGCGCTGTAAACGTACAGTTCCGCCTTTGGTTACGTATCGAGGTAATTTAGACACGCGAGTTTGTTCTATAAACATAAATAACATGTGTTGTGATTAGCGTGTTTATTTCAGAGTTATCGGATTACAAACATCGACATTTGAACTTCGTGTTCGCCATACAAAGTTAAGATATTTTATTAATTTTTTACTTCAATGGAGTAAGTATCAAAATAAAGTGTTTGTAAAATGTGTAGATGGAAAGACTTGTACTCTGACCCGAGCTTACGTCAGTGAGTTGAACCGCTCAATGGTAATGGTTATCCATACTGAAAAGACGCGTTTGTGTCCAACGACGGGCCGAGCTAAAATTAAAACCGTATCGCCATCATCATTAACAAGTACATTTGTGACCGTTGACTCCATCAGCAACGCTATCGACGACATTGTGAAGGTCAGCTTGAACAAGCTGGATAACCACCTCAACTGCCAAATGCCAGAAGCCGGTGATGTGTCAGTCCTGGCCCCTACCCCACTCCACCACTCGAATTCTAAGATCAACAACGCATGGAACTCGCGGCGCCACCTGAAACTGAACCTCAACCTGTCACAGTGTCACCACAGTGGTGTCTCATACAACGCTGCTAACTTGAGTGGTCGCGTGGTGCCGTCACCCTGTAGACCTTCCAGACTTTGTATCGCGTCAGAAGATGTCCATGGTACATCCAAGAAGTCGAAACTAGACATTTGTTCCTCGCCATTCTCTACACCGATGTCTTCTCTGCCAGGAAGCCCGAATCACCTTCATATCAACCCCCAGAACAATCACCACGTCTGTCCTGGAAGTCCGTCTCCGCCAGGGAACAACTTCTACTCCCCAGATATCGTCCATTACCATCACAGTTTTTCATCGCCATCTTCATTTTCTTTGACTAGCAGCAATAATAATTCCAGTCCAATTACAAATAACCAACAAAAAATCAACATGGCGACCTCACCAACACCAACCTTTATCAGCAAAGCCAGGCTGATATCACCGCTGTCCAGTCCTGTAGCCTCCAGCTGTGGCTGTGGGGTAGTCTGCAGTGCATCTGCTCTTCATCCTTTTCAACATCCTCAACGCCAAGAGCCAAACTGAAATCCATGACCTCAGACGAACTTGCGTCCTACGTCAGCAAGTCTAGACCCATTCTTATAATAGACGTACGATCATCAAACTCCTACCACATCAACCATGTGCAAGGCGCTGTCAATTTGTGCTGTTCCGATCGGACTAACCGGCGACGAATCCAGACTGGGAAGAGCTCCGTCTTTGATATCCTGGAAATTAAAGATTCATCTCCTTTGCCTTCTACCTCACCTTCATGCAAAAGAAAGACATCGTCGAATAGTGGTATGGATATAGTTGTCTATGATGAACACACAACAGTGCCAGACCTCAGTGAGCTTTCTCATGATAGTGCACTGTGTACTGTGTTGACTTCTTTGTTGAGAGATGGGAATGATGTTCACGTTTTGGATGGTAAGCACATCGATGTGATGATGTTAGTTACTATCACAGCACTGAATGTTTATTTCAATACATGTCAAACATCGTCTCTCCCTCCCTCTCTCTGTCCCTCCCTCTCTCTATCTCACCATCTCTCTCTCTCTCTCTCTCTCTCTCTCTCTCTCTCTCTATATATATATATATATATTTATATATATTTATATATATATCTGCTTTCTGTGATGTGACATTGCTGTACACTTTTTAAAATACAAATCTTTATCTTGACATCATCAATCCATTAAACTGACTAGTATTCTGGTATAGAGGGAAGCAAAGAGAAAAAATACAGTCAGCTTAAGAGAATGACTTGGCAGAAAGTCAACAACAGAAATGATAAATAACTATCGAAATCGAAAGTTGTGGAGAGACATGATCACCTACGCCAGCAGACCCGGTACTTGATGATGAGGAAGATGATTCTGGTGTAGATTTACAGTTACTTTGAGATCAGACGCCACACTCAGAATATCATATGAAATGTCATATTCGAGTTTAAACAAACACATACGCTCTCAATAATATCAGGTAGAGGACGCTCACTGATAAACTTACATTTTGTCACAAATACACGTGAGGCATACACTCAAGCATAGACACACTCACGTATACATTCAGTCATATACACATTAACAAATAAGACATACACTTAGCCATATACACATTCACACATAAGGCATACACTCAAGCATAGACACACGCACGTATACATTCAGTCATATACACATTAACAAATAATACATACACTTTGCCGTATAAACATTCACACATAAAGACATGGGCACACTCACATATAACGAATACATTCAGTCATATGTACACTCACATACAACGCATACACACTCAGTCACAGACACGCTCACATAGAAAGCATACACTCAGTCACAGACACGCTACATACACTATCACAGCACGCTACACTAACGTCACATCAGACACGCTCACACATAACGCATACACTCAGCCACATACGCTAAACAAATCTATTCTCGACCAGTGATGACGGACATAAATCATAATCAGCGTGGTTGAGACATTCCCACTTAGTGAAGGCAATGGTGTTCCTTATCCCGCACATGATGAGTAATGACAGCAGCCTTGTTGTTTACGCTACAGCCATTCCTTCTCCAACCCCCGCCTACTCCTCAATCAAATCTTTCCCATGAATGTACTTCCTTCTTTATCATCTTTGTCCTGTTTCCTCCACCATGCTATGTTTCCATATTCCCTCATTATGTTAGTTTCTCTTTCCTCTCATCATTTCAATATTCCAATAATATTTATTTTCTTTCAACTATGTCTGTCTGCCTATGTCTGTCTGCCTATGTCTGTCTGCCTATGTCTGTCTATGTCTGTCATGGTATCTAATCTAGCTAAGCTCATTTCACTTTTTCAACCGAAAATGAGATCCGACTCTATCGACTGACTGGTCGGTTTATAGTCTCATTAAACGTTAAATGACCGAGATATAAGAAAGACGGTCTGACCTAGTGCTGCCAACATTACTCCATAAATATGTCCATGGTCATACAAATAGGACATGCAGCTCTATATTCATCACATGCGGGACGCTTACCGGGGTTCTTTCTCTTTTCTCCCCCCCCCCCCTTTTTTTTTTCCTTTTTTGCATTAGCCAGTTTTCATTATTTTCACAACTCGACTGTTCCTCCACTGTCTCGCCCCGATCCCCCCTCCTTCATATATTTAACATCCCTGTCGTGTCAAACAACACGAGCATGATGATATCATATCATCCTTCATGTACGTGAGTCAGCCTGTCCTTCATATAAACACATTGCATCGAGAAGCTAACCCAATTGCCATCAATACCAGGTGTTCCCAAACCATGTGTCCACACGGGGCATACTAGAAGTAAATAGCCCCGTCACGCCTAGTGGCGTATAGGGAATATGTTGTTAGTGACCATAATTTTTACAGACCTTCGGCACATGATTTTTTTGGGTAATGTGGTCAGTGTTACGCTAGTGCCGCTCTACTTTCCCAGAAAATATCCGGTACTCATTTAAGACTGGGTGAATCCGGAAGCCGTCTCTGGTCGCCTGCTTTATTACTAAAATGTGTAACTCTTATGACTAAACTACTTCAACAAATACGAACCTACTGCAACAATACTAATCTACTACTACAGTACCAAGCTGTGACACACGGACTGCAACACTATTAAACTACTACAATACTGTCCTGCTATAATAATACTAATCTATTACATCAGTCCTGTTGCAACACTTAAATGGTAAAATACCAGTGCTCTTCTCCCTGTTAATGACTTTCGTAATTCTGAATACGAGTAAATGAGAGTCACTGACGAAATGAAAACTACTTTATTGCACAAGATAGAAATAGAAATAATATGAGCTCTGTCTCAGCACAGGTATCACTTGTGCGTGCAAACGTAACTTTATCAGGAATTTCTCATTCTTGTGATTGATTGCTGGATTGCCTGGTGTTTGATTTCTACATAGCTACCCAGAGCAGCAATCCTCAGCGTTCGAGTGTTTGGTACTGCGTCATCTACAAATTATAAGAGCATACTTTTATTGAATTCTGAAGTATACATGTCATATACAGATATGCTATTGGATGAAGGATGTCACGTGATTTACGATATTTTCTCGGGCGAAGTCTTTAACGTCACCGTAATAGACAACAGTAGTTGACTGTGAAGTAGCCAGTGCTCCTCGTCGCTGTTATTTTCATACATTGAACCAGGAATAATTCAGCTCCAATATTACATCAGTCCCGTGTATATGGTTATTTAAGATGGAGAACAACGACAGTCACAAAGATACTTCCATTAATGGATGATACTTGCGCAGAATTAGAGGCTGGAAAACAAAGATACTTCCATTAATGCTTTGCTCAGAATTAGAGGCTGGAAAACAAAGATATGCTTGCGCATTAATGGATGCTTGCGCAGAATTAGAGGCTGGAAAACAAAGATACTTCCATTAATGGATGCTTGCGCAGAATTAGAGGCTGGAAAACAAGATACTTCCATTAATGGATGATTGCGCAGAATTGGAAAACAAAGATACTTCCATTAATGGATGCTTGCGCAGAATTAGAGGCTGGAAAACAAAGATATTCCATTAATGGATGCTTGCGCAGAATTAGAGGCTGGAAAATGGTAGGACAAAATTAATAACTTAGAACAATGGCAATCTACTTCTTCTTCTGCGATCAAGGCTTATTCAGACTAGGATTCCAGACTCTCTTATGAAGGCAGCTGTCTGTTTAAGTGTCATGGAAATCTAACAGGAGAACACCAGTGGGCAGAAGTACGCCAAAGACAATAAAGATGGATAGGACATATACTGCGGAAACCATTTTTGAGAGTATTACACAAGTCGTTTCGTTTTAGACCCTAGGGAGGAGACAAAGGGGAAAGCGAATATATACTTGGAGAATACAGGTGAATGTAGGTGTGCATGATGAATTTAAATATTTGGGAATTTTGTTAACCTCAGACGGAAGATGTACAAAACAGGTGAGATGTAGAATGGCTCAGGCAAAAGCAGCTTTCCAAAAATGAGGAAAATACTATGCAATCCATTTTTTGACAATAGAAACAAGAAAAAGAGTTCTTAAATGTTACGTAGAGCCAGTCTTAACATACGGATGCGAATCATGGACAATAGGACAACAGGCAAGAAAATCACTGGAGTCTGTAGAAATGTGGTTTTACAGAAGAATGTTGAGAGTACCATGGACGCTAAGAAGATTAATGAAGAGGTTCTGAGAAAGGTCAAAGAAAAAAGAGAGCTCATTTCCAATAGGAAGAGACAATCATCATTTTTTGGCCATGTAATGAGAAGAGAACAACTTGAATATATTGTAACAACTGGGAAAATTGAGGGACGAAAAGATAGAGGGAAGCAAAGAGAAAAAATAACAGACAGCTTAAGAGAATGGCTTGAGAGAAGGTCAACAACAGAAATGATAAATAGCTGCCGAGATCGAATGTTGTGGAGAGACATGATCACATACGCCACTAGGCCTGGTACTTGATGATGATGATGTAGGTGTGCAGGGAATGGGAAAGTCATGGGAAGATCTAAGAGAATGGCACCAAATAGCTTTGAAGGATTTTGTTTGAGGACCTAGCATCATAGGGTGTTGTAGAAGGAGTACTCATTCGTTATAAGTCATGTACCCATTTTTTTCAGTTTGCTCGACTGGAGAGTGTCAAGCTGCAACCAAATTCAAGCTCACTTCATGGTCGCGATGAGTTCCACCACTACGCTTATCAAATCGACGTTCACTTCATCGCCAAGTCGGCCCGCTACCACTGCACTTCTGGTGCTCTCAGACGCGGTGTTAGTCACCAGTTAGTCACCAGCCTCAGTTACACAATGCAGACGGTCTTTTGTGGTACCAAAACCTGGGTCAGGGGTCAGAGAACGGGGTACTATGACGTCAGATCTCAACAAAGGATAGTTGGACCGCACTAGATGACGAAGAAAGATTTTGATTGCGTCATCTTCTTTTGACATTCGTGGTATTGTTTGCCATCGTTACGGATGAGATCAACAACAAAGCGGCATTTCATTTAACGATCAAATATTTAGTTCATATTCATGAACATCAATTTAAAAGAGATCAGTTTTCATCATCACTGAGTGCCGTCTCCGCATTGAAGGTTGGCTGTCATGGAGCGCCATTCCGCTGTCTCTGGTTCGATAATGCAGGTTGTCATAGGCTGACTGTTCCATCTTTTGATGTTGCTCGTCCATGTTAGTCTTGGTCTGCCTTTGCTTCATTTACCTTGTATTTTCCCTTCCAAGATTAATTTTAGTAGACTGCTGTATCTTTTAACATTCCCCAAAAATCTCATGTATCTATTTTGAATTGTGTCTAGTAGTTCTCATTTCATTTTTAGATGTTTTAAGACTTCATCGTTTGTTTTCTTTTCTTTCCATTTAATTCTTTCTATTCTTCTATAATCCACATTCAAGTGCTTCAATTTCCTGTTCTGTTTTCTTGTATAATTTCCATATTTCTGCAACATACAGGGCATCAGCTATATCTGTAATATATATATATATTATATATATATGTATATACATACACAGACATATATTCTATATATAGACGTATGTCTATGTTGTCTATCTGACCATCAATCCGCCTACATGCATGACTATGTGTTTAAATGTTTCTATGTCAAAGTTAGCACTTAATGTCTTATTAAAAAAGGTATATTAAAACTATCCTTATGCCACACAGCACTATTGCTCATGTATTGGGGGTTGAAAGGGGGGGGGGGAATCTCACCAGAGGTATAAAGACCGCCTGGTCAAAGCGGTCGCTATGACGTATGAGACTCAAACAAGTATTTTGACATTTCCAAATAGCTTGTCCAATTGTTTTCTGCTTCCCTAAACGTTGCGGTCTAAAAGACGGTCAATTCTCTATTTCTAAGGGAATGTTTATATAAAAAAAGTGATTGTTGAAAAGTCGCATTTTGGAAATGTTGCTCTCTGTTCACCCAAAACAGAATCCATTCCCGTAATGACTTCTTATTTAAAAAAAACTGCTTTAGAAAGAAAGAGCCATCGCCAAGCCTTGTGGCTACAACAAAATATGATGTTAGTGCTTACATTTGTGTAACAATCGACAGGTCTGGTAGATAAAATGATCAGCATTACGCCAGTATCGTATTTTTGCAGCAAACCAACATAAATTTAACACCAAATCCCACATTTACCCTCATCCTTGAACTTTCACCCCGAGTCTTATTTGGCACGTGTTTTGGTAACATTTTCACCGAATTCCCCCCCCCCCCCCCCCCCCCTTTTTTTTTGACTAATTCCTCTTGAATTTCAACAATTTTTTGCCCCCTCGCTCCTAGCCTCGAGGCCAATTACTTCTCAAGGCCAACATTCTTCAGCAAACGTGAACCGTAATGGACTCGCTTTTTGTTCACCTTCAGGTGCACGGACACTGAAAGGTTTCATTAATTATTTAAGTTTGCGAGGGAGTGTGGGAAGGGAAAGATGGAGGCTCTTTACAGTACGCTCTGTTGACAGTGACTCTGTTCTGCAGGGAATTTGCTCGCATATCTTCCATTCATTTGGATGTAATTATTAATTAATAGAATCGTTTGTAGCGGTTTCTGTTCCGTTTATGACTTGTTTGTATTAGTTTATTCTTACTTTAGAAAAGTGTTTAAAGAGCGTAGGCGGAGTACAGTATCTTTCTGTCAATCTTTCCAGCTTTGATCTGTTTTTTTTTAATTAATTTATTTATTTTGTCTGATTTCTTGTCTGCACATCATTTATTTATTTTATGGCCACGTCAATCAAATTGGCATTAACGTGTGTGGGTAATTTCCTAGTTTGATCAGATATATTATTTCAGTTTGGAAGAGTGATGTCCCCTAAAATATGTCTGCCAAAATACAGTGGTTCTACGCATTCTTGGCGTTGGGGTCATTACGCTGGCATGTGTCACGGCGATTGGTAATCAACCGCACAATTCCCTTCGATCAGAAGATCATAATTAGGCCGAGTGGCGTCGTTTTTGTCACGCGTTATAATATATTTATAAATATTTAACACTAAAGCTAAACCTAACCCCTGGACCCAACGCCCAATCAACAGATACTCCGAAATGATTACATGCCAGCGTAATGACCCCAACGCCAAGAATGCGTAGAACCACTGTATTTTGGCAGACATATTTTAGGGGACATCACTCTTCCAACTGAAATAATATATCTGATCAAACTAGGAAATTACCCGTGTGTGTATATGTGTGTGTGTGTGTGTTAGTTAGTGTTAGTGTTAGAATGCCCTGCGTGTAAACGTATCAGAAATACCATAAATTAATAGAGAATGTGAAGTATACATCATTCTTGCGCTCACTCCCACCCCCCCCCCCTTACATTCTCTTTATTTACTTTCTCTCATGCAATATTTACAACACATTGCGCATGTGTGCTATTTTATAATAACGATGTATCTATAGGATATGTTTTCATTTATTTTAAATCTGTAATTCAAATAGAAATTGAGGAAGGAATGACACATTCAACCGTCATGAAGTCTGAGTTGGTTGATACAGGGAACTAGTTGAAGGAATCTGTTGCAAGACTTCTTGTAGCATCGTCCACCCGAAGTATTCCTCCAATCCATGTGGTTGCTTAGTTACAGCCACTGTGGACGCCTGCAGCTGCAGTTCAAATATGTGGTTTTTACTTACAGAAGAGGTTCACGGTGGTCGCGGATGGATGGGTTTGAGCGAAGTATTACTGTGGCAGGGGTTTGACAATGACAAAATGGGATTTCAACCGTAAACACTAGTTATACGGGATTTTAACCATAAACACCAGTTAAATTGTATTTCAACCATAAACACCAGTTACGTGGAATTTGAACAATAAACACCAGTTAGATGGGATTTAAACAATGTACATCAGTGAGTAGAAGATGATGGCGATTCTTTACTTACTGAATAAGAGTAAAGTAAAGTACCCCCGTCACGCCAAGTGGCGTATAGGGAAATATGGTGTTAGTGACCCTATATTTTACAGACATTCAGCACATGATTTTTGGGTAGTGTGGTCGGTATTACGCCCGTGTTGCTTTACTTTCCCAGAAAAAAATCCGGTACCCATTTAAGGCTGGGTCAACCCGGAAGCCGTCGGTTGGGATCGAACCCTACCCCCTGTCCTTTGTAATCCAGTTCACTAAACACTGAGCTATCGCGGCTCCCTTTACTTACTGAATGATGAACCTGTATTTATATATGGTCAGGCTCACTAACCACTGAGCTACCATAAATGAGAGGCTAAGAGTACAGAGACTTAATGTCTAGTGCAGTCGCCACGAATTGTACAGGTTTTGGTTTTTATTTCACTCTTTCTTGTTAACGAAAATCGTTGATCCTGTAGATGCTCACAAATCGAATTGACGTCATCACAGTGCATCCAGCTAGTACTTCTGCATAAATTATTATTATATGCTACTTATATAATATATGTCTTTGAAATGTGGATATATAGAAGAATAGGTAGAATTGGATGGAAAGAAAAGAAAACAGTGAAGTCTTAAAACAACTAAAAATTTAAAGAGAACTACTAAACACAATTCAAACAAGATAACTGTGATTTTTTTATCTGTCTATCTATTGACCTTTCGAGCCGTTGCCGGCCCATAGGGCGTAGACCAAAATACACCTTCTCCTATGTGATTTTTGGGCCATGTAAAAAGGCACAGCAGCCTACTAAAAGTAATCTTGGAGGGGAAAATACAAGGTAAAAGATGCAAAGGCAGACCAAGGCTAACATGGACGAGTAACGCCAAAAGATGGACAAGTCAGTCTATGACAACCTGCACCATCAAAGGAAGAGACAGAGCAGAATGGCGCTCCATGGTAACCAACCTTCGTTGCGGAGACGGCACCCAATGATGATGATATGCTAATAAGGCTCGATAAACCCTCCATTTCCCGCATCGACGTCTGTTCTTGTAATGTGTATTTATGATGTGCGATTGGCTGGCTATTAATTGTGTAGAGATCCCTCCACCAGCTTAGATTGTGTGAGTTTGGATAGTTAGTCTGGAATGGTGATTGCTCAAGCATAACTCTCTTGTTTCCTTTCTTTTATCGAAACCGCGTTGTTGTGGACAGAGGCACTGAAAGCATAAATGATTTGCTGACAACATGAAGATAACTTTGAATTGCTACAAGCAACAATATGTCAACAAAATACAGAAGGTAATAAGGGGTGGAGTGGCGCTCCATGGTAGCCAACCTTCGATGCTGAGACGGCACTCGATGATGATGATGATGAATGAGGGTGCTTCATAATAAACAATATATCAAATACGGAATAGGTTGTTTTAAGCGTCGCCATATTGAATTAATAATAAAGAGGGTTTCATTTTAAGTTGATTGGAGAGAAAGGCTGCTGACAATGTTGTTGAGATCAGTGAGCTCTATCTGACCTGTGGTGTAAGAATCAGTGAACCAGACGAGACCAAGATTCTGCTGCACCCTCCCTCCACATCCTGTAGGTGGTAGCCCTGAAATCGAGGCTTACTGGTCTGGCTATGGTAAGAGGTGAATGAAAAAAAAAAAAATTTGGGGGGAAGGGGGGGGTGTTTAAAAGCCCAATATTTAAAAAAATAAAAAAAGCAGATAGGCAGCTCCGAGAGATAAACAAGTGCAGCGCTGAGGTCAGAGAATTTGTCGGGTCGCAAGTTGCAAACAATGCAGCATCTGTAAACCATGATGCAACGCAAAGACGTAAATGTAACTAACGCCCTGTTAAAGGTAACGCCCTCTCTAAGACGAACGACGAAAATGATTAACTGTTTGAGGAATGCAGCAGAAGAAGAATCAGCGTTATTATGTGACATGCCTGCTGGTGTGATCGTGTCTGTTCAAACTCTCTCTCTCTCTCTCTCTCTATTTCTCTCTCTCTCTCTCTCTCTCTCTACAGCTGTTTATCATTCCCGTTGTTGACTTCTACCTAACAACTCCCTCAGACTGTCTTGTATCTTTTCTTTTTATGTTTACCGTCAATGTCTTCTCCCATATTTTTCCTCTATCACAGTATACTGCAGTTGTTCCACTCTCGTTACATGGCAATGGGAACGATTGATACCTTTTCTTTTGTCTCTTTCAGAAACATCTTCATTACTCTTGTTAGCTGACCATGGTACTCTCAATACACTTCTGTGGGGCCATATTTCTGTGGCCTCCAATGATTTTCTGTAGTCACGTCAAGTGATACTTTACTGCTGAAGAACTCTATTTATTATTTCTGTTTGACTAATATGAAAATGTAGATAAAGAGATACAACGAAGGCGATGGCGCTGGATAGGACACACACTGCGGAAGCCAACTGAGAGTATTACACAACAGGCCCTTTTTTGGAATCCCCAGGGGGAAAAGACAAAGAGCAAGACCAAGAAATTATTGGAGAAGACAGACAGAAGCAGAGATGAAGATGATGGGGAAGACATGGAATGATCTTACAAGAATGGCAAGAAACAGAACGGCTTGGAAAGTGTTTGTTGAAGACATATGCTCCACAAGGAGCGGAAAGGTAGAAGAAGAGGAATATGAATATGGATTGCGCTGAAAATAAGAAAAAAAACCCATACAAATATAGAAAAGACGTGTATGTTGTTATTTCTTGGGCACATTTACTTTGTATTGGCATATTTTATATTAATCCATAATGACCAAGAATGCCGTCTCTTCCGCTACATTTTCCACTCCTTGAAACGTCTCTTCACACACACACACCCACACACATACTCACACACAGCAAATTGCTGCCATAAAAGTTGCGGTTACTGCGGCCAGTATGAGACAAGAATGTGGGGCATTTCAATGTGAAGAAATCAACAATAACATTGATGCTATCTCGCAGCGCGCACATGTTTTCTGTAACTGGAGTAACGTTAGAGTTTGTCACCGCAAGGGTTCGTCACCGGTAACGTTCGTCATCGCTAATGCTCGTCACCCCGCCACATACAAAAGGGATACATATTTTAGACATGATGTGTTCGCCTTTAGTCAGCTGGCATTTGAATGCACCTTATTTTAGGAATGGACGGTCGAATGGACAAAGGAACGATTTGCTTGCCGTTCATGCGATGATCTCATTCTCTCTCTTTCGAATGATACACACAGAGACACCTGTTTATCATTTTTGTGTTGTTAATGAACAAAAAAGAACTGAACCGGTTCTACAATGAAATGAATCCTCTATGAAATCAGAGATACACCCTCTATGAAATCAGAGAGACACTACAGTCACTATTCACCCGCTCCTTTAAACTCGTGTATTTGCAATTAAAATATACTTTATTGTTTATCAAATAAATTATACTTTATAGCCTATGAAGTAAACTATATCTAATTACACTCAAATAACTATATGTATAACTTGTCAAGGATTCGATCCCAACCGACGGCTTCCGGTTCACCCAGCTTTTATTGGGTACCGGATTTTTTTCTGAGAAAGTAAAGCGGCACGGCCGTAATACCGACCACATTACCCCAAAAATCATGTGCCGAAGGTCTGTAAAATTTATGGTCACTAACACCATATTCCCTATACGCCAATTGGCGTGACGGGGCACTTTACTTTTTACTTTTATAACTTGTCAAGTGATCTATAGGGTAATTCATAACATATAAACTGCTCCATTTTATATAAGTATGTCTATCCATTTGTAACTACGATACTGTTCATGAATCCAAGCATCAGATGCAGATACCAACCACTTGTTGAGCTGCTGGTTCTGCCGTACCTTATTTCCTACATGAGAACTCACCTTTTTTGTGTATTCTTATTAACGGATTGCGTTGCAATGTAATTAGCACATTGCAGTCGTGTGTATTCGTCTTTAGTAACATTTGTAAATAGAGCAAGATCCTGATATAAAGAGATTAACATGCGCAAGACGCATAATGTGGGGAGATTTACCGAACAGCTGAGTACTGACGACTCTCTTACAACCGACGACTCTCTTACAATTTACAACCATGACTCTCTTACTGACTCTCTTACAACCAATGACTCTCTTACAACCAATGACTCTCTTACAACCAATGACTCTCTTACATCCAATGACTATCTTACAACCAATGACTCTCTTACAACCAATGACTCTCTTACAACCAATGACTCTCTTACAACCAATGACTCTCTTACCAATGACTCTCTTAACAATGACTCTTACATCCAATGACTATCTTGGAACCGACGACTCTTTTACAACTGACGACTCTCTTACAACCAATGACTCTTTTACAACCGACGATTCTCTAGCAAGATCAGACTTGACAAGTAAAAAATAAACCCTTGTATAACGCGCCCCTTGACGCTTCGTTAAATCGAGAGAAACATTTGGCTAAAGTTAAATAATTACGAATCATATTGAACTATTTCAATTTCTGTAACGGATTCAGAGACGGAGCTCATTTGTACGTTGAAACGTTAAAACCTCGCCGGAAGCTCTTCTAATTATAGCTACACATCACATTATTTCCCAGATCGGGGCATTATGTGACTCATATATATATATATATATATATATACCGTTACAAGATTTCGCCTGGTCAATCGAAATGTCACGGACCTAATAAGGCACCAGTTTCGCGTAATTTCCAGACTTTTTGAATTAACCTCTATCTGCAGCCAACCAGAAACGTTAATTACCACATATTATGTAATAATGCAATTAATTAGCTGCCTTTTAAGTCTCTTACAACAGAACTTGCTTTGATTTAATCTTGTTTTGTTTTTACATAAGCAACTTAATATTAGAATTTGTGTGTTTATTTTATTATACAAACAGTGCTTCGCCATATGTATGTTGAATCATGCTTATGAAGCTATAAGGTGTTCTGTGTTGTTTGTAGGACACGAACGTGGTAAGATGTGCATACTATAGTTGGTGCTTTGATTAATGAAAGCAACGAATATAGCAAAATCTCAATATTTTTATTAAGAGAAACTATAATTGTTGTAGCAACAGAATGGGCGGTAATCAACGGTCTCTGGTTGTAGTTGAAGGTTAAATATTTAACTAGCGAGATACAAACATCAAGGAACGTTACTCTTAGAAGATGGGATATATGGAAACTAAAAAATACAATGCTGGATCTTGTGAGCTCAAACAATATGAAAACAGTATATACAAGTCAGTGTACAATGTTTGGAGTGAGAAAATTGTAATAGTGCTCTGTAGTACCGATATTGTTTTATAGATGTGAATCATGGACAATAAGTAAACGGTTCTGAAAAATATGGAGTGCCACCAATGATGTTTCAGCGAAGCCTTGGTATCATGGTAAATAGTTGCAATTAAAAAAAGAAAACTAGAAAGCCAAATTATAATTAATTAGAACGCAATTTACTTTAGGTGTTCCAACAAATAGGAGTATATCTGTAGACAGATCGGCACAGACATCACTGTCACGATTGATGTGTCCGGAAGCCGTCAACGTGCTACAGCTCAGCCACATCCTTCTTCAGCGCCCAAGTCGCGTGATCGTGGGAACTTGGACTCTTTGTCCTGTTTAATGATGGAGGAGTGAGAACAACATCGTGACACACGATGAGCTGGTCGCATGTTCAGTACCCGTAAATGCGTGTGATTCCTGATTTGTCACCTGCGCCGTGGCTGACACAACTCAGTCGTCGACAAGCTGGACCATGGAAAGATTGCGAAAAGAGAACACGCCCCCAAACCTCATATAATCTAGCACGTATAATAACTCAATCTTACCCTCTAGAATGAGCTCGTTTTCCTATGACGTTTTCAACAACAAATGTTTAGTCATCTGTTGTCGGCTCGTTGGTTTAGGGGCTCATTTGATTGAGTCAGATTGATCTTTTTAGTTACTGAGTCCACACCAACACACATAATCATAGACTTGTGTCTTTTGAGAGTTCGAGGTAGTACAAGCAGTGTTAAACAAGATCTTTGATTGTAGCTCAGAACACACATTTATAGTTTTATGTATAGACATGTTACACGGGTCATTGATAAAGAAAATAATAAATTTGGAATAGAAAAACAGTAAAACATATGTAGGGGAGCTCATTCAATCTTTAGGTTCATATTTGATATTGTGTAAATGAAATAAAACTCACATACTGATACTGGGGTCGGACTGTTGGTGATAATGAATATGTATATATATATATATATATATATAAATGGCCGAACGGACACTACAGACAACATGTTGACAATGTATATACAAATATACAAGTCCATACAGATTAACTGTGGCTGATCAGAAGGGTCCGGGTTCGATTCAGAGAAGTGACGGATTTGTTTTGACAGACAAGACGCCGGGGCTCACCCAGTTTCTAAAAAAATTGGGTACCACCTATTTTTGCGAGATTTACAGGCGGTCTGGGATGACACATGATATCACTCAAATATGTGCCATTATGGGAAAAAATGGTCACTAAAACCATACTCCCCATACTCCTTGTATGGCCTGGAGAGAATCTTTAATTTATAATACAACCGTACACAAACACACACACATATATACTTATAGTGACACACGAGATTATATGGAAGATTATCCTACTGTTATGAAATCAAACTGAGGTGACATGATCATGACACTGACTGCCCTTAGTACGCAGTGTAAGTGAGATAAGAGCTGTTCGACCGATATCTGCTTACTCAGATACGACAAGAGATGACAGGCTGACTAAACACCGACTCGCCCAGTCTCATCTGACAGTTATTTTATCTCAAAAATGCACCGGCTATTTCATCATGATCTTGTCTACCTGGCGTCACGGCACCATACACATATGTCACTTTAGACATCAATGTACGTAGTTCACAAAATAAGCACACATCACAAAGAGAAATCACTTGATAAATATATTGTTCAACCATACATTTAGTTTTAACTATACATTTAGTCTTAACTATACATTTAGTCTTAACTATACATTGTATATACTTTTCTTTTCTCCAGGGGGTTTCAAAAGTTTTAGCTTTGACCACGAGGCATTGTGTCGGAGCAGCAATAGAACTACGGAATCCCACAAGCCACTTCTGTACAGTCCAACAAATGGCGTCCAGGAACCGGAAATAGAAGCAGCAATAGCATCACAAGTTCTCCCGTTTCTCTATCTCGGTAAGTGACTTGTACCAGGAAGGTGTTTCACTATTTGTGACCGTCGACGGCATGTTGCAGCTAGAATATGTGAGACGGATAACGCTGTCAAAACGAAGGGAGAGGACTGTTAGAGATAGAACATATAATGATATTCAATTATACGGAGCTGCGGTAAAGCCGGTGAAGATGCAGGGTGGTGTGCTATAATATAACATTTTAGAGTTTTTGTGATTAAATGAAGATACTGGTCAAACCAACGTTTACACACGAGGATTATTGCCTGGGGCAAATATAAAATAGATGGGACAAACACAAACAAAATATGAAATAGATGGGACAAACAAACCAAATATGAAATAGATGGGACAAACACATACCAAATATA
The DNA here is from genome assembly GCA_032433765.1 of Megaustenia siamemsis. NCBI lineage: Eukaryota > Metazoa > Mollusca > Gastropoda > Stylommatophora > Ariophantidae > Megaustenia > Megaustenia siamemsis. The sequence goes on from JAVIAB010000124.1 coordinate 38,653,849, forward strand.
AAATAGATGGGACAAACACAAACCAAATATAAAATAGATGGGACAAACACAAACCAAGTATAAAATAGATGGGACAAACACAAACCAAATATAAAATAGATGGGACAAACACAAACAAAATATAAAATAGATGGGACAAACACAAACCAAATATAAAATAGATGGGACAAACACAAACCAAATATAAAATAGATGGGACAAACACAAACAAAATATAAAATAGATGGGACAAACACAAACAAAATATGAAATAGATGGGACAAACACAAACAAATATAAAATAGATGGGACAAACAAAATATGAAATAGATGACACAAACAAAATATGAAATAGATGGGACAAACACAAACCAAATATAAAATAGTTTACAAGTTCAAGAAAAGTGGGTTTCATTGGACCGGAGATAAGTGCCACTACACACTCCCATTTTATTTTTCTTCTATCCTTCCTCTAAAGCCGTTAGCGTCGAGTGGAGATACAATCCGCGATTCTTTGCTCTTCTGTTGGTCTCTTCTGGTGTTATCCCTCCTAGTGACTAGTATTCCCTTTATCCATCTCTTTCTCTGTCTTCCTCTTAATCTGGCGTTTTCGTAGCGTTTGTTCATGGCTCTTTGAGTAATTGTTAGTTCTTTTTGTCTTGTTATGTGGCCGAACCAATTTATCTGTTGTTTCTTTATGTATTCGACGGCTGGTTCAATTTCGAGTTTCTTCCTCAGGTCAGCGTTTCTTACTCTGTCCCTTAAGCTGTTTCCTCTCATTCTTCTGACACATTTCATTTCGGTGGTCGTTATCTTTCTTATTGTTCTAGAGTCCAGCGTCCAATTCTGGCACTGATAGCACAGCGTTGGTAGAAAAATTGATTTGTATATTGCCCTTTTTGCTTCCGTAGTTATTGCTTTGTTTTTCAATAGTGTTGATACTTGGCCTATAACTTGGCATGCTTTGTTACACTTTATATCTATCTCTGGTTCTTGGTTATTGTCTTGTGCTACCACGTTAACACACACTCCCATGGTAGATATATATATATATTTTTTAATTTAGGAAAGAAAACACAATATACATGATGAACGTTACTCAGACTTGTTATTGTGGATATAGGCAGGAAGGGAGAGCGAAATAAGCTGTGAGGTTGCAGAGCGATGTTTTGTTTGTGCACATTTGATGTGTACTTCCAACACAGTAATTCTCTCTCTGTCAAGGAATGTATTGCTCAACCTACCTCCAGTGTTGTCTGGTAACAATTTCATGCTCATACTGCATAGTTCAAAGGTCAGTTGATCGCTAACAGGCACGATGTTATCTACTCATTAAAACACAAAGGTCACGTAACTCCCACCGAATAGTATGAAAACCTTTGGTTACTAGTCTGCCCTTGATTCCAAAGTCCCACGATTGTTGGAGCCAAGTTATATTCAGTTATTGCTAACACTTCATTCGGAAATCCATTTGATTGGGCATAATTACACGAAGAGATAGGTCATGTATCTATAGATATTATTTCCAGACTGTGCCGTGAGAAAAATAAATGGAAAGACATCCGACTCTTTGTTTGGATAGCAGCAATTAGCTGTAAACAAGATGTATTAGGGGAAACAGTTTTCTGTCATTAATGTCCCGATAACCACTACAGTTGGGGATACAAAAAATTAGTAAAGATAAGTGAGTAAGGATATCGTGAGTAAAGACAAGTGAGTAAGGATATCGTGAGTAAGGATATCGTGAGTAAAGACAAGTGAGTAAGGATATCGTGAGTAAAGACAAGTGAGTAAGGATATCGTGAGTAAAGACAAGTGAGTAAAGACAAGTGAGTAAGGATATCGTGAGTAAAGACAAGTGAGTAAGGATATCGTGAGTAAAGACAAGTGAGTAAGGATATCGTGAGAAAAGACAAGTGAGTAAAGATATCGTGAGTAAAGACAAGTGAGTAAAGATATTGTGTGTAAAGATAAGTGAGTAAAGATATCGTGAGAACTGAAATAGAAATAAATCAGAATATAGGAGAGGGGGTGGGGTTGTAATTGAGAATATAATAAATATAGGTCGTTAAAATAATGTTTTGTATGGAATGATCTCATTAAGGAGCGTTATAGAGTGTGTTTGCTCTATCCGCTCTCAAACTAACAGACGTAGATAGTAACTAATTTTCTAAATATAATAAACATTATCCGCTGTATTATGCTATAAATAGTGTAACTGTAACAAATGTTGTAACTGTAACAAATGTTGTAAGACACATTGTTGAAACAGCCGGCTGTCTTTAAACAACAGGAACTATAGCATCCAGGTTGTTACCCATTTGACTTGATAAACCGTTGTACATAGTGGTCGGATTTGATACGGTGATTCACGCACTCAGCAACGTGGACACTAATGCACAGCAAGTCAGGGCGCACACAAGGGGGAGACACAGGAATGGTTATCACAGGAGATTGTACGTGAGCTAGCAATTTCTTGCCCGGCTTGCTTCGTGTGTTGACTGGGCTTCGAGTAATTACCTGCTTGTCTGAGAATCGTGCTTAGAAGAAAAGTAAAGGTCAAGGAGCTGGATAGGTCTAGACAAGGCGGACACTCAAACTCTCGGATATTCTGGAAATGTTCAATAATTATCTTTCAGCCAAAACAAAACTATTACCAAGGTAGCCATATTGTCAAACAAATTTAGATTCAGAACATAACAGAAGGAATCGATATAGAAAAAAATACTGAACTATCTACTACTGAGATAACACATCAAATCGTTTGTCCACAAGAAGGGAATGCATACCATGAGTGAATGTTTAAGAAGATAACGGTTCAGGAACCACAGCAGATCAAACAGAAGTAGAAGTGAAAGCGGTAGGAAAGTTATACAGTAGCATCTATCAAATCTATCTTTCTTTCGTTCGCCTGAAGTATTGTCTATACCTACAATGTCGTTTTCTGTATAAATGTTATTATCTTTTCTAATTCTTGCAGTGGCCCATATAGTTTTGTCTGTAGTGTTGTATGTAGGGGCCAAAGGATGTTCCTCGGTCTGCTATATTAAGTACACTCTTGGTGTATGTGTTCAGCAGTTTGAGGCGTCTGTCCACATGTACATGGATTGAGGTGCCGATCTTGAATTTTGTATACATGTGACTGTGAACTCGATTGTGCCCTGTTCTGAGACGTATAATGATAACTTGTTCTCATCTATTCATATTATGAAAATCATCATGATTTGGTGCTTGTGGTCTTCTAATTGATTTGATTATATTTGTCTTCTTATGGTATGTAACTGATGCATCTGGTTGTGTCCATGTTGCACCCTCTGTTCCCAGCTGATCTGCTCTCTCGTTTCCATCCATCAAATGACAACAATACTTAGGATTACCAGTAGAGAGCTTATTATCTCCGATTTTGATGTACAAGAAGTGAGAATAAAGTTCTTTTGTTCAATTGTAGAATTACATACAATATTACTTTATTACTCCTAATGTACGTAATCGTACAGTAAATGTCACATTACCACTTGATATTATCCAGGCACGTATTTTGTGTGTGTGTGTGTGTGTGCGTGCGTGTGTGTGTGTGTGTACGAAACTCAGCTGTGCCACGTTTGCAAGAAGGAACTTTAGACATGAAATCGGTAGGAAAATGAAGATAGTTCTTTGGTTAAAATACAATAAAACAAGACTAGTGACGTATGTGAAGCCAACAATATTAACCAGCAGAATAGTAGGTCTCACTAATTGTTTCGCTGAACAAAGAAGGAACATATTTCACGTCATATGAGTTTGTAGAGTAAAGGATTGTCACTTTGACTGAACATTGGCTGTATTTTGAGAGCATTACAGAAGGAATATTATAAGATAGATGTTCCAACAAACATGGCTTCGGAGTTATCCTGACATTGGGAAATTTATATGAGAAAATAGAACGGTTTATTGTGGTACTGATCACAACGTCCACATCTGTGCCCGTGTCTAGAATAAAATATTGGCACTAACATTTGACGTTCTATAGCCAGTGATCACCAATGATCAATGTATACAAATGAGCTGACTCTGGGAGGAAGACCGCCCCACTGAACTCCACATAAGTGATAACTGCCTTTTCGTAACTCGTTAACCACATAACACATTTTATTATTTCAAAGTTACGTAACATTTTAATTTATTTTTAATATTTTTTTGTTTAAACAGGTAACGAGCGTGATGCCAAAGACTTGCCACGTTTGAAAAGTCTAAACATTAGCTACGTGCTCAACGTGACCTCTCATGTACCTCAGTACTTCGACGAGCAAGGGATTCGCTACAAGAGGATCCCAGCCTCGGACAATGCTCAACAAAATCTCAAGCAATACTTTGAGGAAGCAATCGAGTATATTGGTAAGTTCATTCACTTGTACCATTAACTCCCACCTGCTGCTGCTACCTCCCTTAGTCTTTCTTTTACTGTCATTTGCTACCGCCTCTTCCTGCCAATTACTCCTCATCCCCTTTTTGCACATTACAAATACTCACTGCAGTACTTGTCGCATTGAATTATTTCCATGCAAAACATACATGCACTTGTAGTACACAGCATCATTTAATGTGTTAAAAGCGGGCCCATTAACTTCAGTGGAACAAATAAGTAGTCTATCTAGCCCAAACAGCAGCCAGTGATCTATCTCTGACATTGATTTCTACTCAATAACTTTATCGAGGAAGACATATTAAACGTCAATTGTTGACAAATTCTGTCCTCTTACCTAAACGACTACAGCTGCTGGAGTCCTCCTATACGATAACACCCGAAATCATCTATGGATACATATTTTAAGCGACTAAAACTAGATTGCTGAAATATATTTAAGCTCTTTACTACTTTATAATCGCTTTGTCAATTTTTTTTTTTCATGACTTATTCACGGGCCATTCTTGACTACATCAGCTACTCTCATTTAGACACACGATTGTGGGCATTTTTCTGTACAAGCTTATCTCAAGTACATAATTCAGACTGGATATAAAACACTTGATCACAGCCGTAGATTTCTGAAACAATTTGTATGAAATACAGCGTTACTATCAGCCACTAACAAAGTCACTTATGTAGTCTCTACAACCGTTTGGGAAAACTTAAACTAGTCTGTGATCTTATTTATACTTTTCGATGACTTTCTTGATTTCAAATTCAATTAATTTAAATTATGTGTATGATGCCATTTAATTTCTCGGTGCCAATATTATTTTTCTGTTATTGTAATTCTACCTTCCACCCTAGTCTCGATATTTTTCTATCGGTTGCTTTGTCTCTTTCTAATCCTCCGCCAAACTATGACAGAGAGAGAGAGAGAGAGAGAGTAGTCTAGTGGCGTTAGCTGTAGTATCTCATTTGCATACTGAAGAGACTAATTAACTATGACTCACAGCGCAATGCAAATTTGGTGTTTGTCTGGTGACGTCATATCACTGCCAGTTGAAAACATTTTATATTCATTGTTTTTGTATCTTTTATTGCTTGCTTGTTATTTCACTGTATGTTAGCGTTGTGCATGTTTCCCACAATTGCGTGTTCATTACACATAGTTCATACTTACATATTCAATACAAATGCATGTACGTGTGTATTTGTATGTATGCATGTAAATTAATGTCTGTTTGTAGTAGTCTCTGTCTATCTATACGTCTGTCCGCCCATCTATTCGTCTATCTGTCCATGCTGCTCACCTATAAAATTGATAACAATGATAAATGTAATTGCCTTGAAATGTAACCTTATCACAACTATCTAGAGCCTTCACGGTCTTGCAGTTTTCATCTACTGCCCCGCGTGCGTCTGCTCTTCGTTGTTTTCCTGTTAAACGGGACCATGATACTTTTTCATTATTTTAACCACAAAATGTTAGCTTTGCGAGTGTCACTTGTTATTTTTTTATTGTCACTATATCCCGTTGTTAATGATTTCCTGAAAATATGAAACGCTACAAAAGGAAAGCAGTGAGACAAAGCAAATAAAAATTAACATTTTCATACATTTACGTTTTGATTAAAAAAAAAAAAAAACTAGGGAAAAAGAATGCAGACTGAAACGCAAGCAAATACATAACATAATAAACATTCTGGATAGGAAATGTAATTTATAATAATTAATACAGAAATTGTCAACAGACAAATGTGTTAACTTACAAGATAAATCCCGTATCAAGAAGGCGGTTGGTAGTTCAGTGGCTTCCTATGCTTCTGCGAGTCTGTCACTTGCACGATGTGATTGAAGTTTTCGTAGCCACTAACCGGCCATATCTTTCTCTACCAAAGGTCCTGCCTGAGGTGTTTAGTGAGACTTGAGACTCGTCAACAGCCTAATTCTGCTGGCAGCTTTCGCCACTACCCTCGCTTCCGTCTCACGTTAAGAGCCAATCTAAACAGACACGAGAAATGATTTCGTAGCTGAACGAGATGCTCTAACGTCATGGCGCCAACTTAAAGATGGCTGTTGCCTGATTTCCGTTTTCTAGAACTGTGACCTGATGGATTAATTGTGGTTGTGAGAGATAATTCATCTTAGGTGGGAGAAAATGATCCCTTGGTGGTTGACGTGTGGGAGAGAATGCAGGAAAGTTTCTATTTCATGTCACACGTATATATGCTCTCTTTGATGTTCTGTTCTCTTGCTTGAATAAATAAAGATATATTGTTTCGTCCTGTATATACTCACATTCTTTCTATCTTGTCATATGCCTAAAATATCTATGCGTAATCGTTCTGCTTCTAAAATAAGATTTTTCAATTTTCCTTCTTGGTAAATAGTCCTAACATTCCATGTACTTATTCGTAGATCTGTCTTCTGACATAAGTGACAATTTATAGCTCAGTGGTTAGTGAACTGGACTACAAAGGACAAGAGGTAGGGTTTTATCCCAACCGACGACTTCCGGGTTCACCCAGCCTTAAATGGGTAACGGATTTTTTTTCTGGGAAAGTAGAGCGGCACGGGCGTAATACCGACCACAATACCCCAAAAATCATGTGCCGAAGGTCTGTAAATTTATGGTCACTAACACCATATTCCCTATACGCCACTTGACGTGACGGGGGCTCTTTACTTTTTTACTTAAGTTGCAATTTCTCACAATGGCTTTCTTTGGAATAGTGTGTGATGGTGCGTTCTCTTTCACGGAGGTCAGCTATATTCGTCTTCAAATAAACAAGACAAATGGGATTTTGGGAGCATGTTAAAAGACACAACAGCCTACTAATAGTAATCTTTTAAGGGAAAATACAATTAAAAAGAGGCAGACCAAGACTAACATGGACTAGTAACATCAAAAGATGTACAAATCAGCTTATGACAACCTAAACTTCAAAGCAAGAGACAGAATGGAATGGTGCACCGTGGTAGCCAACCTTGGATGCGGAGACGGCACTCGATGATGCAGTGATGATGACATATCCTTTATTTCTCTGTTATAGGTAAAGCTTATCTGGAGCATTTTAGAAATCACATTCACAGGATGAGGATAAGGCAAGGACATCAATAAGTGATGCCTTGAACTACTGACAAGATATGTGGACGTCAAACGAACATTGGTAGCCGTTAGAAATAATACAGATATTGCAGGGAAAGTGCGGGGGTGGGGGGGGGTCCAATTAAAGCTCTACAAGGAAGGAAAGTTTGTGAAAGTTAACAGAAAATAACTGAGTGAGAAATGAGAGAAAGGAGACAGACAGACAGAGAGAGAGCAGAAACCAATATATAAAGTAAAGTGCCCCCGTCACGCTAAGTGGCGTATAGGGAATATGGCGTTAGTGACCATACATTTTACAGATCTTCGGCACATGATTTTTGGGGCAATGTGGTCGGTATTACGCCCGTGCAGCTTTACTCCCCCCCCCCAAAAAAAAAAATAAATAAATAAATAAATCCAGTACCCATTAAAGGCTGGGTGAACCGAAAGCCGTCGGTTGGGATCGAACCCTACCTCTTGTCCTTTGTAGTCCAGTTCACTAACCACTGAGCTATCGCGGCTCCCTAGAAACCAATATAACATCTCATTAAGTAAAGCAAGAAAGAAAAAAACAACAATTAGATTCTGATTATAGACAATCCCACTTGGGGAGTGAGAGAGAAAGAGAGTGAGAGAGAAGAGAAAATACAAATATAATAAACAAAAGCTTTAAAACCGCCTAAGAAATCAATGTTCTTGAGATTCATCAGAAACGTCTTCTATCATCTATTTCCTGGAAATGATCTATTTCTTGTGCCAGAGACCTTTCACCATGTTCCAGAGGGTTGTCAGTCTAGGTCTTTATGACTTCTCTCTCCACCTTCCCTCCCTACCCCTTTTCCACCTGCGCCTACCCACTTAAACTGGAGTAAGCCAGTCCAGGCAGGTTAGTTTGAAAATATTTGAGAAATAAAACTTTTCTTTCTTTCCTTTTATTTCTGTCGCAATCTCTTTTTTTTTTCTTTCATTGCTAACACTTGTCATCCGATGTCAACTTTAATGTGACATATATTCAGGTATTATTTATATTTAGTTACCCTCGGCGTCATTTCTACCCTTATACCTTTGATGACACGGCAAGAGGTGGTCATAATAGTTCTAGAACTAGCAAATCAAATAGAACTCAACCGAAGCGCACATTGAAAAGAAAGAAACCCTAACAAATTTGTTAAGATAATCTTGTGGTTGCAAGAGCGACCATTTTCAGCAACGGTGACTCATATCAGTAATAAAATGATGAATGTTTGTATCGAGACCGTGGTTTGATTCCATTTTGTGCTTTCTTTGTGTTTCGAGGTGTACAAAGACATCTATTTGATTCATTTTTGTTTTGAAAACGTAAAGTATAGTAAAGTGGAGCCTTAACAGCGAGAGCTGAATGCAGTACACAGCTGCTTGTTTCCATCTGGAAGTGACATTTTAGTTCAGGTTTTTTAATTTTGCTACATTTATCAATAAGTCCAGAGTCTAGAGCATTTTCCTTGGTTGTGTAACGAAAGCTTTTATGAAAGTGTTTCATTTTGTGACATCATAAACAAAACATCATTTTTTTTTTTAAACAGTCATTATTTATGTGTGAAGTATATTTTAGTAGTTAAATATTGTGACAAAAAGATTAAAGATTGACAAATCGTTTCGTGCTGGGGTACTCTGCAGACATAGGATGGCCCTGTTAGTACATGCTGGGGTACTCTGCGGACATAGGATGGTTCTGTTAATACATTTTGGGGTACTCTGCGGACATAGGATGGGTCTGTTAATACATGCTGGGGTACTCTGCGGACATAGGATGGGTCTGTTAATACATGCTGGGGTACTCTGCGAACATAGGATGGGTCTGTTAATACATGCTGGGGTACTCTGCGGACATAGGATGGGTCTGTTAATACATGCTGGGGTACTCTGCGGACATAGGATGGGTCTGTTAATACATGCTGGGGTACTCTGCGGACATAGGATGGGTCTGTTAATACATGCTGGGGTACTCTGCGGACATAGGATGGGTCTGTTAATACATGCTGGGGTACTCTGCGGACATAGGATGGGTCTGTTAATACATGCTGGGGTACTCTGCGGACATAGGATGGGTCTGTTAATACATGCTGGGGTACTCTGCGAACATAGGATGGGTCTGTTAATACATGCTGGGGTACTCTGCGGACATAGGATGGGTCTGTTAATACATGCTGGGGTACTCTGCGGACATAGGATGGGTCTGTTAATACATGCTGGGGTACTCTGCGGACATAGGATGGGTCTGTTAATACATGCTGGGGTACTCTGCGGACATAGGATGGGTCTGTTAATACATGCTGGGGTACTCTGCGGACATAGGATGGGTCTGTTAATACATGCTGGGGTACTCTGCGGACATAGGATGGTTCTGTTAATACATTTTGGGGTACTCTGCGGACATAGGATGGGTCTGTTAATACATGCTGGGGTACTCTGCGAACATAGGATGGGTCTGTTAATACATGCTGGGGTACTCTGCGGACATAGGATGGGTCTGTTAATACATGCCGGGGTACTCTGCGGGCACATGATGAAAACAATATTCTCTTTATTGTATATCCAGAAAAGGTCGTGGCCGCCTGTATAAAAATGACTTTCCTTGTTCAACCATCAGGTTAATGGTCTAGTCGTTCCAGTCTCAGAAAACACCAACATACATTTATTCTTAGCTATCACTATCAGCAAGATTGTAAATATAATAATCTCCATTGAAAGTGATAGAAAAAACGGCAAGATGAATTACGCAGTTACTGCCAACCATTGCTACCGTTAGTTTACTTCAGAATCCTCATCTCGTGAAACTTGTAGACACTCGCAGCATTAAAACCTGCAATCATCGGTACTTTTGCTACAGAAACGTTAAGTTGAGTTTATTGTCCGGGATTAGTGGTTAGTGAACAGGTATTGTGAGGACAAGTGGTCGTTTATTCGACCCCCTCCCTACGGCTCAGTTACTAGGGTCGTCCTGCTTGAGATCGCTGCCTGATAATTTGTTACTGGAAAAGAAAGTCGAACTGGTGTAGCATTGATTACACTCAGATAGTCATAATGAAGGGGACACTAACATCGTGTACACCACACACGGTTCTTTAATCTTGCTACCAAAATAATAGAGGCGGACAGTTAGACAACAAAGCGGTATCCAAAGTATGATAAATCATATAGGCAGCAAAACGCGGGAAATTCTTTCCTGCCGGATACACTCCCTCCCTTTATCGCCTCCGACTGTGTAATTACCTTCTCTTCTGGCCAGTTTTACGGTTGTTGTCGTAACATGGCAACTCTAGTAAACGTAATGCTTTTACGATCCCGTCAAAGGCCAGGTTTCCATCAAATACTCGTTAAACCTGCAATTGCCGGCTGGGCACTTGTCTTTAATGAGGCGAGTTTAAGCACCTTTTGGATGGCCAGTGGTAGAGTATTCCAGTGATTGTCTGTGTGTAAGTGCGGATATATGTGAGTGCTTTGGACGAGATTAACCGCCTTTATGGGTATAATAATAATTACTGATATAATCGTTGCTTGTTGTTGCTGTCATTGGCTCTTTCTTTATTATATATTACGCACGCTTCTATCTGTATTTGTTAAAGAATTTTGAGCAGTCAGTCCCTGCTGCGCGAAATTAAACACATTTTGCTCACAAAAATTACATACGTAAACTGATGTAGCTCTGTGTCCAAGAAATGAATATACTGAAGACAGAATGAGGGCAGTGTTACTTAAAATACACAGAGAAATAGAGGGAATGAATGAGAGAAGGAAGAAACAGAAACAGTGTTTCATATTTGTAACAACACAACACAGTTGAGAAGGTGGCGTTATCAACCGCATGTGTCAACGTTGAAGATCTCACTGAACGCCATGTTCACATCTAAGCTGGAACTATATAGATGGAAGCTTTTCTGACTCATAGCACCGATGTTTGTTTGTTCTATACCGATGTTTGTTGTTCTGTACCGATGTTTGTTGTTCTATATATAAGGATGCTCGGCTTTCGTATTTATCAGTCTCTTTTCCTCATCAAAGACTAATTGCAGTAGTCTGCATCATCATTACAATCATTATCATCACCATCATAACTACCATCATCATTACAATCATTATCATCACCATCATCATTACAATCATTATCATCACCATCATAACTACCATCATCATTACAATCATTATCATCACCATCATAACTACCATCATCATGACCATTATTGATCATCAGCTTTGCAGCAGCATCACTTATCTCATTATCTTATCACCACTACCAATATCATCATCCTCTGCCTGACAAACTTGTTATCACCATCATCTTCTGCTGCGATGTTCGTTTGACGGTCTCTTCTCTTTGTTGGACTGAAAGCTCAGTGCGAAATTGGGACGCAATACACGTCAGTTATTATGAGTGGAAATAACATCAACCTCCACGACAAACGCCAACGATGGAAATAACATCAACCTCCACGACAAACGCCAACGATGGAAATAACATCAACCTCCACGACAAACGCCAACGATGGAAATAACATTAACCTCCACGACAAACACCATCGATGGAAATAACATCAACCTCCACGACAAACGCCAACGATGGAAATAACATCAACCTCCACGACAAACGCCAACGATGGAAATAACATCAACCTCTACGACAAACACAACGATGGAAATAACATCAACCTCCACGACAAACGCCAACGATGGAAATAACATCAACCGCCACGACAAACACCAACGATGGAAATAACATCAACCTCCACGACAAACGCCAACGATGGAAATAACATCAACCTCCACGACAAACGCCAACGATGGAAATAACATCAACCTCCACGACAAACGCCAACGATGGAAATAACATCAACCTCCACGGCAAACGCCAACGATGGAAATAACATCAACCTCCACGACAAACACCAACGATGGAAATAACATCAACCTCCACGACAAACGCCAACGATGGAAATAACATCAACCTCCACGACAAACGCCAACGATGGAAATAACATCAACCGCCACGACAAACACCAACGATGGAAATAACATCAACCTCCACGACAAACACCAACGATGGAAATAACATCAACCGAAACGACAAACACCAACGATGGAAATAACATCAACTGCCACGACAAACACCAACGACGGATATAACATCAACCGCCACTACAAACACCAACGACGAATATAACATCAACCGCCACTACAAACACCAACGACGAATATAACATCAACCGCCACGACAAACACCAACGACGGATATAACATCAGCCGCCACGACAAACACCAACGACGGATATAACATCAACCGTCACGACAAACACCAACGACAGCAATAACATCAATCGGCACGACAAACACCAACGACCGCCACGACAAACACCGACAGCAATAACATCAGCCGTCACGACAAACACCATGACAGCAATAATCAACACGATATCACATGAAGAAGCCGCAAACTATCGCATCAATTGCGTTAAACTATTTCCCCATATTTTACGCCATCTTGTGATGCCAGTGACGTCGACAGCCACGCCTGCTACTTCATTTTTATTAATTTATTTTTCCTTGTTGGTCACAACAGCCACATCTCGGCGCGAGTCCCTTGTCACACAATGGATTCCACGTACATTTTATTCATTTCTGCTCCGACTTTTATGTCGTGTTTTAGAAGACTGGTTCTGATCACTGGTTCTCTCAATCTCTCTGTCTGCGTGCTTCACCTCCCTGTCTTTGTCTCTTTCTTTCTTTCATTCTCACTCATAATTTCTTGGTATGTTTGAATATGTTTAAATTTATGTTTTCAGAAACAAACAAACAAAAACTCAAATCCACACATATGGTTGTGCGTGTTAATGTGTAAATGAATGAGTGTTGGTATAAGCAATAAAATCAACAATTGTATGATACTTTCGTTCGTTGATATCATCCCCGCGTACTCTGTGTCTGCCCCGAGATGTGCACACCTCTACATCTCGTCTATTTGTTTCTGCCCCGAGATGTGCACACCTAACAACTCGTCTATCTGTGTCTTTCCCGAGATGTGCACACCTCTACACCTCGTCTATCCGTGTCTGCCCCGAGATGTACACGCCTCTACACCTCGTCGAGATGTACACGACTCTACACCTCGTCGAGATGTGCACACCTCTACACCTCGTCGAGATGTACACGCCTCTACACCTCGTCGAGATGTACACGCCTCTACACCTCGTCGAGATGTGCACATCTCTATACCTCGTCGAGATGTGCACACCTCTACACCTCGTTGAGATGTGCACACCTTTACACCTCGTCTATCCGTGTCTGCCCCGAGATGTGCACGCCTCTACACCTCGTCGAGATGTGCACGCCTCTACACCTCGTCTATCCGTGTCTGCCCGAGATGTGCACACCTCTACACCTCGTCTATCCGTGTCTGCCCCGAGATGTGCACACCTCGTCTATCCGTGTCTGCCCCGAGATGTGCACGCCTCTACACCTAGTCTAATTTTCTCTTGTACCGTTTCAAATCTGAATATATTCTCATCAGAGAGAAACGGTTTATTGTCTTTGAACCCCTTTCTCTTAATCAGTAATTACGAACTTATTATAATGAAGGCGGATACAAAACTGAGTAATGCTTTTATTATTTAGCACGTACGTGGTAATTCTTGGAGAATACACATTTATGAGAAATAATTACTGATCCGTGAAGGCGTTTCAAGGTTACAGATATTGACGTATTACGCTTGGCCGAGTCATACCTAAACACCGGATTTCTCCTTTTCTTCTAACCCGCTCTTCCAGTTTCCGGAATGTTGACCAATTTTGACGGAAATTGTCAAGTCAATTTGTAAAGGTGAAGTGGCCAGAGCAGACAAAACAGGTTGAAATTAATCAATAATGCCAGGGACCGTAACCAACAGCGCCCTCCATACTTCCTGTCCCCAAGGACCAGTCATCAAGCTAGAGTGTCTCTTTAATAGAACAAAAACGAAAATTGGCGTTAAGTGTGAACTCCACAATGCGACTGTTTAGAATTTTTTGTAACCTTAAACTGACAATTTAGTTGTAATCCTTCAAATGTTTATTCTGGTTTGAGTGAAAATAACCCGAGTGTATAATATTACCAGCACTTCCCCCACAATCAGAAGACTGATTCTTAACGAGAGTGGTTACAACTTGGGGCCCTATACAAAAATGCGGGTTATCTAACTTGTGTTATTTCTGTTCTACTGTTATTTATTAGATGTATGTTTCCTAGAAGTAACATTTCATTATTTTTATAACAATGTCATGATTGGGTTTGATTTGTCTTCTTTTTCCTGCCTCACTACTACCACACTAAAGGTGGGGCTACGGTAAACCTTTTCTTATTTTTTTGTTTGTTTTGGTCATCGGCAGCTCATTCCTGAGTTGAAACATCACTTTCAAGAAGCCACTCTTTCTTGGCTCTCCTAGTTACCCAGCGACTGCTGCAGTCATGCCCAGCTCATCTATGAGATCTTGTACCTGCTTTCTATATTTCAACACCTTAAAGCAAATTTGTGGTTCTCAACACCAACCAGAGAAGTACTAGACTTATTATGTCACTTTCAGAAATCTCTGACTGTTATGGCAGTTGATTGTCCTTCTTTGTCTAAACTATATAGCTGTCCAGGTAATCAAAAGTAAATATCTTGTTGATATCCAGCTGTCCAGGTAATCAAAAGTAAATATCTTGTTGATATCCAGTGTCCAGATTTTAGCTTTTCTTTTTCATCTTACAAGCGATCTCTCTCCCCCACCCCTTCTCCCACCTTTAAACCATTTAACTCCGTACTAATGTCCCTGACGATCCGAAAACATTATTTCTAAATTATTTGCATTTCATTAATGTTACTGCTGTGTGGCATTGTCTTTTTAATTGTATTTATCCTGTGGTAAGTTTTAATCAGAAACACGGTTTGTACAGAAATATATAAACTTGATTATATTATTGTTCAAAGTGATATACATTTATTTTTACAAACCAACAAATATGGTTCCGGAGTGGAAGAGTTAAAAACTTTCGAGCAGTCCGGAATGAAAGAGTTAACTAGCGCTCAGTCCGAGAGAGAGAGAGGAGAGAGAGAGAGAGAGAGCAGTGACCAGTATAATATATTGATTCATTTACAAAGATAATCCAATATAGACCTTGACATTCAAACACTGGTTAAAGTTCGCTTTTATTATTTGATAGCCCTTTGCCATCACTAGATAAAACACACATTGGAAAAGTATGAAGAAAATGTAGTAGAGCTGAGGGATAATAATGAAAATCTGTTATCGTGGCCTGTATTCTTGACTCGTCAGGCAGTGGTGAGTCACACAACTGTACGTGTGCCAGACTCGACGCAGTAGACTAGAGGACTCCCAAAATCTTGAGTCACGGGCCCAAAATACATCATTTTTTTAAAATTGAGTTTTGCCAGCAGTCGTGCCTATGTACAAGAGCAACTATCAGTTATATAGAAAGAAACAATAGCAAACCTACTGGAGATTTTCCGAACTGAACTATTTCAATACTTGTGTGATTCTGATTTATATTGACTTGTCTGGTATGCAATGAGGATGACCAGTGAGCACAACTAAACTAAATTAAATTTACTTTTTATCGTTCAGAAAGTATGTCTTTGTTTATCTTCCAACATATAATCAAGAGGTGAGATCAGAAAGTATGTCTTTGTTTATCTTCCAACATATAATCAAGAGGTGAGATCAGAAAGTATGTCTTTATTTATCTTCCAACATATAATCAAGAGGTGAGATCAGAAAGTATGTCTTTGTTTATCTTCCAACATATAATCAAGAGGTGAGATCAGAAAGTATGTCTTTGTTTATCTTCCAACATATAATCAAGAGGTGAGATCAGAAAGTATGTCTTTGTTTATCTTCCAACATATAATCAAGAGGTGAGATCAGAAAGTATGTCTTTGTTTATCTTCCAACATATAATCAAGAGGTGAGATCAGAAAGTATGTCTTTATTTATCTTCCAACATATAATCAAGAGGTGAGATCAGAAAGTATGTCTTTATTTATCTTCCAACATATAATCAAGAGGTGAGATCAGAAAGTATGTCTTTATTTATCTTCCAACATATAATCAAGAGGTGAGATCAGAAAGCAACTGCCGCAGAATATTCAAATTCCTAATCCGCTTTGGGATCTTTCTAAAATTGCTTGAGAAATCAGGGAGCTAGATAGCAATGTTCATGCTCCATTATGCTTGAAGGAAGATACAGCAAGAGGCTATCAGTCGTATGTTTTTTTTTTCTCTTTATATCACACGCTCGCTTCTTATATAAGGGGAAGCACTTTAATGTGTGAACGCAAGTGGTAAGGAAAGATAGAAAACTGAAACGGGTAATGGAGAAATTGGTGGGTAATTTGGAGGGGGTTGTTGTCTCGAAAGGAAACATAGAATCTGGAGTGGAAGGATAACGTTCTGCTTATTCTTTTTCTGTTTTTTTTTTTAATGGGCAAGAAGACCCAGCGAGGGAAACGAAATGGACAACAGTGAAAAGAAAATGGGCATATAGGAAGACAAAACATTCTCAAAGCGGTAATGAGCTTGAATTTAAGAAATGTAGTGAGAGAGCGATGATAATAATAAAAATGACAAAGAAAGGGAAATGAGGTAGAGGAGGGAGAATAATTAACATTGGAGCAGAAGTCATATTCAGATAATCACGGGTGCTTATATTGGCAGCGTCTGTTCATATTTGTCTTCTTATTGAGCTTCTTAACGTGCATGCTTAAAGGAACAATCAGGTACATATCTCATCATCATTGAGTGCCGTCTCCGCATCATAGGTTGGTTACCATAGAGCGCCATTCCACTCTATCTCTTGCTTTGATGGTGCAGATTGTCATAGGTTGACTTGTCCATCTTTTGATGTTACTCGTCAATGTTAGTCTTGGTCAGCCTCTGCCTCTATTACCTTGTATTTTCCCTTCCAATATTACTTTTGTTTAGGCTGTTGTGTCTTTTAACGCCCCAAAATTTTCATTTGTCTTGTTCTAATTGTGTTTAGTAGTTTCTTTTCATTTTAGTTGATTTAAAACTTCATCGTTTGTTTTCTTTTTTTTCCCATCCACTTCTACCTATTCTTCTATAAACCCACATTTCAAAGGCTTCAGTATTCTGTTATGTTTTCTTGTCTAATGTCGATATTTCTACACCATACAGGAATATTGAGAAGATGTAACATTTTACTATTCCTACATCTACGCACACATCTACTATTTGTTATATAATATTCGTTTGGCAACTGTCTACATACCAAGTAGACAGGACAGTTAGACCTTTCGCTGATAGAGACAGACGTTTCTGATAACAAACTAGTAAATTCTTGTTTACAACGTCATCCACTGACAGGTCACGAAGATCTCATGTGAGTTTACCTCACGTACACAATGCTGACGTCACCTTGTGATTTATCTATTTATCATTTTTTTATTTGCGTTGTGTCAGGACAATTATCTCTTTCCATAGACCAAAACCAACTAAACATATACAAGGCCTGTGGACAGAAAATAAAAACGGAAACCCATCCAACTATAGCGACATTTTCGGCTGTAGAAGTTATAGACGACTGACTGCCTCTTCCCCTCCCCAACCGCTCGCAAAGCAGGTTTTCTGGGAATTTCCTCTTAACCCGCAGGTCTAGATAAATCTATGGTTGGCTGTGACACAGACAGTGCCCATTAACAATGCAGGAAGACATCAGCATAGTGCATGAACTCCGTAGCTCCGGCGATGGGTCCCAGGTCCCTTTGAGAAAGCCACTTTAATTATTAAAATGGATGAAATGCCACTTTTGTGTTTTACGTCACCTGCTATCTCACACGCTCATTTCATGGCAGCTTTATTGTTATGACTGCAATAACCAGTTTATATTGAGCCCTGCACAAATTATTTGGTTATTGTTATAATATATATGGTAACAAACTATTAGTAATGGTTACAGTCATAAGCAATTAATTGTCTGTATTTAAAGTCAGGCTTCATAGCTCAAATGTTTCGTTATATTTCTGTATGACTTAAAGTTACAGTTCTAGCTAGCTACGTAAATAATGAACTATCCAAGTAACATTTGTGAGTTACTTCCACATTATTACAAAGACTTTTTAAGACAAAGAGGAAGACCAAGGAATTCTTTCAGAAGACAGATAGAAGCACAAATGAAGATGACGGGGAAGACATGGAACGATCTTAAAAGATTGGCAAGAAACAGAACGGCTTGGTGTTAGTTGAAAACCTATGGTCCACAGGGAGCTCAAAGGTAGAAGAACATTTGTGAGTACTCAGAAATGTCCAAGTTCAAATTAATTGTCTCATGCAAAAATAACATCAGTAGAGAATGACGTGTGAAATATAACGTCCGTGAAGATTGTCTCATGCAAAAATAACATCAGTAGAGAATGACGTCTGAAATATAACGTCCATGAAGATTGTCTCATGCAAAAATAACATCAGTAGAGAATGACGTGTGAAATATAAGGTCCATGAAGATTGTCTCATGCAAAAATAACATCAGTAGAGAATGACGTGTGAAATATAACGTCCGTGAAGATTGTCTCATGCAAAAATAACATCAGTAGAGAATGACGTGAAATATAACGTCCATGAAGATTGTCTCATGCAAAAATAACATCAGTAGAGAATGACGTGTGAAATATAACGTCCGTGAAGATTGTCTCATGCAAAAATAACATCAGTAGAGAATGACATGGGAAATACATGTATAACGTCCATGAAGATTGTCTCATGCAAAAATAACATTAGTAGAGAATGACGTGTGAAATATAACGTCCGTGATGATTATCTCATGCAAAAATAACATCAGTAGAGAATGACGTGTGAAATATAACGTCCGTGAAGATTGTCTCATGCAAAAATAACATCAGTAGAGAATGACGTGTGAAATATAAACTCCTTCAAGATTGTCTCATGCAAAAAATAACATCAGTAGAGAATGACGTGTGAAATATAAACTCCGTGAAGATTATCTCATGAAATGTAACGTTGGTAAAGAATGTCTCGTGAAGTAATAACGTTGGTAAAGAATGTCTCGTGAAGTAATAACGTTGGTAAAGAATGTCTCGTGAAGTAATAACGTTGGTAAAGAATGTCTCGTGAAGTAATAACGTTGACAGAGAATGTCTCGTGAAGTAATAACGTTGGTAAAGAATGTCACGTGAAGTAATAACGTTGGTAAAGAATGTCTCGTGAAGTAATAACGTTGGTAAAGAATGTCTCGTGAACTAATAACGTTGGTAAAGATTGTCTCGTGGATTAAAATGTCGGTAAAATGAACTACTAAACACGTCATTTGGATTTGAGGGGTCATTGCCCTTCTGTTTTGTTAATGCACTCTTGAACCCAAGGAGCCAAATACTCATGTTGTCTTTTTGAGCTGGATCAAGTATCGGTAGTGAGCTAATCCTTGTCATTTTTATGACCAAGCCATTGACCTACCCTCTAGCTCTCTCGATTTAGCTTCTAGCTTAATGTTTCGTTCAATGCTAATTGCTATAAAAATGAATGAACTTAATGAAACTACGGAATATGTAATGTGCTGTTCTATGTTTTAAAGGTGAAAATTGTGCTAACTTTAAATAATACAATTTCTTCTTCTTCTTTCCTTCCTGGTTTGCCTTTTAGCCTCGAGGGGAAATATAATTTGCGGTCTTTTGATTTTCTGGTCGTCGCTCCTGCTGTTGTTTCCTAGTGTTTCTAATATTCCGTCAATCCATTTTTTTCGTGGTTGGCCCTTGGGTATGGTGTGCTCGCAACGTCTGTTGAAGGTTTGTTGTGTTGTATTTTGATCGTTCTGCCTTGTCATGTGGCCAAACCATTTTATCTGTTGTTTCTTTATATATTCTATGGCGAGGGTTATTCCTAGAATCATCATCCCTGGATCATCATTTAGTCTGCGTTATTTTTCTTATTGCTCTCGCATCTAGGATCCAAAACTGGCACTGGTAGCACAACGTTGGAATGACGATAATAATAGAACGCAGACAAAATGATGATCCCGGGGTCTCACACAGAGTAATCTGTCGTGAGCTGTTCCTAATGTTGTGTTCCCTTCTGGCAGTGTTGGCTTAATCCTGGCTGTCCCATCAGGTGAAGTAGTCAAACAGATGGTAACTTGACTTCACGCTGAGTCAGATGTTTTGTTTTCCGCGCTGATAATACACACATGCACACACACTAAAACACACAGATAAGCAAATATAGGGCAGAGCTGGTGTGACAGGGCAGCTGTTGTGGTTAAAATAGCTCTCCTTCCTGTTTATGTCAGAAACGGCTTTCCGTTTTACGACTTTTTGCCTCGACGTAAATGTACCTTAGTTAAGAAGATGGTATTTATTTTTAAAATGTATTTCTTGATTTTGGAATATTTCAACATTTTCTTCTTCATCTTTCAATTTTTCTTTCTCGTTTCGTGTATTCTTTCTTATTTTTCGTTTTTTTGCTTTATTTTCCTTTTTTTTCTTTTTTTTATTATTATTTCTTATTTTCCGTAATAATTAGAAATAGGACAGCTTTTATCTGGTCGTATACGATAATGGCAGTCAGTTTGTCTAAGAGTCGTCTTACACAACTCGCTTGTGTATGAGAAATGCTTATCCGATACACTGACGAGCGATAATAGTACACTCTTGTGTTCAAGAACTCATTCTTTGGCCATGTAATGAGAGGAGAACAGCTGGAATATATATTGCGACAACTGGGAAATTGATGCACAAAGAATTAGAGGGAAGCAAAGAGAAAAGATAACCGACAGCCTAAGAGAATGACCTGGCAGAAGGTTAACATCAGAAATGATAAATAACTGTCCAGATCGAAAGTTGTGGAGAGACATGAACACCTACGCCAGCTGGCATGGTACCTGATGATGATGAAGATGTGTAAAACAAGATGGATGTCTGATTGTTCCAGTGTGATGTAATACGAGTTAGTTAATTATCATCAATGTATAATGTTGCTGCTCTGTTTCTACAAAACAAAGACAGTGACTGTACACATCAGAGACTTTATTTTTTTAAGAATCTTTTGTTAAAATTACTACTTTAAATTTATTTTAATTCCATTCTTCGCGTCTTTTCACGTTCACCGTACTGCTGCTTGTTACTTTCCGATGCATGTCTTGCAAATTTCTCTATATCATTGTCTCGCCTCGTCACCTCTACCTTATCAATCAACTCATCATTTGTGACCTATCAAACAGCACAAGCACTGAACTATATGCACACAGGTGTGGCCCCGTGTTACCTAAATCGATCCTTTACATATCAGTATTACAATTATTACAAAGGCGGTCTGGCGTGATACCGTCCATATCACACATCAAATATGCCATTTCATTGAGCTCCGCATCGAAGGCTGGCTACCATGGGGCGCCATTCCGCTCTATCTCTTGCTTTGATGATGCAGGTTGTCATAGGCTGATTTGTCCATCTTTTGATGTTACTCGTCCATGTTAGTCTTGGTCTGCCTCTGCCAGCTTGTATTTTCCCTTCCAATATTACTTTTAGTAGACTGTTGTGTCTTTTAATATGCCCCAAACAATACATGTTCTTGTTCTAATTGTGTTTAGTAGTTCTCTTTTCATTTTTAGTTGTTTTAAAACTTCGTTTGTTTTATTTTCTTTCCATCCACTTCTACCTATTCTTCTATAAATCCACATTTCAAAGGCTTCAGTTTTCTGTTATGTTTTATTGTCTAATGTCCATGTTTCTGCACCATACAGGAATATTGAGAAGATGTAACATTTTGCTATTCTTAGTTTTAGCCCTGGTGTTATTTGTTTTGATGTCAGTATACTTTTCATGGCATTACAATTACTTTTTGCCATTCCTATTCTGTTGTTTATTTCAGTTTTACATTTTCCATCACTGATTTAAAATATGCCATTAGTCATGAAAAGACAGCAGAAACTCAACATTCTATATATTCTTTGAGGCGTGCATGGGGGGGGCCTATCCTGTTCATATCAAATTAAAGCCATTTCATCATTTATCTTTGATTTGATGTCCTCCATTTGAACCCTTATCAACAACCCTCACATTATTATTATCATTATTTTACTTTCAGATGATGCTCGGCAGAACAACGCCAAAGTTCTCATCCACTGTCACGCAGGTGTCTCCCGCTCTGCCACCATCACTATCGCATACTTGCTCAAACACACCAAAATGGCAATGGCAGACGCCTACAAGTTTGTCAAAGGCAAACGAGCCATTATTTCCCCTAACTTTAACTTCATGGGACAGCTGCTGGAGTTTGAGCAGGATCTCAATGATGGTGTATCGCCTAGAATACTACAGCCGCGTCTGCTGGGCATCGAGAGCAGCGTGTGACACGTGATCGTACCAGACATTGCAGCCCAACCATACCTCAAACGATGAATCAAATTTTCAAGTAACAACCTGGATCTTTGCCATCAGACAGAAAACCCACGCTGGCTGTCATGTGACAACCAATTCTCTTTCATTGACTGTCACAACCATCGCCATCTATACAGTAAACCTGATAGTTGAAAGAGAAACACAGAGAAATCCCACGCTGGCTGTCATGTGACAACTAATTCTCTTTCATTGACTGTCACAAACCATCGCCATCTATACAGTAACCTGATAGTTGAAAGAGAAACACCGAGAAAACCCTACTATCGTGACGTTTTCAGCTTTTGCGAGGTTGTAGCAACTATACCTGAATTGATTACGCTAGTAAAAGGTGTTTTGGTCCTTTCAGACCTGAGTTTTACTTCTATAGCGATGGTCACAGCCAACACTCAAAATTGGACTCTTACAGAAGCACCAGTTCAACATAATTATGTTTGCATGAGATTCATTTTTCTCGACAATCTGGGATATTAAGAGATTCATATGTCCAGCAAAAGGTTTCAGTAATTTATTATTAAACACGATTTTTTCAATTTTGAAAACGTGAAAACTCTTCTTTGGAAATTGTGAATATTTCATACTTGAGAATGTGACCATTTGTTGTTGCTTGTTGTAGTTTTTGTTTTTGAATATAAACATCAATAACGTCCAATTCAGTTAGCAAATATAACTTGTCATTAGAGTATCTCTGTTTGACTTTAGAAATGTTTGGCGCTAGAAAGACTTTGTGACATTAGATTGTTTGTGATATAATACTAAATATATCACATTGTAAATGACATTAGAGTGACTGGGTGACATTAGACTGTTTGTGACATTAGATTGTTTGTGATATTTGACTAACTATATCTCATTTAGAATGACATTAGAGGGACTGGGTGACATCAGAAAAAGAATGTAACAGTAGAATTATTACTCGAGATTAGAACGAGGATGTAACATTACATTGACTTTGTAACATTAGATGGACAGTGACATTATAATGACAATGTAACGTTCATAAAGTTCAGTGTTATATTAATGATCATTATTAGAGCGCTATTACATACATGCTGTATAATTTCCTCAAAAGTAGTACAGGGTGAAATCATTATTATTTAACAATCAACCTGCCTTAAACACACTTGATTTTTTTTTTTAATGAGTGAAATATATTGAGCTTTAACTAGCCTTAATGGGCAACCCGTTACAGCTCTGGGAAACTTTGTTTAGAATGTTTATTTGTGTAATTGCTCTGGTTACGGTAATATTTGATTTGAAAGCCACTTGTGCGGTATTTCTTCAATAACACTTTTGTTGTTTTCCCTCTCAACTCTTCTTGATTGTAAGTGCTGGTGAAAGTGGAGTATGTTCTTCTCTGTCCAATAAACGACAGAACAGCAAGACAGAATGGGGACAAACCAGAGCGCTCATCATGGAGCTTAAGAAGACCAGAAAGCTAATATAGAGTTAGTAGTCCTCCAGTGGCATCACCTTGAGGGTTATACTGATGAAGGGGTGTCAGAACAATGGGTTTGTACGATGCGCAGTGAGGAGTGTCTGATGACTAACGAAATGGGTAATTGAACTTTTATCAAGAACTTTTATGAGCTTTTAAATCAATACCAACTTTCCAGACAGTAAAGTAAGTAAAGTACCCCCCGTCACGCCAAGTGGCGTATAGGGAAATATGGTGTTAGTGACCCTATATTTTACAGACCTTCAGCACATGATTTTTGGGGTAATGTGGTCGGTATTACGCCCGTGCTGTTTTACTTTCCCAGAAAAAATCCGGTACCCATTTAAGGCTGGGTGAACCCGGAGCCGTCGGTTGGGATCGAACCCTACCCCTTGTCCGTAGTAGTCCAGTTCACTAACCACTGAGCTATCGCGGCTCCTACTAATTTTTAGGGAATTAGTAAAACCCAGGTGTCCTCGCCAGGGTACGAACCCCGGCTGTTGCCGTGGTAAGCCAACCGCCTATCGATTGCGCTAACCGGACACCCTTTCCAGACAGTGCTGATGTCAAATTCAGAAGACAAAAGGCGCAAGAGAAAGGAGATAGAGCCGGATACCGCGGGTACATCTTGCTCGTTCTGTGGATGGATCTGTATGTCCAGGATTGGCAAATTCAGCAACGAGAAAAGATGTTCAGTAAAGCAGCACCCAGTATGAGACACTAATGCTTTAGCAAAGTACTGAATTATCATGATTGCTTGCTACAAACGGTCTGTCAAGACGCCAAAGGCCATATTTAAATAAATAAAAATAATATAACGATTAATTTGACACTCCTCTCACATTGTCAAGACTTGTGACAACGATCGATTAGTTATTGCCCCAACAGATATACATTAGAAGGTGTTACAAAGAAAATCATGGTTGTGTAAGTACATTTCCTCTCAAGTGCTTTGATATTGGATCCACACTGAGGAGAAATCAACCTCGGCATCAAAGATGTCATTTTGAATACGGATGATTTAGTCCGAAACACCTGACTGGACTAGCGACGTTCGGACAACCCGAGTTCGATTCCCGCTGGGAGCAGTGTGGATTGTACTCGTGGTTGGAAGAAAAAAATACTCCCACGATCGACCCAGCCGTTGGCAGAAATGGGTACCAGGGTGTTACTCGGGAAGTTGAGGAATGTTGCTTCGCATCTGAGTTTCGATGCTTGAGGCGACACTATACAGAAATCTCCGAACATTTCTGGATAGGTGGCCGAGCACATATGGGTGTAAACTCGCGTGCTAAGATGGCGGTTCAAGTCTCGTACTTTACCTTTACTCAAAACATTGCAACAACACGACAGAACGCAGTTATGTCCACTTTACGTCATGTGAAGTACAGATAATGATGTGGAGGCATGGGATAAACACAGAATAAGAAGAAGAAACTGACAAGGATAAAAACACAAAGAAAAAGACGGGAAGAAAGTTGAAAGATGAAAACATCCCAAATGAACAAGTACTTGGTGATGATACAGAGCATAGCATTAGTTTTTGTACAAATCTCTTAAGATTTGATACCAACAAAGTAAGCAATATATGGTGTGTGTCGTTAGCAGCCAGTAGCTTATAGTGACTGCACAAGGTCAGCGTTAGTGTTGTCAGGTTGCTAGATTGTAAATATCTTTATATTTAATGTTTGCGCCTTTTGTAGACGCCTTTAACAAGAATGTTGTGAACCTGCAGCAATTTTTGTTGTTGTAAATTGTTTCTGTACGATTGTGAAATTGGTGTAGACTTTTATTATGTGAGAACATGAGCTTTTAAATGAGTTCTTGAATGAAAATCATTTTGATGTATTCATAGATGTATTTGAATGGAAGAAATTGTAGTTTCTTTTTTCTTTTTTTTTTATGAAAAGAACTACTAGGAATATTTACAAATGAGAGAACTATTGAATGTGTTTACTGATGTTAGAACATTTTAAAATATATGTGGATGGAAGAACATTTGTGAACAGAAAAACATATATACATATATATAGATAGTTTTAAAAAATTACTTACTCTAATTCTAAATTCCTTGAATCGTATCACAGAAACATTTCCCCAGTTTTAATGGGAATATATCATTGTATTCATTGTGTATACCATTTTTATTTATTAGTGCATTTTTATTTTATCTGTATTGGTAAGTAATGTGAATTAGACGGGCCTCTTTATGCATGTATTGATGTGTATTAGATTATTTGTGTGAAATATGAGTTGGAAAAAGGGCATTTTATTTTTTTGTAGAAGGTAAAGTGCACAGAGGCTGAGTGGATAGTGCGCTGGCTGAGTGCTTAGCACGCTGGCTGAGTGAATAGCGCTGACCGAGTGCTTATTTAGCACTATCGCTGAGTGGATAGTGCGCTGAGTGCTTTGCACGCTCGCAGAGTGGATAGTGCGCAGTGCGCTGGCTGAGAGCTTAGCACAATGGTTGAGTGGTCAGCCTGCTCGCTATTGACCAAATTCACTTCCAATATCTAGCAACCTTCTTTTTTAACCGATAGCCTTCGTGGTTCACCCAGCCGCAAGAAATGAGTACAAGAGACTTCTAGGAAGTTGCGACAGCCCGGCGCAATATCGACCACTTCAGCGATAAAATGTGCCCCCTGATCATTGAGTAATATTGGAACTAAGACCATATTCCCTAAGCGCTGCAAGGCATGATGGGAACCCTTATTTACACATTAAACATTATTAGTTACAATTAATTGTTTCATTCAAACTGCGCATTGCAATATTCACATAGCTGGTATTTATTGCAGTTATACAACTACCGTGTTTACTGCAATACGCATACATTGTAAAACTGCATGGAATTTCTTTTTCTATTCCATTTTGAAGGCAAGAAA
This sequence comes from Megaustenia siamemsis, assembly GCA_032433765.1. Lineage (NCBI taxonomy): Eukaryota > Metazoa > Mollusca > Gastropoda > Stylommatophora > Ariophantidae > Megaustenia > Megaustenia siamemsis. Next base: position 38,681,060 of record JAVIAB010000124.1, read on the forward strand.
TGTATAGCTTATCAAATTGTTGTAAAATATATTTGTTTGTTAAATACATGAGCAGCAATTCTCTGTTAATCGGTTGAGATGAGGGTCTGAAGATGAAAGTCTAATATCTATAGTCTTATAGAAATTGTTTTTTCTCTATTTATTGTGTGAAATTTATAATCACAAAGGTACCAAGATTAATACATTCCCTCCTCTCCTCATTTCGCTAGGATGTTCCCCTAAATTCACAAACTATTTTTTGTCTACAATTCACGTATTTAGAATATTTATGTTCCCCTTAATTCACAAAAATTTGTGTGTCTATAATTCACGTATTTAGAATATTTATTATATTTTTATCGTTAAGACAATCCGTGTGTTGTATACTGTGTGAAGTGGTTTGTTTTGCATCCTCGTTTTTTGTTTATATCACAAATGTGTGAACATAATCAGAATTTGTTCAACATAACTTTGTGCGGACGATAAATTTACAACAATCTTTACTTTTGTATAAGTCTCCTGATGTTTCTTTGCTATTTATATTTTTTATTAAGCAATGATTTGAAGCAAATTCGCCCGAGGTTCGTTATGTTTTGATCATGCGTACAATTTCAATAAAACCAGTTAACCCGCAAAAAAAAAAAAAAAAAACATTTTGATGAGAATTTGCTTTACTACATGTCTTCTAGCCGCTAAAATATTTTTTATCTTTTTACTGTAAATCATTTTAGATTTACTTCTATTGTAAATCATGTTCGATTTACATCTCGTAGGTATAAACATTATTAATACTAATCTGGAACATAGTGTTGTCTTTAATATCTTTAAACTGGCCTTACTGCAAATGTGACATTGAAAGTATGCACTGGGGGATTTCTTCATTTTCAGAAAAGAAAAAAAGTAATAGTTTCTTAATAAAAAGTTTTTCTTGAAATGTTCCCTGAAACATAAATATATTGTTTTATTTTCAGCGTTTCCCCCGGACACGCCTCATCACATCGTCAAATGTCGTACATTAAGAATACATCGTCACTATAGCGGCCTGACCTTAACTTTGACCTAAGGGGACATAATGCAGCTAGAGAAATATTTAAAACCTGACCAAATGACCAGTCTCAGGCTGCTCACGTCACAGATTTCAATATAAAAATATTTGTGCCTGTTGACGTCACATTTATTTTTAGATTTAGCTTTTACCTGCGTTTTACCAATCAGCATTACCTATCTTCCCTATTATGCCCCTATCCACTGCTCAACAAAGCAATAGGTTTAGTTTTATTTAGTCGACAGATCACCTTCACATCGGATAACTACATAGTGCTCAGATCACCTTCACACCGGACGACTACATAGTGCTCAGATCACCTTCACACCGGACAACTACATAGTGCTCAGATCCCATACTCAACACGTTTCCCAAGATACGAGTTTAACGCATGGCAGTAACACACAGCAAAAGCACTGAAGATGGCTTCATCTCAGAAACACAACTTCCCCCAACACTGGGAAAGACTTTGACCACAGCCTCCTTCGTCTTCTCTTCAGACAAGAGTGCCATGTGACAGAGGCTCTATTCTTCTTTTCATACAAGAGTGGCATGTGACAGAGGCTCTATTCTTCTCTTCAGACAAGAGTGGCATGTGGCAGAGGCTCTATTCGTCTCTTCAGACAAGAGTGGCATATGCCAGAGGCTCTATTCTTCTCTTCAGACAAGAGTGACATGTGCAGAGGCTCTATTCTTCTCTTCAGACAAGAGTGTCATGTGCCAGAGGCTCTATTCTTCTCTTCAGACAAGAGTGACATGTGCCAGAGGCTCTATTATTCTCTTCAGACAAGAGTGGCATGTGCCAGAGGCTCTATTCTTCTCTTCAGACAAGAGTGGCATGTGCCAGAGGCTCTATTCTTCTCTTCAGACAAGAGAGGCATGTGACAGAGGCTCTATTCTTCTCTTCAGACAAGAGTGGCATGTGCCAGAGGCTCTATTCTTCTCTTCAGACAAGAGAGGCATGTGCCAGAGGCTCTATTCTTCTCTTCAGACAAGAGTGGCATGTGCCAGAGGCTCTATTCTTCTCTTCAGACAAGAGAGGCATGTGACAGAGGCTCTATTCTTCTCTTCAGACAAGAGTGGCATGTGACAGAGGCTCTATTCTTCTCTTCAGACAAGAGAGGCATGTGACAGAGGCTCTATTCTTCTCTTCAGACAAGAGTGACATGTGCCAGAGGCTCTATTATTCTCTTCAGACAAGAGTGGCATGTGCCAGAGGCTCTATTCTTCTCTTCAGACAAGAGAGGCATGTGACAGAGGCTCTATTCTTCTCTTCAGACAAGAGTGGCATGTGACAGAGGCTCTATTCTTCTCTTCAGACAAGAGAGGCATGTGACAGAGGCTCTATTCTTCTCTTCAGACAAGAGTGGCATGTGCCAGAGGCTCTATTCTTCTCTTCCTTGGTCGTGGTCATAGTCCCGGTCACCACGCGAGCGACAGTAATTAGTCAAATTACCCTACGTAATTTCACCTCCTTATTTCTATTTCTCATAACCCATGCAGTCCCCCAGCTTTCTCAACGCTGTGTCCATTTACAAAAGATATTTGCCCCCCCCCCCCCCTCCCATTTTCCCCACAGTAAATACTAATTATTATAGCTTGATAGCTCTAAAAATCAGATTTAGTAATTGTTTTGTTTTTAGCGTGGTGCTAACTCAGAAGCTTAAATCAAACTTTTTTTCCAGTGAGAATAAGGCAGCCTGTATGTCATCGGTGAAGGTTACCCCCTCCCTTGATGTTAAGTAGTCACATACCAGAAACATATGTATATACTTTTTTTGTGTGAATGTATTGAAATCATATGAGGATACATACATACTCTTCTTTTATTGGTCAGGATGGATCTTATTTATCAAATGAAGGAACATTTTCTGTCAATGTTCGACAAGTCTTAGAACATAAAACTATATTTGTGTCCGTGTTTTCATTTCAATCTTTATCATCGCTTGTTTCTTTACTGGGGCTCTCCCGGAAACCCCTACACTACATTCACAAGGTGATAGTAAGTAATAACATCGCTTACATTATCTATGCATTCGTATTTGTCTCACGTGAAATATTTACAAAGGTTCTCGTTCTCGCCTCACCGTTTCATCATCGTCTCTATGGTGTCCTTTATAAATGTTTCCGGGTTTTGATCTCTGACAAACCAAAATTGTAATCACTTCTTTAGTCGTTACGAAACAATGTGTAGGAAAGTTGATCAAATCTAATACTTGGAAACCTCGTCTATATGTCTTCGTTTCATCAAACCAAAATAATGCAGAAAACGAGCTAGTCACGTGTCTTTGCTAGAGCACGTCGTGGGTTAGCTGAAATTCAAATGCAGTAGTGTTGTAACTGTAATGATGTTTGTCAATGGTTGTGCTGTTTAGGTAATGATCGTACAATTGTTTTGTTTCAACGCGGAATGTGTTTTTTCTTGTGGGTTGTATTATATTATGTTTTCTTTATGGATAAAATATGAATATTAATAAAATAATATCAAAACAATATTGATATTATGTTCTGTTTCATGTTGAATTGTTGAGACTTCGTTAAAACAGCATATCATTACACACCAATAAGGTCTGATCTGTCTATGTCTGATCTGTCTATGTCTGATCTGTCCATGTCTGATCTGTCTATGTAAGCTGCCTGTATTAATCTGAGTAGCTGTTTCTGTTTCTAGTAGTATTTGTCTGTCCATAGACTCGTTCTTGTGCCAGTTATCTTGCCAATATGTTTCTGATTTATTTCTCCATAACTATGCATCTTCCTAGCTCAAAATTCCAATTTCTATTATATTAATCGGGAGCTGCGATAGCTCAGTGGTTAGTGAACTGGACTACAAAAGACAAGAGGCAGGGTTCGATCCCAACCGATGGTTTCCGGTTCACCCAGCTTTTAATGAGTACCGGATTTTTTTTCTGAGAAAGTAAAGCGGCACGGGCGTAATACCGACCACATTACTCCAAAAATAATGCGCTGAAGGTCTATAATTTATGGTCTCTAACACTATATTCCCTATAAGCCACTTGTCGTACTGGGGGAACTTTAATATTATATTAATCACACAAAACTAGATATGCTTGGTGGTTTGAAGGATAGACGTCGGCTTGTGGATAGGGATAGCTCGGGGTCAAGTCCACCATATGTGGACTTTTCAGAAAATGTTCTCTTCAAGTCTGTGGTTTCTGAGTGGCTTTACCCACCTATGATCTCTGGTTAGTGAGATCCTACACAAAGCCCTTTCGGATAGCGACAAAAAAAAAAACAGGTGGACACGCGTGCACCCTGCCCACGTTAAGTATAACGTTTACCATGTTAAGTCTTAGTAGCAGCTCTTGTCTCTCCATCTACTCTCCTTTCTTCTCCACTTGGTAGCATCTCTTGTCTCTCCATCTACTTCCCTTCATGCTCAACTTGGTAGCATCTCTTGTCTCTCCATCTACTTCCCTTCATGCTCAACTTGGTAGCATCTCTTGTCTCTCCATCTACTTCCCTTCATGCTCAACTGGTAGCATCTCTTGTCTCTCCATCTACTCTCCTTCCTGCTCAACTTGGTGACAACCCTTATCTCTGATTTGTCTCTCATTCCCTTCCTAGTTCACATGGTAGCATCTCTTGTCTCTCCATCTACTCTCCTTCCTGCTCAACTTGGTGACAACCCTTATCTCTGATTTGTCTCTCATTCCCTTCCTAGTTCACATGGTAGCATCTCTTGTCTCTCCATCTACTCTCCTTCCTGCTCAACTTGGTGACAACCCTTATCTCTGATTTGTCTCTCATTCCCTTCCTAGTTCACATGGTAGCATCTCTTGTCTCTCCATCTACTCTCCTTCCTGCTCAACTTGGTGACAACCCTTATCTCTGATTTGTCTCTCATTCCCTTCCTAGTTCACATGGTAGCATCTCTTGTCTCTCCATCTACTCTCCTTCCTGCTCAACTTGGTGACAACCCTTATCTCTGATTTGTCTCTCATTCCCTTCCTAGTTCACATGGTAGCATCTCTTGTCTCTCCATCTACTCTCCTTCCTGCTCAACTTGGTGACAACCCTTATCTCTGATTTGTCTCTCATTCCCTTCCTAGTTCACATGGTAGCATCTCTTGTCTCTCCATCTACTCTCCTTCCTGCTCAACTTGGTGACAACCCTTATCTCTGATTTGTCTCTCATCCCTTCCTAGTTCACATGGTGGCATCTCTTGTCTCTCATTCCCTTCCTAGTTCACATGGTGGCATCTCTTGTCTCTCATTCCCTTCCTAGTTCACATGGTGGCATCTCTTGTCTTTGTTTCTGTTTCTCTTCGGAGTATCTAGCCTACCCACAACCATTATCTATCACCTATTGCTGGCTATTACCAATTAACTGCGCCTGTTCAACAATATATCATTTTCAACTTTTATTAGGTCGTTTTATGTTTTTTCTTCATCGTTCACATCTATTGATCACGCGAACTTGGTTCTGTCCTGCATCATGATGGAGGAGTAGAAGCAACATCACCACACACGATAAGCTCATTCCATGGTAGGTACTTGTATGCATGTGTGTGTTCTGATTTTTTCCACATAACATGTGCCACAGTTGACAAACTCAGTCTTCGGCAGGTTAGGGCAGGTTAGATCTTGGTTTGCCGTTGGAGTTTTCTTTCTCGTTGGGTTGATGCCGGCCAGGGTTGTAGAGCCTACCTTGCCCGTGTTTGGTTAAAATGTGACAACCATTTACTCGTGCTTTATAAACCTATGACAGTCTTGTTATCCCTTTCTCTATTCGTAAGCGATGAGACCCATCAACAAAGAATTTGCTTTCATAACCCGTATTGTGGTGACTGTATTATATAGACAAGAAAGTCACTGTAGGCTGTAGAAATGTTGTTTTACAGACGCATGTTGAGAGTACCAATGACAGCTAAGAAGAGTAATGACAACGTTCTGAAAGAGGCCAAACAAGAAGAAAGCTAATTTCCAATATTAGACAGAAACAATCATCATTTTTGGCCATACAATGAGAAGGGAACAGCTAGAATATATTGTGGCAACAGGGAAAATTGAGGAACGAAGAGATAGAGGGAGGCAAATAGAGAAAACACCAGACAGCTTAAAAGAATGGCTTAGCAGAAGGTCAACAACAGAAAAGATAAACTACTGTCGAGATTGAAATTCGGGAGAGACATGATCACCCACGCCCCCAGGCATGGTACTTGATGATGATGATGATGATGTATTATACTGGCAACGAGGAAAGATACCAGACAGCTTAAGGGAATGGCTTGATAGTAGGTTAATAATAAAAAAGTTAAATAACTGCTAAGATCGGTAGTGCTAGAGAGACATGATCACTTACGCCAGCAGTACTTGATGATGATGGTTATACTACCAGGGTTCTTATATATTTAAAATAGATGGTCAACTTCCGTTTCTAAGATGGCGGATTTAGTCCACGTTCTCTCGATCGCTGCAAACAGTGCATTCGATGTCTGATTAATTTCGGTTCTCCATCGCACTCCTATGCGTTAAAGTCAAGATAATGATCTACTTATTACATCTGCGCTGATAAAACAATGTCGTACGCCGGTGATATTCCATTTTCAACAAATCAAGTGTTGTGAATGCGACCTTCCATCGTCTAGGCTTGTTCTACGCTTTACGTCACATGGTGCTGTTCATGACCGTTGTTGGATTTGCTTGACGCAAGTTATTTCCATGTTACTTATTAATGTGAAATGCTTCGTCAGTCGCAGTTTTATCTCTTTAGGGAATTTGCACCGTGTTCTGTTCGTCGTAGGCTGCATACACTAGAGTAATCAAGAATCTAAAGGGCAAGTCATTGCTGTGCTTGCGCCATTGTTATGTGTACTTCGTCATCGTAATGGCTCATCGTAAATCCCTAGACCGGCGTTACGCTAATCTTACGGTCTGTTGTTTGATGTGCGACGAGGATAATCTGACGACTAACTGTGTGTTTATATGTTCGAAATTGAAGTCAACAACGATGGCCTAACATCATCAAGCGCTATACATTTTTAAAGAAATCACTTTCGGGAGGACGTGAACTTCTGTTATATGGTGGATAGTTGGCAGGAACCATTGCAGGCTATGCATGAAAAGTGTTTCTTGTTGCAGTTTCCTCATATTCCAAGTCCATGGGGGTTGGTCTCGAGGCAGGACGCCGGCCTCGGGACAGAGAGGTTGTGGGTTCAAATCTCGGCTACACCAGTTGGGATTTTTATTTATGATTTCTCTCTGCGACAACCACCCCTGGTCTCAGCAGCGAGGCCCGGCTTGAAACGTCAGTTAACTCACCGACGGAAAAAAAAAAACATGAGTACCTCCGAAGTCGGAGTTATCTTCCTGTGCGGCGAGGGGCCCCTGTGCACACGGCTGCCAGGGAAAAATGGATTAACGCGCAAAATTCAGTTCCTAGTCTCTAGGGACTTCGTCAGAGTTGAAAGCTGGCGAACGCAACAACAACAAATAGATGGTCTCTTTCGGCTCTGTTCGTATTTTTTTTTCCTGCTGCATGCTCTAGCTAATGTATCTGGTGTTCACTTTATTTTTTTTAAATCAATATTAATCAGAATACAGAAGAGGTCCTTCAAACATTGCATTCATTCACCACATGGAGGCATCTGATAAAAGTCTTGTGCTGCTTATGTCTTCACTTTCAAGATCTTGGAAAAGTTGACACAAGATTACCACTTTTTTCCTTCTTTCTCAGCGTGGGTCTTTGAGCGCTACAAAGTCAATGTTTGTTTGTCTATTATTTAAATTTGTCTTCATCTCTTATTTATGTCTGCCTCTGTTCAGCTTCTACTTCAGAGCTCACCCATGGGCGTAGATGCGCCGTGTCGCTGGTTCATGGCCAGCTTTGATATCTACACTTATCTATATATCTACACTTATCTATATATCTACACTTATCTATATATCTACACCTATCTATATATCTACACCTATCTATATATCTACACTTATCTATATATCTACACCTTTCTATATATCTACACTTATCTATATATCTACACCTATCTATATATCTACACCTATCTATATATCTACACGTATCTATATATCTACACTTATCTATATATCTACACTTATCTATATATCTACATTTATCTATATATCTACACCTATCTATATATCTACACTTATCTATATATCTACACTTATCTATATATCTACACTTATCTATATATCTACACCTATCTATATATCTACACCTATCTATATATCTACACTTATCTATATACCTACACCTATCTATATATCTAGACTTATCTATATATCTACACTTATCTATATATCTACACTTGTCTATATATCTACACTTATCTATATATCTACACTTGTCTATATATCTACACTTATCTATATATCTACACTTGTCTATATATCTACATTTATCTATATATCTACACTTGTCTATATATCTACACTTATCTATATATCTACACTTTTCTACACAGACAGATTTGCGTCATAATTTTTCCAGACAGCGGCCATTTTGGTTTACTCTTTTTAACTTTAAACTGTCAAAGTTGGCACGCAAGCTCTCAGTGGACCTCTTGCTTCTTGATGTTTGTTCCTGAGATGGCTAGACATCTGATTTCACATTTACCTGAATGTTATTATTTTGGAAGTTCTGCTGTAACTGCCCATGTTTCGCGAGCATATAAGAATATAGCTATTACTAGGCGACATAAATCTTATTTCTGCTTTTCATATGAAGGTTATGTTCATCGCTCCATGTAGGTTTTTAATATAAATAACAAGAAGGAACAAAATAAAATGAGATAAAAGTTTCCATCAAACGAAGAAGGCGTGAAGCTCAGAAAGCAAGACACTCAAATTATGTCAAATCATATTCAAGTTGCAAGTAACTGAAATGATAAAATCAATAGCGAAAAAGAAGCATGAAGGATGGGTAAAAAAACGTGCACATGTATGTTTCTTCCACTGGTTTAAAACATCGAGTCAGTACTCTGCACCGTCGTCAATACTTCAGCGCAACAGAACACTTATGCGAATACACCTTCCGGTTTTCTTGTGTGTGTTTGTGGTAATATATGCGGATTTATGCTTGAACGTATGTATGGTTATGTATACAGGCTTTTTTTTTTACACATCTGTTTGTTGTGCACACACACAGTTAGATATACTCAATTTATACGTATCTTGTACCCACCTCCCTATATTTTTAGAACCCTTCCGTCTTCTCGCCTGACTGCCTGGTCAGTGAGATATATAGTTGGTCATCCCGCCTACTTATTTTAGTTCATTCAGAAGCTGACCACGCTATGGACCATAGGGAAGTGACCTTTTTTATTTCATTTCTAGTGTATCTAGCATATTATCGCCATGTAGTTAGATTTGTGTACATATCCTTATATATATTTTTGTGTTGTTGTTGTTCCAGCTGCAGGCCTACGTGACCGAAACGTCGACTTTTGTGTTGTTAATTTCCACGGAATGCTGTTACCGTACCACTTTTTTTTTCTTTCTTCCTATTTTTAAAATTGTCATTATCATCAGCTATTGATGTTACAGCATCTTCGAATCTTTATGCATCTTGGTGCATCTGAAGTGACCTTTACTCCTGTACTTATAGCGAATAGCTCTCCCCTCAGTTTGGTTTTATTTCTCACTAAGACATCAAGAATATTACATGAAAAATAATTGGTTCAGTCCTAGCTTGTCAAAGCGTTTCAGACGTGCTAATGACCACCAGATCTTTTCTTCCAAGATTCTCGCAGGCTAAACTTCCACTAATACCGGATAATTGTTCTCTTTGTCCCGACACTTCTGGATATTTTTTTCTTGTTTGGTTGCGCGAGAATATATTTACGGTCCGCTGACGTATTGCAAATTTATTTCTTAGAAAAATGGAGCAGTCTATTTAACACAAGAGAAATACTCAAAGTAAATATGGGAAGATGTACAAATCTAATAAATGAGTTATTTGTTATTTAACACAAGAGAAATATTCAAAGTAAATATGGGAAGATGTAAAAATCTAATAAATGAGTTATTTGTTATTTAACACAAGAGAATTATTCAAAGTAAATATGGGAAGATGTACAAATCTAATAAATGAATTATTCGTTATTTAACACAAAAGAAATAAAAAAGTAAAGTACCCCCGTCACGCCAAGTGGCGTATAGGGTATATGGTGTTAGCGACCATAGATTTTACAGACCTTCGGCACATGGTTTTTGGGGTAATGTGGTCGGTATTACGCCCGTGCCGCATTACTTTCCCAGAAAAAAATCCGGTACCCATTACAGACTGGGTGAACCCGAAGCCGTCGGTTGGGATCGAACCCTACCTCTTGTCCTTTGTAGTCCAGTTCACTAAACACTGAGCTATCGTGGCTCCCTACAAGAGAAATACTCATAGTAAATATGGGAAGATGTACAAATCTAATGAATAAATTATTTGTTATTTAACAGAAGAGAAATACTCAAAGTAAATATGGGAAGATGTACAAATCTAATAAATGAATTATTTGTTATTCAACTTCAGTTACTTGTTGTTTGTTTAAGTAAAGAATCTACACGGAAACCGAAAGCCTTAACAAACATTTAGAAATACAGCCCTTATAGTACTCAGATTTAGATGCAGAGATAGACGAATGAATAATGAACAGATAGATGCATGTCCAGCGACAAGCGGATGAATAAAACAGCAGACGAGATAGATGTCCGACAAATAGCAGATGAGTAAAAGGGCAGATGAGATATATGTCCGACAAATAGCAGATGAGTAAAAGGGCAGATGAGATAGATGTCCGACAAATAGTAGATGAGTAAAAGGGCAGATGAGATAGTTGTCCGACAAATAGCAGATGAGTAAAAGGGCAGATGAGATAGATGTCCGACAAATAGCAGATGAGTAAAAGGGCAGATGAGATAGATGTCCGACAAATAGCAGATGAGTAAAAGGGCAGATGAGATAGATGTCCGACAAATAGCAGATGAGTAAAAGGACAGACGAGATAGATGTCCGACAAATAGCAAAAGAGTAAAAGGGCAGACGAGATAGATGTCCGACAAATAGCAAAAGAGTAAAAGGGCAGACCAGATAGATGTCCGACAAATAGCAAAAGAGTAAAAGGGCAGACCAGATAGATGTCCGACAAATAGCAAAAGAGCAAAAGGGCAGACGAGATAGATGTCCGACAAATAGCAAAAGAGTAAAAGGGCAGACCAGATAGATGTCCGACAAATAGCAGATGAGTAAAGGGCAAAAAGATCTACTATTCAGCTACAAGCGAATGAATAGTAAAGCATTTAAGACACTGATAAACGAAGCATATGCCCTGGACAGGCAACATGGCATATGAACAGACACACAGAGAACCTGGAGATGGGGACAAAAAGAGGGAAGGAGCATATAGGAAAAAAAGTTCTAATTTATCTTTAAAGAACTACTAGTCAGCTTTTGTAAACTGAAGAACTACGCTTGGAAAAAATAGTCTTCTCCATATTTTTAAAATTGCAATTACGGTAAATATATGATACACGTATATAGAGAATTGCTTGGCAGAAGGTCAACAACAGAAATGATAAATAACTGTTGCGATCGAAAGTTGTGGAGAGACATGATCACCTATGCCACCAGGCATGATACTTGATGATGATGATGATGATGATGATGTTGTTCTGATGCATGGTATAGTGATTGTGATGTTGAGTGGATAGAGCCTGGCCTATGTCTACAGGAAGGCAAAAACCCCATGGCATACATATCATATATACTAACATCACAACAAATAACACCAGAGCTAAAACTAAGAATAACAAAATGTTACATCTTCTCAATATTCCTGTATGGTTCAGAAACATGGACATTAGACCAGAAAACAGAACAGAAAATTAAAACCTTTGAAATGTGGATTTATAGAATAATAGGTAGAATTGGATGGAAAGAAAAGAAAACAAACGATGAAGTTTTAAAATAACCAAAAATAAAAAGAGAACTGCTAAACACAATTAGAACAAGAGAAATGACATTTTTTAGGCACATTAAAAGACACAACAGCCTACTGAAAGTAATATTGGAAGGGAATATACAAGGTAAAAGAGGCAGAGGCAGACTAAGACTGACATGGACGAGTAACTTCAAAAGATGGACAAGTCAACCTATGACGGTCTGCACCATCAAAGGAAGAGACAGAGTGGAATGGCACTCCATGGTAGCCAGCCTTCGATGCGGAGACAGCAGTCAATGATAATGATGATGATGATGATGATGATGATGATGATGATGATGATGATGATGATGATAAGACATCCCTGCAAATGACGAACTCAAGACCTAGAACAGAGATTTATTTACCCAAGAGATCGAAAGAAAAAGGAAGAAATGTTGAGGAACACCAAATGAGGCTTCCATAAAACACATCCTTAGTGAAGGCAGCGAGGCCTCAACAGTGAGAGGGCGACAGTTTTGTCCACATAACTAATATTGAACGGTAAACTTTGTGTGAGGCGGCGAAATTGACAATCACAAAACCGTGTTCGTTTTACTTTCCGGTCTACACGAGTGTATATGACACATATTTTTTTTTTAAAGTAAAGTGCCCCCGTCACGCCAAGTGGCGTATAGGGAATATGGTGTTAGTGACCATAATTTTTACAGACCTTCAGCACATGATTTTTGGGGTAATGTGGTCGGTATTACGCCCGTGCCGCTTTATTTCCCAGAAAAAAAATCCAGTACCCATTAAAGGCTGGGTGAACCGGAGCCGTCAGTTGGGATCGAACTCTATCCCCTGTCCTTTGTAGTCCAGTAACTAACCACTGAGCTATCGCGGCTCCCGATGGCTAGTATTACTAATGTAGAAATGACAGACCTGGGAGAAAAGTGAATAATGCAGATTTATATTGGGGGGCTCACTTCTTTTGTTTTGTGTCACTTTTCTTCTAACTGATTTATTTTTATTAACAAATTTTTTTCTTATTAAATATTATTGTGGATTTTCTTATATTTTTTTCCTTCACAATTTGATACATTGTGCAGTGAGGTTTTGTTTTCTGACGCTGTCACTAATGAAGAACTCAACCAGCAATGCCATGTAGACATCTTTATACCTCAGTTTGAGTGTAATCACAGGCTGCTTCCCATCTGTTTAGTTTAGGTGAGAGATCATCTTCCTTGCACATTCAACAACTCCAAAGTGTCAAGGTCCCATTTTCAGCACTTCCCGTGCAGCACTGCAGCCGCACGATAGGGAAAACACAGGAGATGGATCCAGCTTATATGCACGAACTCTGTACCACTGGCGGAGACCTTGATAATGTGAAAGGGGGTAACTTGGTAGATACATATATGGTCTATTCTTTTCTGCTTTTACTCTCACATATTTTTAACATGCGCAGAGCGAACACGGGAGCGTATGGTTTTCGCTTTATCTGCAAAAGCTAGGCATGATATCTCTTTACTCAGAGACCTAGGAAGGGTAAAGCCAAGAAAAATTCACAGACTTCAACACAAATGTTCCCGCTGCCAGTGGAAGTATTCGTACCAGCAATCATTATGTCCAAAGATCGATATCAATCCCATGTGTAAATTCCGTACAAAATTTGCTTGTCAATGACGATGCTATCCATTCTATAGAATAGCTTAATCTTCGACTACTTAAGTGACCAGCAGGTCTTACCCCATGCAGGCGAAGCTGTTCAAAGCTCAACGCTTGCCACAAGATCTAGCTTTAAAGCAAGAAGTTCATTGCTAAAGGCTTATGGATTCATTACTGCGTTGCATGACGACAAACGGCGCATCCGACTCATTTCTTTATCAGTTCTTAGCTATGTATGAAGAGAATAAAAGCGTATTTAGTTGAAACCAGCACACAACTCTGCATGCACTCTTGTTTACTGCAACCTGCGCCGGCCTTACAGCCGTTAACGTAGCACATTTTACAATTGGTCCTGTACATACTGATAGCTGTAACATCGGGTCAGAGGTGAAAATAAATAACGCACTATTGACTACTACACACAGCACACAGGCTCGTATCTATAGTGGTGACTCATCGGTTTAGTCGGACAGATGCTGTGTTAACAATTAATAGCGTGCTGAGTGTATAAAGGTGGCACTTGCCGAGAGATTACACTCAGTAAGTGAGGCTACGTACGTACACACACGCGCGAGTACACACACATTTGAATCATCATCCCGTGCCGTCAACCTTAACCTTTCAGCACCACGAGGGATACAAGTCTTCAAAAACCCATTTTTTATTGCTTATGGTTGTTTGTATTTTTCTTATTTATTAGAACGTCCATTCTTTTTTATGATCTAACTCGTTGTTCTGTCTCTATGCTTCGGTGGCAAATCCACGAAACACTTAAGTGGGGAGGGGAGCTCTAGTGAGACTGTCAGCGCCCGGGGCTAGGCAAGTGTTGCGCCGACTAATATGATTTTTTTGCTATTTATTATTACTAATTTCTTTTGTCTCTTTCGAAATGTGGTGCCCCTAAGAAGTGTGCGCCCGGAGCAACGGCCTCCCAGACCACTCATTCTACGCCACCGGAAAGTACATCATTTGTAATGTTAGAAATGACAGTATTCAACAATGTCTTAATGGTAACAACTATCTACTAAATGTTAAAGTTAAATTATAACCGCTTTGCGACTTAGAAACAATGAACAGAGATATTTAATCTGATATTATATTTAACGTGTACACAATAACGATCACTGAACAACAGCTGGATGGGAGGGGAAGAACTATAACTTTTGCTGATGACATTCTGGTATATGGACAGGAAGAGACAGACGGGGAATTACCTCCACGCTAAAAAATTGAACTCTATCGCAACTCTTCCTTGCGTGGAGTATCAGGTGCAATAGTTAATTCGAATAAAACATCAATTGCATGGTATTTTCTTGACTTGACTTTCCAACCCTGGATGACAGGATCAAGATCTGGAGAGCACGAGCATATCTGAAGATAAGTGCCGATAAAGAACACGCACTGCACTACGAGCTCAACACAGGGAAAGATGACAGGCTAAGAAGCAAATCATGGGTGGGCCGAGCAGAAGATGTCATCAAACAGGTCTGTGGGCTTACCAATTCAAGCTGGCGAGGAGTGGATATTGGTGCCTACGTCATTCAGGGGCAAATTCTCGTGTATTGTCACACTCGACAGGAAATGTAGTGTAACAGAACTCAGTTGTGGTCAATGTAGAGTCAACTGTTTCAACTGGGATAACACCAATGAGAAAGATGCAGTCATCTACACAGACGGATCCGTAATACGACACACCAAAAGAGTGCAGTGGCATTTACATCACCCTCGACAGGCAGAACAGTCAAGGAACACAGTGGTGCTTACGATATGGCCGCGAGTAGCATGACGATGGAGGTGATGGCAGTGACCAAGGCATTCATCTGGTTAGATTCACAAGACTACACCCACGCCTGTGCACTAAGTGATTCGATGAGCATGATAAGAAAGGTGGAGGCGGGCTCTGTTACAAGGCAATGGGTGGAGTCATTGCAGAGGTTAGAAATACGAAGAGTCACCTTTGTCTACGTCCTTGGACATGCGCAAGTACGGGGAAATGAAAGAGCGGACAGGTTGGATAGCTGTGCTGTCGCTGAAAACGATCAACCAATGGATCGTACAAACGCCATCAAAGCCCTTCGAGATATAGGATGAGCACAGGGCTTCGTCAACCACGAGTCAAGGTCACTGATTCGGGTGAAAGAGAGAGTTAAGATGGGCACAGCCAGAAACGAGAAACTTAGTGGGCGTGTAAGAAGACTTATCAACCAACACAGAACTGGAGTCGTCAGTCGCTGAACACTGTGGGACTTGCTGAAGAGGGGACCTGAGCACCTATGGACATGTTCGGAGTGCAATGATGATGACCCGCGAATAACTCAATAATTTAAGAAGAACAGAGATCAATTTAGTACAGATGTCCGTGTTATAGAATAGTTTGTTAGTAAGATAGTTGCTAGTTAGTTAGTTAGTTAATAGGTTTGTTAGTTAATAAGTTAGTTAGTTTGTTAGTAAGATAGTTGCTAGTTAGTTAGTTAGTTATATAGTTAATAGGTTTGTTAGTTAATAAGTTAGTTAGTTTGTTAGTTTGATCGTTGACAGATCATCCCAGTTACATATGTAGCAACATCATAAGTAATTTGATCCCCTCTTTGGAATATCCCTAGACACGTAGCGACTGACGGTCCCAGTTGTGCACCATAATAATCAATAATATGTGCCATTTGATTCCAGTCTGTCTTCTTGTACTTGTTTCTCTTCTTCTTCTATTTTTTTTTTGTCTTTTTCTTCGTCGGTAGCAGACTAGACAGTTAGTAGCCGGTGCATCTTATGGTGTTCTCTTGTTCAACAATAACAAAGATCCTTCACTTCCGCGCGGTGCCCCAGTCAAGCCCAGTAATATCCCTGTCTGTTTGCCCTGTACTGAAACCATTTTATAAAGCCATACAGGTTGTAGCTAACGACACTCGTCACAACGTTAACATGTAGGTAGTACAGGAATTGTTATGTTGGGGCCGCAGTGGCTGAGTGGTTATTGTGCTCGCTTCCTCATCGGAAGGGTCCAATCAGCTGAAGTGGCAGATTTTCTTTCCATGGTTCACCCAGCCACATAAAAATGAATACCAATTATTTTCCCTGGAAAGTAAAGGCAGCGGGCGTGATACTGACCACATCACCAAAAAATGTCCGTGGTCATAAAAAAATATGGTCGTTAACATCAAATTCCCCTCATGCCTAACAAAGCGTGGAATTTACATTACTTTTTGTAAATACAAGGTTTATGATATTTGTAGTGATATTGTTCCAATTCATGGGTACATTTATTTGCGAAGCTGCCACAACCACACCAGGCCGCTCTACTTTCTCAGTGATGAAGAGAATACCGTTTGGTCCTTATTTATAGAGGTTGGATATATCACGAAGCTGCGTTGATCGAATGAGAAAGAATGAAACAAAAATGGAAGAAAACTCGCTGCAGCTATAACAAAAATGTGAAAGCTGAGATAGATTCAATTTTCGACGTTAATCAACAGAACATATCAAGTCCAAGAATCAGTTAAAGTATGTCGGTCTTCCGCACAACTTAACTGGATAGTTTCCGAAGAATTCGAATGTCGGCGCATTTCCTCATTCAGCATTTCAATGCAGGCAAAACCAAAATGGCGATGCAAGGTCATCAGGGATTCGCTAAAAATGGAACTCACAAACGTCCTGTTTAGCTTTCTCTGTCAATTATTTAGTTTCTTTTCTTCAACATTTAAATCACAAGTTGAGTCTGGGGCATGATGTACAAACAACACCAGCTGAAAAGGCAGCATACCATTATATGAAAACAGAAGGAGGCTTAAACATGTTATGTTAAGCAATAGAAGTTGAATAATGTCTGGATTCCAAATAATCTTCTCTGCTTTCTCCCAAACCCAGCCCTCTCCCAAACCCAGCCCTCTCCCAAAACCGAGCCCTCTCCCAAACCCAGCCCTCTCCCAAACCCAGCCCTCTCCCAAACCCAGCCCTCTCCCAAAACCGAGCCCTCTCCCAAACCCAGCCCTCTCCCAAACCCAGCCTTCTCCCAAACCCAGCCCTCTCCCAAACCCAGCCCTCTCCAAACCCAGCCCTCTCCCAAACCCAGCCCTCTCCCAAACCCAGCCCTCTCCCAAACCCAGCCCTCTCCCAAAACCCAGCCCTCTTCAAACCCAGCCCTCTCCAAACCCAGCCCTCTCCAAACCCAGCCCTCTCCCAAACCCAGCCCTCTCCAAACCCAGCCCTCTCCCAAACCCAGCCCTCTCCAAACCCAGCCCTCTCCCAAACCCAGCCCTCTTCAAACCCAGCCCTCTCCCAAACTCAGCCCTCTCCCAAACCCAGCCTCTTCAAACCCAGCCCTCTCCCAAACCCAGCCCTCTCCCAAACCCAGCCCTCTCCCAAACCCAGCCCTCTCCAAACCCAGCCCTCTCCCAAACCCAGCCCTCTCCCAAAACCGAGCCCTCTCCCAAACCCAGCCCTCTCCAAACCCAGCCCTCTCCAAACACAGCCCTCTCCCAAACCCAGCCCTCTCCCAAACCCAGCCCTCTCCAAACCCAGCCCTCTCCCAAACCCAGCCATCTCCAAACCCAGCTCTCTCCAAACCCAGCCCTCTCCCAAACCCAGCCCTCTCAAAACCCAGCCCTCTCCCAAACCCAGCCCTCTCCCAAACCCAGCCCTCTCCAAACCCAGCCCTCTCCCAAACCCAGCTTTCTCCCAAACCCAGCCCTCTCCCAAACCCAGCCCTCTCCCAAACCCAGCCCTCTCCCAAACCCAGACCTCTCCCAAACCCAGCCCTCTCCAAACCCAGCCCTCTCCCAAACCCAGCCCTCTCCCAAACCCAGCCCTCTCCAAACCCAGCTCTCTCCAAACCCAGCCCTCTCCAAACCCAGCCCTCTCCCAAACCCAGCCCTCTCCCATACCCAGCCCTCTCCAAACCCAGCCCTCTCCCAAACCCAGCACTCTCCAAACCCAGCCCTCTCCAAACCCAGCCCTCTCCAAACCCAGCCCTCTCCCAAACCCAGCCCTCTCCCAAACCCAGCCCTCTCCAAACCCAGCCCTCTCAAAACCCAGCCCTCTCCAAACCCAGCCCTCTCCCAAACCCAGCCCTCTCCCAAACCCAGCCCTCTCCCAATCCCAGCCCTCTCCCAAACCCAGCCCTCTCCCAAACCCAGCCCTCTCCCAAACCCAGCCCTCTCCCAAACCCAACCCTCTCCCAAACCCAGCCCTCTCCCAAACCCAGCCCTCTCCAAACCCAGCCCTCTCCAAACCCAGCCCTCTCCAAACCCAGCCCTCTCCCAAACCCAGCCCTCTCCCAAACCCAGCCCTCTCCCAAACCCAGCCCTCTCCCAAACCCAGCCCTCTCCCAAACCCAGCCCTCTCCCAAACCCAGCTTTCTCCCAAACCCAGCCCTCTCCAAACCCAGCCCTCTCCAAACCCAGCCCTCTCCAAACCCAGCCCTCTCCCAAACCCAGCCCTCTCCAAACCCAGCTTTCTCCCAAACCCAGCCCTCTCCCAAACCCAGCCCTCTCCAAACCCAGCCCTCTCCCAAACCCAGCCCTCTCCAAACCCAGCCCTCTCCAAACCCAGCCCTCTCCAAACCCAGCCCTCTCCAAACCCAGCCCTCTCCCAAACCCAGCCCTCTCCCAAACCCAGCCCTCTCCCAAACCCAGCCCTCTCCCAAACCCAGCCCTCTCCCAAACCCGTCGTTAAAATGTCGTTCACCTCTGCTATCGAAAACCAGCATAAAAATGTTATTGAGTCTTTTGTCATTTTCCATGATGTATCCGTTCTTTCGCCATTTGGTCTTCGTAAGATTTCTTTCTTCTGGATACATCCGTGATTTAACTTCTACACTTTTTGTCATTCGTGTTGCATGAACTGCGTTCTGTTTCAAATCGCAACATTTTAAGAGGTAGCTCTTTACAAATTATCTCTACATCTCTACGCAAATATCAGTGTTTTTTTTCCCTGAATGTTTTCCTCGACTAGAATTTGGCATCATCAGTCAATGTTTTCCTTTGTCTACCTCTTCATCTTCGTCCTGTAAGATTGTCTTTGACATCCAGACAGTTTGATATTGCAACATGCGCGAAGAGCATAAATGTATTTTTCTTGACCAGCGTAACAACCTCGTGTGCACATACACTGCTGGTATGTTCTTGGCATACATTTTTATTTTCCAAAGGGTTGTTGTTGTTATTGCCGTTGTTAGGATCATCTGGCAAACTTAATAGGTGCTCCGATATCCTCCTTTTAAATTCTCGAGAAAATGCGAGGAGAATCCAGTACCCACGTACACGAACTCCATAGCACGGCCTGGGATCCATTGTTGCTGTTGGACATTAATTGTTTTGTCTCTTACTTTATTCTTTATGCTCTAATCCCTGTCAGTAATATTACATTTATTTATTATTTGCATATTCATCCAGATGTTACATACTATTTGCAGACGACCAAGTTCTGATACATGAAACAACTGAGGACCTACAAGAACATATCAACAGGCTAAACAACACTTGTAAACAATACAACATGAAGATCAACATAAGCAAAACCGAAGTAATGGCAATAGCGAGAAAGAAAGAAAAACTAAACATCATAATAGATTAATACCACTTTGAAGCAAGTAGACAATTTTAAATATCTGGGTAGCACGTTAACACAAGACAATAACCAAGAGACAGAGATAGATATAAGGTGTAACAAAGCATGCCATTTATAGGCCAAGTATCAACACTATTGAAAAACAAAGCAATAACTACGGAAGCAAAAAGGGCAATATACAAATCAATTTTTCTACCAACTCTGTGCTATCAGTGCCAGAATTGGACGCTGGGCTCTAGAACAATAAGAAAGATAACGACCACCGAAATGAAATGTGTCAGAAGAATGACAGGAAACAGCTTAAGGGACAGAGTAAGAAACACTGACCTGAGGAAGAAACTCAAAATTGAACAGCCATCGAATACATACAGAAACAACAGATAAATTGGTTCGGCCACATAACAAGACAAAAAGAACTAACAAAGATGCAAAGAGCCATAAACGCTACCAAAACGCCAGATTAAGAGGAAGACCGAGAAAGAGATGGATAAAGGGAATACTAGAGTCACTAGGAGGAATAACATCGGAAGAGGCCAACAGAAGAGCAAATAATCGGAGATTGTTTCTCCCCTCGACGCCAACGGCAACAGAGGAAGATAGAAGAAGAGGAAGAGAGGAAGAAGATCCAGATGTTTTTAATCTATGTCCACATATTTTCAACATATAACTCTAACATCGTTTCCATATATTGCATATACTTTCTGTTTTATGTTGGAAAATGAAACGTAGAAAAAACAAATAGTAATGAGCCTCGTCATGCTAAGTGGCGTATAGAAAATATGGTGTTAATGTCCATAATTGTTACATATCTTCAACACAAGGTTTTTAGGGTAATGTGGTCGGTATTAAGCCCGTGAGAAGAGGAAAGTTGGAATGCTTGGTTACAACTGGCAAAACAAAAGGAAAGAGAGATCGCGAACGACAAAGAGAGAAAATACTGGATAGCTTGGTGTCATGGCAAGGAAAACAGTAAACAACAGAACTGATACGATGCACTGTAGAAAGAAGATTGTGGAAGGACATGATCGCCTACGCCAGCCTGTATGGCACATGATGATGATGCTAATGATTAAGCCCGTGCCGCTTCACTTTCCAAGGAAAAAAATCCGGTACTTATTTAAGGCTGGGTGAACCTGGAAGCCAACGATCAGGAACGAACCCGACCTTTTGCCCTTGTAGTCTGGTTCACTAACCACTGAGCTATCGCGGCTACCTAATTTTCCCAAGGTCTGTTCAAAATATGGACATTAACACCATATACCCTAGTAACAGACAAGTAGTATGAAAACATGGACAAGTAGCATCAAAATATGGACAAGTAACATCAAAATATGGACAAGTAAAATCAAAATATGGACAAGTAACATCAAAATATGGACATTAACACCCTATACCCTAGTAACAGACAAGTAGTATGAAAACATGGACAAGTAGCATCAAAATATGGACAAGTAAAATCAAAATATGGACAAGTAAAATCAAAATATGGACAAGTAACATCAAAATATGGACATTAACACCCTATACCCTAGTAACAGACAAGTAGTATGAAAACATGGACAAGTAGCATCAAAATATGGACAAGTAAAATCAAAATATGGACAAGTAACATCAAAATATGGACAAGTAACATCAAAATATGGACATTAACACCCTATACCCTAGTAACAGACAAGTAGTATGAAAACATGGACAAGTAGCATCAAACTATGGACAAGTAACATCAAAATATGGACAAGTAAAATCAAAATATGGACAAGTAACATCAAAATATGGACATTAACACCCTATACCCTAGTAACAGACAAGTAGTATGAAAACATGGACAAGTAGCATCAAAATATGGACAAGTAAAATCAAAATATGGACAAGTAACATCAAAATATGGACAAGTAACATCAAAATATGGACATTAACACCCTATACCCTAGTAACAGACAAGTAGTATGAAAACATGGACAAGTAGCATCAAAATATGGACAAGTAACATCAAAATATGGACAAGTAGCATCAAAATATGGACAAGTAACATCAAAATATGGATAAGTAACATCAAAATATGGACAAGTAACATCAAAATATGGACAAGTAACATCAAAATATGGGCAAGTAACATCAAAATATGGATAAGTAGCATTAAAAAATGGACAAGTAACATCAAACTATGGACAAGTAGCATCAAAATATGGACAAGTAACATCAAAATATGGACAAGTAAAATCAAAATATGGACAAGTAACATCAAAATATGGACATTAACACCCTATACCCTAGTAACAGACTAGTAGTATGAAAACATGGACAAGTAGCATCAAAATATGGACAAGTAACATCAAAATATGGACAAGTAAAATCAAAATATGGACAAGTAACATCAAAATATGGACATTAACACCCTATACCCTAGTAACAGACAAGTAGTATGAAAACATGGACAAGTAGCATCAAAATATGGACAAGTAAAATCAAAATATGGACAAGTAACATCAAAATATGGACAAGTAACATCAAAATATGGACATTAACACCCTATACCCTAGTAACAGACAAGTAGTATGAAAACATGGACAAGTAGCATCAAAATATGGACAAGTAACATCAAAATATGGACAAGTAGCATCAAAATATGGACAAGTAACATCAAAATATGGATAAGTAACATCAAAATATGGACAAGTAACATCAAAATATGGACAAGTAACATCAAAATATGGGCAAGTAACATCAAAATATGGATAAGTAGCATTAAAAAATGGACAAGTAACATCAAACTATGGACAAGTAGCATCAAAATATGGACAAGTAACATCAAAATATGCACAAGTAGCATCAAAACATGGACAAGTAGCTTCAATTATGGACAAGTAACATCAAAAAATAGACAAGTAGCATCAACATATGGACAAGTAGCATCAAAATATGGACAATTAACATCAAAAATTGACAAGTAGGATCAAAATATGGATAAATAACATCAAAATATGGACAAGTAGCATCAAAACATAGACAAGTAGCATCAAAAAATGGACAAGTAACATCAAAATATGGACAAGTAGCATCAAAACATGGACAAGTAGCATCAAAACATGGACAAGAAACAGCAAAATATGGACAAGTAGCATCAAAACATGGACAAGTAGCATCAAAACATGGACAAGTAACATCAAAATATGGACAAGTCAGTCTATGGCAACCTGCACCATTAAACCAAGAGACAAAACGGAATGGCGATCCATGGCAGCCAACCTTCGATGCGGAGACAGAACTCAATGATGATGATGCTCTATATCTTGCCTTGCAAGACACTTTAGTGGACCACTATATTATAGTCAAAAGGGTGAGTGTGATTATTTGGTTTCTTTATGACAGTGAGAGTGATTACCTAACTATACTTGACAGTGTAAATGCTTACTTTACTATACTTGACAGTGTAAATGCTTACTTTACTATACTTGACAGTGTAAATGCTTACTTTACTATACTTGACAGTGTAAATGCTTAATTTACTATACTTGACAGTTTGACAGTGACACAGTGATTACTTAGCTTTTTATGACAGTATACAGTGATTACTTACCTATACTTGACAGTGTAAATGCTTACTTTACTATACTTGACAGTGTAAATGCTTACTTTACTATACTTGACAGTGTAAATGCTTACTTTACTATACTTGACAGTGTAAATGCTTACTTTACTATACTTGACAGTGTAAATGCTTACTTTACTATACTTGACAGTGTAAATGCTTACTTTACTATACTTGACAGTGTAAATGCTTACTTTACTATACTTGACAGTGTAAATGTTTACTTTACTATACTTGACAGTGTAAATGCTTACTTTACTATACTTGACAGTGTAAATGCTTACTTTACTATACTTGACAGTTTGACAGTGAGACAGTGATTACTTAGCTTTTTATGACAGTATACAGTGATTACTTACCTATACTCGACAGTATAAATGCTTACTTTACTATACTTGACAGTTTGACAGTGAGACAGTGATTACTTAGCTTTTTATGACAGTATACAGTGATTACTTACTTATACTTGACAGTGTAAATGCTTACTTTACTATACTTGACTGTGTAAATGCTTACTTTTTATACTTGACAGTGTAAATGCTTACTTTACTATACTTGTCAGTTAGACAGCGATTACTTTGCTATACTTGACAGTGAGAACATGATTACTTAACTTTTGAGGACTTTGAATGGTTACTTAGCTTTTCCTAATAGTGATGATTACTTAATCAGGAAAATGGTAATATTCCATCAGAGGAGAACAGTAGTAGAATTAATGATGCAAATAGTAGTCATATGGCTAGTGGGGCTGAATTAGATGAGGACAATGTAAGTCACCATGGATTATACGCCCCTGAAGTTGTTGAAAAACAGAATGTACCAACAAAATAAAATAAAAAATATATATATCTCTACATTCATCAACTAAACTAGACAAAAGAATATAAAAACAGTAAAAAAAATATGTTCTATTCGTATGTTTATTGTATGTATGTTCTCTCAGTATGTTTATTGTATGTATGTTCTATTAGTATGTTTATTGTATGTATGTTATATTAGTATGTTTACTGTATGTATATTCTATTAGTATGTTTACTGTATGTATGTTCTATTAGTATGTTTACTGTATGTATGTTCTATTAGTATGTTTACTGTATGTATGTTCTATTAGTATGTTTACTGTATGAATGAACTTCAAAAACTGTTGTGAGTGTCTTAAAAAGAATTAATGGAATCTTACTAATTTTATGTAAAATTAGGACTTCTGGAGGTTAAACACAACAACAAACACGAATGTAATAACAATGACACTAAACACAATGCCACTAAACACAATGACACTAAACACTATGGCAATAAACACTATGACGCTAAACACTATGACACTAAACACTGTGACGCTAAACACTATGGCACTAAACAATATGACACTAAACACTATGACACTAAACACTATAACACTAAACACTATGACACTAAACACAATGACACTAAACACTATGACACTAAACACTATGACACTAAAACCTATGACACTAAACACTGTGACACTAAACACTATGACACTAAACACTATGACACTAAACACAATGACACTAAACACTATGGCACTAAACACTATGACACTAAACACTATGGCACTAAACACTATGACACTAAACACTATGACACTAAACACTATGACACTAAACACTAAGGCACTAAACACTAAGGCACTAAACACTATGACACTAAACGCTACGACACTAAACACTATGGCACTAAACACTATGACACTAAACGCTATGACACTAAACACTATGACACTAAACACTATGACACTAAACACAATGACACTAAACACTATGGCACTAAACACTATGGCACTAAACACTATGACACTAAACACTATGACACTAAACACTATGATACAAAACACTATGACACTAACACTATGACACTAAATACTATGAAAAAAACTATGACACAAAACACCATGACACGAAAACACTATGACACTAAACACTATGGAAAAAATACCACAACAAACACAATGTAATCACAATAATACTAAACACTATGACACAAACCACTATGTCACAAAACATTATGAAAACACACCACAACAAACACGAATGCAATCACAATGACATTAAACACTATGACACAAAACACTATGAAAAAAAACACACACCACAACAAACACGAATGTAATCACAATGACACTAAACACTATGACACAGAACACTATGACACTAAACATTATGGCACAAAACACTATGAAAAAACACCACAACAAACACGAATGTAATCAATGTGACATAAACAACCACAAAAACACTACTATAATCAATATGACACAAAACACCACAACAAACACTACTATGATCACCATGACAAAAAACACCACAACAAACACTACTACAATTACTATGACACGAATCACTGCAACAAACACTATTATAATCACCATGTCACAAAACACCACAACAAACACTACTTTAATTACTATGACACAAAACACCACAACAAACACTACTATAATTAACTGGACACAAAACACTACAACAAACACTACTATGATCACCATGACAAAAACACCACAACAAACACTACTACAATTACTATGACACAAAACACCACAACAAACACTACTATGATCGCCATGACACAAAACACCACAACAAACACTATTACAATTACCATGACACAAAACACTACAACAAACACTATTATAATCACCATGTCACAAAACACTACAACAAACACTACTATGATAGCCATGACACAAAACACCACAACAAACACTACTATGATAGCCATGACACAAAACACCACTACAAACACTACTATGATAGCCATGACACAAAACACCACAACAAACACTACTATGATAGCCATGACACAAAACACCACAACAAACACTACTGTAAATACTTGGCACAAAACACCACAACAAACACTACTGTAAACACTTGGCACAAAACACCACAACAAACTCTGCTGTAGCCATTATAAAACAAAACGGTTGTTTATCAGTGATATTTTATTTGATCTGAGCACTTGTGTCTTACGGGTGAAATAAAATACTCACATTGTTTCTATTATACGTTCGAAGTTAGTAGCTAAACATGTATGGTAAAACTACAAACGTTTGTGGTTAAAAATTGAATACCGCCTCATAAAGACTCAGATTTTTCCATATTTTATCTTTTTGTTTCTAGCATTAACTACTAAAACAGCATTCACATATGGATATTTACTTAGCTAACAAATCTGCTCTGTGGTGTCACAACTTGAAAC
Source organism: Megaustenia siamemsis (assembly GCA_032433765.1). Lineage (NCBI taxonomy): Eukaryota > Metazoa > Mollusca > Gastropoda > Stylommatophora > Ariophantidae > Megaustenia > Megaustenia siamemsis. The sequence goes on from JAVIAB010000124.1 coordinate 38,708,022, forward strand.
CACTTTCATAAAATATTCATTTTGAAAGTGAGGGGCATGTACTTAGGACTTCTTAATCGATAAGCAATAAACGAATTGCAAGATTAGAACTATAATGTCACTTTGATATCAAAACAAACAGCTGTGACAAGGCTAAATTAACCTTCAAACCGCCAGTAAACAACATAAACAAACAACACATACGAACAACGTCATCATATTTTCTCATTTTGCCCACAATGCACTCAGCGTCAATTCACGTTCATATTACAAGATACTTATTTGCCCATCATGTCAGAGAGACAATTAACAGTACGTCTACAACAACATATAATATATATGTTTATCAGACAACACGTGTGGATAGGACTTCCCCCACACTTCCATTCTTCTCCAACAATTTATTGACAAAGACGAACCGACAACAGTTCACGTTTAAGCCATTTGGAGGCTTTTCATTGGTTAGAAATATCGTTATGTTTTTGTATCATGTTTGTTTTTAATGTTGTTGATTAAATATGCAGGTATGGAGGATGTATGTGATTGTCTTTAGTTTATGTATTTATTATTTTATATGTACTAAAAGATGCAGATGGAAGGAGGAAGATTATAAAACAAATGAGGAAAAGGCAAAACAGATTTGTGGGTCGTGTGAAGAAAAGAAGAGTTGTAGTTCTAAGTAACAACTGGAAGAATAGAAGACATAAGAGATAAAGGTAGACAAAGGGAACAAATGTTGGGTGATTTGACAGCGTGGCATGGGAAAAGATAACGGGGTAACTATTATAGAGCGCACAAGATCGAGGATTATGGAGGGACATTATTCAACGCCTCTCGACATGGATCGCCAATGAATCAACGAATTTTATCAAACATTTTTCCTACTTTCTAAATCGATGTGATATTTGGGTAAGATCGAGTCAATTTCCGGCGTTCTTTGAAACCACTATTTAGATAGTATCAGACTTCATTGTACTTTTGTTCATTGGGTGCCGTATCCACATAGAAGATTGGTCACTATGGAGTGCATTTCACTTTATCTCTTGCCTTGATAGTGCGCGCTGTCGTCATAGGTTCGCCTGCACATCTTTTAATTCTATCAATCCACTTTAGTCTTGGTCTGCCTCTGCTTCGTCTACTCTGTACTTTTCCGTCCAAGATGCCCCCCCCCCCACCCCCGGGTGATGTACCTCTTCGCATGTTGTTTTTTTTTACGAATTGTGTTAAGTAGTCAGCTGATTCAGAATTTCACTGAATGTCTTATTTTCCTTCCACTCAATTCTTCCAATTTTTCTTTCTTCTTCTCCTCCTCCTCCTTTTTTCTTCCTCATTTGTCCTTCATCGTCGAGAAGAGATATAATTTACGGCTTTTTTTTTTGCTCAGCTGTTAACCTCTGCTGCTCTTCTGTTTTCTAGTTTCTAACATTCTATCAATCCATCTTTTTCGTTGTCGGCCCTTGAGTCTGATGTTCTCGCAATGTTTATTAAAGCCTCATTGTGTTGTGATTTGGTCTTTCTGTCTTATCACTTGGCCAAACCATTTTACTTGTTGTTTCTTTATGTAATCTATGACGGGAATTATTCCAAGCTTTTCCCCTCAGTTCTACATTTCTGAACATAGTTGCTGTTTCCTACTAGTAGTCAACACATATCATCTCGGTAGTGTCATCATTTTTCTATAGATTCCTATTTCAAAGACTTCTTTTTTTCAGCTGTTTCCTTATTCAATGTCCATGTTTCTGCACCATATAGAAATGTTGACTAGATATCACATTTTACTATTAGTAGTTTTCGTTCTGACGTATCTGCCTTGATGTGCTTGCTTACATTTTCATGTTAAAATTGCTTTTTGTCATTCCTAATCTTTTGTTTACTTCCATCGTACATTTTCCATCACTTATAATATGTCAAAAATTGCTATATTTAAAAAATAATGTTTGGTTCTTCCCATTAACTTTAATACCCACTTGTAGGTCCACTATTATGCTATTATATTTGATTATAATGTGCCGTTGACGGTAAATTAATGATATTCTCTTAGCACTTGGTCAAGTGGAGAACAAACAAGTAAGTGGCGTGGCTAGTGTTGCCAACTCTCCAAAACTAAAATAAAATTCACATGCAAATCGATTTATCATTTCTGACACGATAATGGTTCTGGCGTGACACTGGTGTGAAAGTGTGAAGGAGTAGGAAGCGATTGGCGACAAAATAGATATTAGATATCAGAAGTCTGTGTGTTTGTGAGCTACTTATATATATATATACGTATACTATATATATATATATATATATATATATATATATATATATATATATATATACAACAAATAACTAATTTTGTTGTTATAACCTAAAACCACACACGCCTACGTAAACATGTTGTTTTGTTGCTTACGCCAACTTATCTTTAGCTAAGTCCCAAGAGACTCAATTTTCGCGTTAATATCACTTTTACTCTTTTTTTAAACACCGGCAGTCGTGTGCCCAGGCATCCCCTCGCTAGCTATTGACCTTTCGAGCCGTAACCGGCCCATAGGGCGTAGACCAAGATACACCTTCTCCTATATGAATTTTTGTTCTAGCAGTTTTCTTTTAAAGATATTTTATCAAATCTCGCCATCTGTCTCTGTTCTGTGCAAGCAGTTCTATCTCATTGAGGGAGCCGATTCCTGCTGCTCTTGCCTCTCTCATCAATGTTCTTCTCAGTGTCTCCCTGGGTCTTCCTCTTTTTCTTTTACCTGTTGTTTCCCATATGAGGGCTTGCTTTGCTATTCGATTATTATCTCTTCTCATCACATGTCCAACGTATGACCATCGTCTTTTCTTTATTACTGAAGATATTAGTGGTTGATTGGCGATTTCTCTAATTTCCTCGTTTGTTTTGAATTCGTTCCATTCTATACCAAGTATTTTCCTTAGACATTTATTTTCGAATGCGTTCAACTTTGTTTCTATATCTCTTGTTGTTTTCCAGCTTTCACACGCATACGTAAGGGTTGATAGTACATTTGATTTGAATAGCCTAAGTTTTGTGTTTGTGCTAATGAGTTAGCCCTCGCTATACAGGCAGATATTCTCTTACATCAGAAGTACTGTCATTTTTATCGTCGAGAGGTTGTACACACATCAATTTTCGCCCGAACACTGGCCACTTTTGATCTTCTCTTTTCGATGTCCAAATGGCAAGGGTTCTTTAACGTGCACAGAGTGTACATGAGACCTCCTGTTTGTCGTCCATGATCTTCTTGTCCAGATGGTGACGTAGTACTCCAAACCCTACCCCCTCCCTCCCCTTCCCCATCGACCCACCAAGTCCTCATATATAAACATAAATTGTGCAGCACACAAGTATTTACACAGGTTTACACTATTTTTTTTTTTTTACCTATCTCAAATCTCCAAATCAAACCTCTAATGACTTCCGGGTTACCTGTATCTTCTTTTGTTGTTCTGATATCCACGTTTGGTTCGTTTTGGAGAAACGATTTACAGTCCGTTTTGACTCCCTCTCCGAAAGGTTTAAACTATTTTCAGTCTTTTCTTCAGTCACCAGTCTCCTCTCCGATTCTTTCCTGTGCTCAATCTTTATTTGTCCTTCCGTTATCTTAATTACCTCTCTTGCTTTTCTTATCCCTTGCCACACCTGTCTACTCCGTCTTTCCATCTTTTTCTCGCTTTCATCTAACCCTATAGGGCCCCTGCTTCCATCCATCCTCATGAGACCTCCTTTTTCATTTGTCTATGTTTGTCTCCTTTTGGTCCAATGAAGCCTACCTGCCCTTTGTCTATTATTCACGTGACCAACAACTATGTAAATCCTGGCCACCGTTTCTTCCCGCCATTTTTCAGATTAGTGTTTGGCTTTAGTGTTTACATTTTTTTATTTATTTTAGAATAGTATTTGTTGGTCTTCGGATATTTAAAAAAAAATGTGTACCTATTGACATCTTTTGTCGAAATGCCGTAGTTTGTCTCGCTCTCTATTAGTTTAGCTGCTTAATATCTTTTTCTATTCATTAACTCACTGTTTCAATAAAAATGGAATTAACCACAAGTCACAAAAAGTGCTAAAAATAATGTTGGCAGCCCAAGAATCAAACAGGTATGATTACAAGGCAGTGCCACTAGAAGTAAGTTTGCTAATTGACTCTGCAACTCAATATCCCTAGAAGCTACTTGACTGGCAGGTTATTCATGCATGAAATAATAAAGGCTTGTTTATTTGTTATTACCACGTTCATTTGCAGCTATATATTCGCATCGATTTTTGTCATAATCTCTTATATTCTTTGTCCATATGTTGCAGGAGATGGGCAGAGAGAGAGAGAGAGAGAGAGAGAGAGAGAGAGAGAGTGAGAGAGAGAGAGAGAGAGAGAGAGAGAGATGTGGGTAAAGGACGGAGGGGAAAGAAATGACAGACAAATAAGTGAATATATTTTCCCAAATATTTGGACCGCATAATATACTGATCAAAGTCCATGAAATGGTTGATCTAATGATAGCACCATTGGCCATCTAGTAATTCACGCCATCATTGAACTGTTGGGAAAAAAAAACGTGAATAAATTGATCTCGGAGAACCAGCAGGGGTTGCCGTTTAGATGAATGATATTTGATTAACCACTGCCATCGTCCATCACAGTTTGTCAGGTGTGGCATGCAGGCCACGGGCACAGATGATCAGACCTGAAAACCTCTGGGCGGTTCAGAGGAGTCATCGGTCAGGAGAAGTAAACAAGGTCATAACAAACATTGTTGATCTAGACTTGCCGCCGGGCGTTATGTGACGAAGCATTGCAGTCTATTCTTGGCCAATATTCATAAACATGCATACAGTTGCAGTCAGCTGGGGGGCAGGAAAATAACGTTTGTATTTTAAAACATTATATAGGAAAAGGCTTGGCTCATTTTTACAGGTTCGTCATCATTATGTGTTATGTCTGGAGGTATTGAGAATTTATTCCATCCACAACAATTTAATATTTAAATTTTTATTTCAAGCCATCTTGTCGTTTCACGTGTTACATTCTTCCTCTTTTTATCCAACTTTTTTTCGATTTGTCACTAAGTTTGTAATACCTCGACTTCCCGATATATGTTTAGCGCATTGAGCTTATTTCATTTTCCCTTTCTTCACTTTCTTCATCAATTCGCTTTTAGTTCACTTTCCTATAAACTCTAAGTCTCCTATCTATATGTTCACGGGATTTAGAGCATTCGTTTTATCAATACCCCTGTTGTTGACAAGCATCTCTCTTGTTATTTATCAATTATCTACGACTCGCTTTCATAAAGCAACGTTAGTAGCACATAATATAGCAATAACACATTTCTCATTTGGAATGCAAGACTTTTTTATTATTGAGTTATTTGCGGGTCATCATCAATGCACTCCGAACATGTCCATAGATGTTCAGATCCCTTCCTCAGCAAGTCCCGCAGTGTCCAGCGACTGACGATTCCAGTTCTATGTTGGTTGATAAGTCTTCTTACACGCCCACTGAGTTTATCGTTTCTGGCTGTGCCCATCTTAACCCATCTCTCTCTTTCATTCATAGGAGGGATGTGAACTCTTCGTTGTCGAAGTCATGTGCACTTCCTTAACCTCAGAGGGCATTGATGATGTCTGTCCGATCCATTGGTTGACCGTCTTCGACGACAGCACAACTAGCCAACTTGTCCGCTCTTTCATTTCACCGAACTGCCACATTGACCAAAAACGTAGGCAAAGGTGACTCTTCGTATCTTTCACGTCAGCAACGACTCTACCCATTCTTGCCTACAGAGATCGCCACCACTTTTCTTATCATGCTCATTGAATCACTCAGTATACATGCGTGGGTGTAGTCTTGTGACTCTAACCAGATGAATGCCCAGGTCATTGCCATCACTTCCATCATCATGCTACTTGTGGTCATAACGTATGCGCCACTGCTTTTTTGACTATTCTGCCTGTCGAGGGTGATGTAAATGCTCATGCACTCTTTTGTGTCGTATTACGGATCCGTCTGTATAGATGACTGCATATTTCTCATCGGTGTTGTCTCAGATGAAACCGTTGACCTCCACATCGATCACGACTGAGTTTTGGTCCCTACATTTCCTGTCTAGTGTCACAATACACAAGAATGTGCCCTTAAATGACGTAGGCACCGATATCTAGTCCTCGCCAGCGTTGATATTGGTAAGCCCATAGACCTGTTTGATATCTTCTGCTCGGCCCATCTATGATTTGCCTCTTTTTAGCCTGTCACCTCTCCTTGTGTTGAGCTCGTGGTCCTGGGATGATCTTTATCTGCACTTATCTTCAGGTATGCCCTCTGGTTCTTGATCATGTCATCCATGGTTGGAAAGTCAAGAAGGTACCTCATTGCCTTATACTTCTTATAGCTTTCGTATGTGTTGATATCTTGTTAGTAGAAACTTCTCACATCTTTCGTATGTGTTGATATCTTGTTAGTAGAAACTTCTCACATCTTTCGTATGTGTTGATATCTTGTTAGTAGAAACTTCTCACATCTTTCGTATGTGTTGATATCTTGTTAGTAGAAACTTCTCACATATTTCGTATGTGTTGATATCTTGTTAGTAGAAACTTCTCAAAGCTTTTGTATGTGTTGCTCCAATATTAGTAGAAACTTCTCAAAGCTTGTGTATATGTGGATATCATGTTAGTAGAGACTTCTCGCAGCTTGTATGTCTAGATAATGTTACTAGAGACCTATTCTCACAGTATTTGTATGTGTTGATCTCATGATAGTAGAAACTTCTCACAGCTTTGGTATGTGCTGTTATCATGCTACTAAAGACTTCTTCTTTCAGGTGTTGTATGAGCTGATGTTAACCTCAGATGGTAGATGTACAACAGAGGTGAGATGCAGAATGGTTCAGGCAAAAGTAGCTTTCTAAAAAATGAGGAAGATACTGTGCAATCCATTTTTGACAATAGAAACAAGAAAAAGAGTTCTTAAATGTTACGTAGAGCCAGTCTTATCATATGGATGTGAATCATGGACAATAGGACAACAGACAAGAAAATCATTGGAGGCTGTAGGAATGTGATTTTACAGAAGAATGTTGAGAATATCACGGACAGTTAAGAAGAGTAATGAAAACGTTCTAAAAGAGGTCAAAGCAAAAAAAGAGAGCTAATGGCCAATATTAGGAAGAAACAATCATTATTTGTTTGGGTTATGTAATGAGAAGGGAACAGCTGGAATATATTGTAACAACTGGGAAAATTGAGGGACGAAGAGATGCAAAGAGAAAAGATACCAGACAGCTTAATAGAATGGCTTGGCAGAAGGTCAACAAAAGAAATGATAAATATATGTCCAGATCGAAAGTTGTGGAGAAACATGATCACCTACGCTAGCAGGCATGGTACTTGATGATGATGTGTTGATATCATGTTAGTAGAGACTTCTCATAGCTTTCCAATTTTTAAATTTCATTTTGTTAGGGATTTATCCCAACTTCTTTATGTGTGAATGTCATTTTATTTGCACTTTCATATTACTATTTTTACACGCGAATGTCATTTTATTTGCACTTTCATATTACTATTTTTACACGCGAATGTCATTTTATTTGCACTTTCATATTACTATTTTTACACGCGAATGTCATTTTATTTTGCACTTTCATATTACTATTTTTACACGCGAATGTCATTTTATTTGCACTTTCATATTACTATTTTTACATGTGAATGTCATTTTATTTGCACTTTCCTATTACTATTTTAACATGTGAATGTCATTTTATTTGAACTTTCCCATTACTATTTTTACATGTGAATGTCATTTCATTGGACTTTCCTACTACTATTTTAACATGTGAATGATATTTTATTTAGGATTCCTTGTTTTTCTTCACGTGTAATTGTCATCATTTTGCTAGTGGCATTACGTGTATTTTTTTCACATTGAATTCAGTATTAGATTTTCTCCGAATTTCTCTAACGCTGGTATATTTCACGTGGGGGGTAACATGTGTACTGATATCAAAACTGTCTTTTCTATACAAGCGTTACTGACTACAGCTAACCAGCTCAATCTGCCAGAGGAATTTCATCATCATTATCATCATGTGCCATACCGGTTGGTGTAGGCGATCATGTCCTTCAACAATCTTCTATCTACCGTGCATCCTGTCAGTTCTGTTGTTGACTGTTTTCCAGGCCATGAAACCAAGCTATCCAGTATTTTCTCTCTTTGTTGTCCGCGATCTCTCTTTCATTTTATTTTGCCAGTTGTAACCAAATATTCCAACTTTCCTCTTCTCATGATGTGCCCGAAAAATGTTGATTGTTTCTTTCTTATGTTTTTTAGGAGCTCCCTTTTTGTGTTGGCCGCTTTGAGAATTTCCTCATAGGTCTTTTTAGCTGTCCAGGAAACTATCAATATTCTTCTGAGAAATCCCTTCTCTTTGGCCTCTAGCAGTCTTTTCATTTGTTTGTCTGTTGTCCATGATTCACTTCCATAGGTCAGAATTGGTTCTATATAGCACCGATGAACTCTCTTTCTCACTTCTATTGACATAGATTTGTTACATAAGATATTTTTCATTTTCTGAAAAGCTATTTTGGCCTGAGCTATTCTGCTTTTATTTATGTGGTGCATCTCCCATCTGATGTTATTATTGTGCCCAAGTATTTGACGCGTTGCACTTGTTTCAGATTTGTCATGTTTATTTTTATACTGCATGATGGTAATGATTATTTCTTCGATATAACCATTACTTCTGTTTTCTTACTATTCAGACTGAGACCCTTTCCTCTTGCTTTCTTTTATTATTACGTCTATCATTTCTTGTAGTTCATTCTCTGTCTCTACTATTAAGACTGTGTTAGAAGAACGTACGAGACATTTACTAGGAGTGTATTGTTACAGATACACCGTGATAGGTGCCGTGATAGCTCAGTTGTTAGTGAACTCAACTACACAGGACAGATACACCGTGATAGGTGCCGTGATAGCTCAGTTGTTAGTGAACTCAACTACACAGGACAGATACACCGTGATAGGTGCCGTGATAGCTCAGTTGTTAGTGAACTCAACTACACAGGACAGATACACCGTGATAGGTGCCGTGATAGCTCAGTTGTTAGTGAACTCAACTACACAGGACAGATACACCGTGATAGGTGCCGTGATAGCTCAGTTGTTAGTGAACTCAACTACACAGGACAGATACACCGTGATAGGTGCCGTGATAGCTCAGTTGTTAGTGAACTCAACTACACAGGACAGATACACCGTGATAGGTGCCGTGATAGCTCAGTTGTTAGTGAACTCAACTACACAGGACAGATACACCGTGATAGGTGCCGTGATAGCTCAGTTGTTAGTGAACTCAACTACACAGGACAGATACACCGTGATAGGTGCCGTGATAGCTCAGTTGTTAGTGAACTCAACTACACAGGACAGATACACCGTGATAGGTGCCGTGATAGCTCAGTTGTTAGTGAACTCAACTACACAGGACAGATACACCGTGATAGGTGCCGTGATAGCTCAGTTGTTAGTGAACTCAACTACACAGGACAGATACACCGTGATAGGTGCCGTGATAGCTCAGTTGTTAGTGAACTCAACTACACAGGACAGATACACCGTGATAGGTGCCGTGATAGCTCAGTTGTTAGTGAACTCAACTACACAGGACAGATACACCGTGATAGGTGCCGTGATAGCTCAGTTGTTAGTGAACTCAACTACACAGGACAGATACACCGTGATAGGTGCCGTGATAGCTCAGTTGTTAGTGAACTCAACTACACAGGACAGATACACCGTGATAGGTGCCGTGATAGCTCAGTTGTTAGTGAACTCAACTACACAGGACAGATACACCGTGATAGGTGCCGTGATAGCTCAGTTGTTAGTGAACTCAACTACACAGGACAGATACACCGTGATAGGTGCCGTGATAGCTCAGTTGTTAGTGAACTCAACTACACAGGACAGATACACCGTGATAGGTGCCGTGATAGCTCAGTTGTTAGTGAACTCAACTACACAGGACAGATACACCGTGATAGGTGCCGTGATAGCTCAGTTGTTAGTGAACTCAACTACACAGGACAGATACACCGTGATAGGTGCCGTGATAGCTCAGTTGTTAGTGAACTCAACTACACAGGACAGATACACCGTGATAGGTGCCGTGATAGCTCAGTTGTTAGTGAACTCAACTACACAGGACAGATACACCGTGATAGGTGCCGTGATAGCTCAGTTGTTAGTGAACTCAACTACACAGGACAGATACACCGTGATAGGTGCCGTGATAGCTCAGTTGTTAGTGAACTCAACTACACAGGACAGATACACCGTGATAGGTGCCGTGATAGCTCAGTTGTTAGTGAACTCAACTACACAGGACAGATACACCGTGATAGGTGCCGTGATAGCTCAGTTGTTAGTGAACTCAACTACACAGGACAGATACACCGTGATAGGTGCCGTGATAGCTCAGTTGTTAGTGAACTCAACTACACAGGACAGATACACCGTGATAGGTGCCGTGATAGCTCAGTTGTTAGTGAACTCAACTACACAGGACAGATACACCGTGATAGGTGCCGTGATAGCTCAGTTGTTAGTGAACTCAACTACACAGGACAGATACACCGTGATAGGTGCCGTGATAGCTCAGTTGTTAGTGAACTCAACTACACAGGACAGATACACCGTGATAGGTGCCGTGATAGCTCAGTTGTTAGTGAACTCAACTACACAGGACAGATACACCGTGATAGGTGCCGTGATAGCTCAGTTGTTAGTGAACTCAACTACACAGGACAGATACACCGTGATAGGTGCCGTGATAGCTCAGTTGTTAGTGAACTCAACTACACAGGACAGATACACCGTGATAGGTGCCGTGATAGCTCAGTTGTTAGTGAACTCAACTACACAGGACAGATACACCGTGATAGGTGCCGTGATAGCTCAGTTGTTAGTGAACTCAACTACACAGGACAGATACACCGTGATAGGTGCCGTGATAGCTCAGTTGTTAGTGAACTCAACTACACAGGACAGATACACCGTGATAGGTGCCGTGATAGCTCAGTTGTTAGTGAACTCAACTACACAGGACAGATACACCGTGATAGGTGCCGTGATAGCTCAGTTGTTAGTGAACTCAACTACACAGGACAGATACACCGTGATAGGTGCCGTGATAGCTCAGTTGTTAGTGAACTCAACTACACAGGACAGATACACCGTGATAGGTGCCGTGATAGCTCAGTTGTTAGTGAACTCAACTACACAGGACAGATACACCGTGATAGGTGCCGTGATAGCTCAGTTGTTAGTGAACTCAACTACACAGGACAGATACACCGTGATAGGTGCCGTGATAGCTCAGTTGTTAGTGAACTCAACTACACAGGACAGATACACCGTGATAGCTCAGTTGTTAGTGAACTCAACTACACAGGACAGATACACCGTGATAGGTGCCGTGATAGCTCAGTTGTTAGTGAACTCAACTACACAGGACAGATACACCGTGATAGCTCAGTTGTTAGTGAACTCAACTACACAGGACAGATACACCGTGATAGCTCAGTTGTTAGTGAACTCAACTACACAGGACAGATACACCGTGATAGGTGCCGTGATAGCTCAGTTGTTAGTGAACTCAACTACACAGGACAGATACACCGTGATAGGTGCCGTGATAGCTCAGTTGTTAGTGAACTCAACTACACAGGACAGATACACCGTGATAGGTGCCGTGATAGCTCAGTTGTTAGTGAACTCAACTACACAGGACAGATACACCGTGATAGGTGCCGTGATAGCTCAGTTGTTAGTGAACTCAACTACACAGGACAGATACACCGTGATAGCTCAGTTGTTAGTGAACTCAACTACACAGGACAGATACACCGTGATAGGTGCCGTGATAGCTCAGTTGTTAGTGAACTCAACTACACAGGACAGATACACCGTGATAGCTCAGTTGTTAGTGAACTCAACTACACAGGACAGATACACCGTGATAGCTCAGTTGTTAGTGAACTCAACTACACAGGACAGATACACCGTGATAGCTCAGTTGTTAGTGAACTCAACTACACAGGACAGATACACCGTGATAGCTCAGTTGTTAGTGAACTCAACTACACAGGACAGATACACCGTGATAGCTCAGTTGTTAGTGAACTCAACTACACAGGACAGATACACCGTGATAGCTCAGTTGTTAGTGAACTCAACTACACAGGACAGATACACCGTGATAGGTGCCGTGATAGCTCAGTTGTTAGTGAACTCAACTACACAGGACAGATACACCGTGATAGGTGCCGTGATAGCTCAGTTGTTAGTGAACTCAACTACACAGGACAGATACACCGTGATAGGTGCCGTGATAGCTCAGTTGTTAGTGAACTCAACTACACAGGACAGATACACCGTGATAGGTGCCGTGATAGCTCAGTTGTTAGTGAACTCAACTACACAGGACAGATACACCGTGATAGGTGCCGTGATAGCTCAGTTGTTAGTGAACTCAACTACACAGGACAGATACACCGTGATAGGTGCCGTGATAGCTCAGTTGTTAGTGAACTCAACTACACAGGACAGATACACCGTGATAGGTGCCGTGATAGCTCAGTTGTTAGTGAACTCAACTACACAGGACAGATACACCGTGATAGGTGCCGTGATAGCTCAGTTGTTAGTGAACTCAACTACACAGGACAGATACACCGTGATAGGTGCCGTGATAGCTCAGTTGTTAGTGAACTCAACTACACAGGACAGATACACCGTGATAGCTCAGTTGTTAGTGAACTCAACTACACAGGACAGATACACCGTGATAGGTGCCGTGATAGCTCAGTTGTTAGTGAACTCAACTACACAGGACAGATACACCGTGATAGGTGCCGTGATAGCTCAGTTGTTAGTGAACTCAACTACACAGGACAGATACACCGTGATAGGTGCCGTGATAGCTCAGTTGTTAGTGAACTCAACTACACAGGACAGATACACCGTGATAGGTGCCGTGATAGCTCAGTTGTTAGTGAACTCAACTACACAGGACAGATACACCGTGATAGGTGCCGTGATAGCTCAGTTGTTAGTGAACTCAACTACACAGGACAGATACACCGTGATAGGTGCCGTGATAGCTCAGTTGTTAGAGAACTCAACTACACAGGACAGATACACCGTGATAGCTCAGTTGTTAGTGAACTCAACTACACAGGACAGATACACCGTGATAGGTGCCGTGATAGCTCAGTTGTTAGTGAACTCAACTACACAGGACAGATACACCGTGATAGGTGCCGTGATAGCTCAGTTGTTAGTGAACTCAACTACACAGGACAGATACACCGTGATAGGTGCCGTGATAGCTCAGTTGTTAGAGAACTCAACTACACAGGACAGATACACCGTGATAGCTCAGTTGTTAGTGAACTCAACTACACAGGACAGATACACCGTGATAGGTGCCGTGATAGCTCAGTTGTTAGTGAACTCAACTACACAGGACAGATACACCGTGATAGGTGCCGTGATAGCTCAGTTGTTAGTGAACTCAACTACACAGGACAGATACACCGTGATAGGTGCCGTGATAGCTCAGTTGTTAGTGAACTCAACTACACAGGACAGATACACCGTGATAGGTGCCGTGATAGCTCAGTTGTTAGAGAACTCAACTACACAGGACAGATACACCGTGATAGGTGCCGTGATAGCTCAGTTGTTAGTGAACTCAACTACACAGGACAACCGTTCGAGTTCGATCTTTATCGTCGGCTCTCAGGTTCATCCACCTTGAATGAGTTCCGGATTTATTATGGGAAAATAAAGCGGCACGGGCGTAATACCGACCATATTCCCTCAAAATCATGTTTCGAAGGTCTATAAAAGATATGGTCACTAACACCATATTCCCTATACGCCACTCGGCGTGACGGGACTCCTTACTTACTTTATTGTTATGGATCTTGTGCAAACCTGCAAAATTTAATAATTTTTTTGCCACGTTCTCTTTCTTCATATTGTTATTAATTTGGGAAGACTCTGCTCAATAGAGGCTTTAAAGCGAGCAGCGACTAAACGTGACTGCTTAATGCAGATCTAGCGAACTTGAACTAATGAAGATTCCAATTTTGCATCCATGCGGTGCTTCCGAAAATACTAACCAATGTGATGTCAAGATCAAGCTAGTAGGAGTCGTTTTATGGGGGATGAAACGGGTATGTAAAAATGTGATACAATCGGATGTGTCGAGCCGAAATGTGCTGATATCGCTGCTTGCTGCAAAATACAACACAATGCAACTTGGCCCATTTAACATATTTTTGTAAAAGCGGACAATAAGGAAGATTATTATCGTCTTTTTATGATTCTTGTTCCTGTTTTTGTCCTTCTTCTACATTATCTTCTACTTATTGTTCTTAAAATAAATTACTTTCTTCTTCTGCTGCATCATCTTGTTCTTGTTTGTATTCTTCTATAATTAATATTTTTTTTTTTTTCTTGCCTCAATCATAATTCACCATCATCATCTCCTTTTCCTTCTTATTCTTGCTACTGTTTCTCTTCTTTTACTTTATTATCTCCCTCTTTTCCTTCTTATACTTGCTACTGCTTCCCTTATTTTTCTCCATCATCTCCCTCTTTTCCATGTTATTCTTGCTACTGCTACTCTTCTTTTTCTCCAACATCTCCTTCTTTTCCTCCTTATACTTGCTACTGCTACTCTTCCTTTCTCCATCATCTCCCTCTTTTCCATCTTATTCTTGCTACTGCTACTCTTCCTTTCTCCAACATCTCCTTCTTTTCCTCCTTATACTTGCTACTGCTACTCTTCCTTTCTCCATCATCTCCCTCTTTTCCATCTTATTCTTGCTACTGCTACTCTTCTTTTTCTCCAACATCTCCTTCTTTTCCTCCTTATACTTGCTACTGCTACTCTTCCTTTCTCCAACATCTCCCTCTTTTCTTCCTTATTCTTGCTACTGCTACTCTTCCTTTCTCCAACATCTCCTTCTTTTCCTCCTTATACTTGCTCCTGCTACTCTTCTTTTTCTCCAACATCTCCCTCTTTTCCTCCTTATACTTGCTACTGCTACTCTTCTTTTTCTCCAACATCTCCCTCTTTTCCTCCTTATACTTGCTCCTGCTACTCTTCTTTTTTCTCCAACATCTCCCTCTTTTCCTCCTTATACTTGCTACTGCTACTCTTCTTTTTTCTCCAACATCTCCCTCTTTTCCTCCGTATACTTGCTACTGCTACTCTTCCTTTCTCCATCCTCTCCCTCTTTTCCATCTTATTCTTGCTCCTGCTACTCTTCTTTTTCTCCAACATCTCCCTCTTTTCCATCTTATTCTTGCTACAGCTTCTCTTCTTTTCTTTAACATTTTCTTCTTTTCCATCTTATTCTTGCTACAGCTTCTCTTCTTTTCTTTAACATTTTCTTCTTTTCCATCTTATTCTTGCTACAGCTTCTCTTCTTTTCTTTAACATTTTTCTTCTTTTCCATCTTATTCTTGCTACAGCTTCTCTTCTTTTCTTTAACATTTTCTTCTTTTCCATCTTATTCTTGCTACAGCTTCTCTTCTTTTCTTTAACATTTTCTTCTTTTCCATCTTATTCTTGCTACAGCTTCTCTTCTTTTCTTTAACATTTTCTTCTTTTCCTTCTTATTCGTGCTACTGCTTCTCTCCTTTTTCTCCATCATCTTCTTCCACTGCAGTTATATCTCGATCTTATCACTGTTGAAGATCTATCACTAGAACAGCCTCTCAGAATCAGTCCAGGCCGACCCATTAACATCTTATTTAATTTCTGTGTCTTTAAAACTGCATGACTCCTACCTGACTGAAATATTCATGTAGAAGCAATCTACTCTCTTAAATGTATGCTTCTTGTTTTTTTTTTACTTGGATAACAATTGTTTTTAATCTGCAAGTCATCGGGACCTTCATTATGCAAACTCTTCATCATCTGCAGGGAGGTAGAGATAGAGAGATTGGAAATGAGAGGGAGATTGAACACGTGATAACCACTATAATTATCTTCAAGTGCCGTAGTTGCTGGAGTAGGAGATCGCGACTCTTCACAACTCTATGTCTTTGTTCATTTATTATATTGTTGATAGCTACCGAGCAATTCTTTTAAACTGTCTCGAAATACAATAAATATATGGTGAAGGAAGGAGCTTCACCCCCAATACGAAATATGGCATTAGCGCCAATATTTTATCTTAAAGTCGATACATTTTATGAGCAATATGACCAGCAGAACGCCATGCCGTTTTCTTCACAAAAAAACTTTTATTCATTTAAGGCTGAATAAACATAGAAGTTGTCATCATCATCATCATCATGTGCCATACCGGTTGGCGTAGGCGATCATGTCCTTCCACAAACATCTATCCAGTACATCGTATCAGTTCTGTTGTTGACTGTTTTCCATGCCATGACACCAAGCTATCCAGTACATCGTATCAGTTCTGTTGTTGACTGTTTTCCATGCCATGACACCAAGCTATCCAGTACATCGTATCAGTTCTGTTGTTGACTGTTTTCCATGCCATGACACCAAGCTATCCAGTAGTTTCTCTCTTTGTCGTCCACGATCTGTCTTTTCCAATATTTTGCTAGTTGTAACCAAATATTCCACCTTTCCTCTTCTCATGATGTGACCGAAAAAGTGTTGATTGTTTTCTATGTGGTGCTTTTTATGAACTGCCTTTTTCTGTTGGGAGCTTTGAAAATGTTCTCATTGATCTTTTTAGCTGTTCAGGGGCTTTCAACATTCTTCTGAGAAATCCCATCAATGTGGCCTATAATCGTCTTTTCATTTGTTTGTCTACTGCCCATGATTCGCTTCCATACCTCAGAACTGGTTCTATAGAGCACCGATGAACTCTCTTTCTTACTTCTATTGACATAGATTTGTTGCAAAAGATATTTTTCATTTTCTGAAATGCTATTTTGATTTGAGCTATTCTGCTTTTTATTTATTTGATGTATCTTCTATTTGATGTTATTATTGTGCCGAAGTATTTGACACGTTGCACTTGTTTCAGATTTGTCCTGTTTATTTTTATGCTGCATGATGGTGATGGTTGTTTCTTTGATATAACCATTACTTCTGTTTTCTTACTATTCAGACTGAGACCATTTTTGTTGCTTTCTTTTACTATTACGTCTATCATTTCTTGTAGTTCATTCTCTGTCTCTGCTATTAAGACTGTGCCATCCGCATATCGCAAATTATTTATGTTGTGACCGTTGACTTCAATTCCTTTTTTGTCTACTATTGATCTCATAATATGTTCGCTGTAAAGTGAAAACAAATGAGGCGACAGAACACAGCGTTGCCTGACTCCTTGTTGTACATATTGAAATTGTCATGTTTGGTTGTTAATTCGTATAGCTGCTGTTTGTTGCCAGTACATGTTTTTTATGATTCGGAGATCCTTGCCATCAGTGTTTAATTTCTCCAGCGCATTGATTATTTCTACATGCTTTACTTTGTCAGATGCTTTAGTGTAGTCTATAAAGCACATATAGATATTTCTTTACTTTTATAGCTCTTTCTATCAGTGTTCTTAAGATGTATATTGCATTATTGGTGCCCTTTCCTTCCACAAATCCATATTGTTCTTCACTTATTTCTGTTTTTATTTTGTTCCTTACACGTCTCATGATGATTCTTAGTAATATTTTCGTCATATGGTGCATGAGTAGTGCGATGGTCTTCACAATCAGTGGCGCCTGACTGGTTGTTATATTGTTGGAACCTGGAGCTTTGCCTCTTTTCAAGTGTTGAATTACCTCCTCCACTTCACTTTGCATTATTGATGGTCCTGTGTCTTTGTTTGAATTGTTTAATTCTGGTCTTTCATCATCATAGAGTCGACTGATATATTCTGTCCATCTTTCCATTGTCTTCGCCTGTCCCATTATTACATTTCCTTCATTTGATCTCACACATCCTGAAACTTTGACTTCTTTTCCTCATGTTAATTCATTTAACTGATTGTGCATAAATTGTGTCTTTCTTTTTATTGTTTTTCCACTTCTTCACATTTCTGCTTTAACCATCCTTCCTTTGCTTCTCTACATTTGTTTTGGATCTTTTTATGCTTGTAAGTTCGTTCTTCTTTCTTATGTTTTCGTCTTTTGTCCATTAGTTTTAGTATTTCTTATGTCATCCATTTCTTTTTGTTGATTCTTTTAGTCACTGGTATTACTTCTTTTGATGTTTGTTGAATCAATTGTTAGAGCATTTCCCACTGCTCCTCGATATCCTGTATTTTCTCATTAGCATTATATCTATTTTGTACTATAGTACTATAGATATCACTATTCTGTCTATCTACGCTAAGCATATCTACTTCTAATTTCATATTTCTTGGAGATTTATGTGTCTTCCGCAGTTTTATTCTTATTTTTCCAACTACTGGTACATGGTCACTATTGCAATCTGCTCCTGGCCTTGTTTTAACAGATGTTAGCCCATTCCCGAATCTTCTCTGTACCAGTATAAAATCAATTTGATTGTGTACTTTTTTGTCTGGGCTTTGCCATGTCCATAGTCGCCTAGGGTGTTGTTTGAATCAGGTGTTACCTATAATCATTTCACGTGTCTTTGCCCAATCTGTCCATCTATCCCCTTTCTCATTCGTCTCTCAAAGGCCATGTTCCCCAGTTACATTTTGCACTTTAGCTGTTCCTACCTTTGCATTGAAATCTGCTAATATAACAGTTATTTCTTGAGATTTACACTGTTCCATGGTCATCTCTAGGTCGTTGTATAAAGTGTCAATGTCTTCTTCTTCGCTATTACTTGTTGGTGCGTAAGCTTGAATTATGTTGATATCCATTGGTCTATCTCACAATTTTACTAGCAGAATTCTATCTGATACTGGTCAAAATGCATTCACTGTTTTACTTCTTTCACTATCTAACATAATGCCTACTCCTCTTTGGCGTGTGGTTTCTCCAGAGTAAATTACATTTCCACTGTCGCGTTGTAATAATCACGCTCCTTTCCATCTCATTTCACATAGTCCCAAGATGGAAGATGTAAATGGGAATTAAACTCATAATCTTCTCCTCGGAAGATCAGTTCTTTAAGCACTGTTTTACTGCTCCACTTTTCCTCAGTTCTCTAATCACTGTTTGTTTTACTGCTGCTTTTCACCACAGTTCTTTAATAATTGTTTTACTGCTGCTCTTCTCCTCAGTTATTTAAACATTGTTTTACTGCTGCTCTTCTCCTCAGTTCTTTAATCACTGTTTTGCTGCTCTTCTCCTCAGTACTTTAATCACTGTTTTACTGCTCCTATTCTCACCAGTTCTCTAATCACTGTTATAGTAAGCCTCGTCTCCTCATTAGAGAAGTTGAATCACTGTTTTTCTGCGCCTTTTCTCATTAGACAAGTTCACTAATCACTGTTTTACTGCTTCTCAACTTCTCATTAGAGCGGTTCATTATTCACTGGTTTACTGCTCCTCGATTTCTCTTTAGACCGGTTCACTATTCATTGGTTTACTGCGCCTCGATTTCTCATTAGACTGATTCACTAATCACTGGTTTACTGTGGCTACTACGTAGGATTGTGGCAGTAATTCCTTCAACATTCAAACAAACAAACAAACAAACAAACAAACAAACAAACAAACAAACAAACAAACAAACAAACCATAGATTGAATGAACTACGCCTACTTGACTTTTCAGCCCATTGTACAGTGGTCTCAATGAAGGTACTTGGAACGTGTCAATAATTTCATGAGTTACAATTTACACAATAAATAGTATAATTATTTCTAAACAAGAACTGTTAATACTTCCATAATAGCAGCATTTAAGATAAATATAACGCGCACGCCCACTTTCAAGTAAATACAAACTGACCTCGCTGACAAAGATTGCAGCAATGAAGTGAGTGACATCAGTTGGCAACGCCAAAAACAATGTTTATTTTCTCGCACTGAAAATGTTTCCCATTTTAAATCCTATATAGTTCCAGCTGAAAGAAATGTTATCAGAATAACACTGCAGCAATATTTCGTCGGTCTTCGCATTTATTATATATATATATAATTAATGTTATTATTTTATAAATTTTATATATGAAAGATATATATATATATATATATATATATATATATATATATATATATATATATATATATATATATATATATATATATATACATATACGACATTTTGCAGCGAATGTATACAAAAAGAAGAAATAAAGAAAATAAAGATGAGTTTAAGAGATTAAATAAAGAAATTGTAGTAAAATGCAATGAAGCAAAAGAAGCATGGCCAAAAGAGAGATGCAAAGAGATTGAAATTCAACAAAAAGGAGATGCTAAAGCTATATACAAACAAATTGAGGAATTAACAGGAAGAAAAACGCAATAAAAAATGGATGTCTAAGATAAAAGGAAGGAAAACTGTTGATTGAACAAGAAATCATAAGGGAACGATGGACAGAATACATTAAAGATCTTTACAATGATGAGCGAACAGAAGTAAATATTAACGATAATAGAGAAGGACCAGAAATACTAAGAGAAGAAGTGGAAGACGCCTTGCGCAATATGAAAGCAGGAAAAGCTCCTGGACCAGATAATATAACTAAAGAAGAGATTGAAGCCATTGGTGATTTTGGAATAGAAATAATAACAAAAATATTGAATGATATCTACAACAGCGGATATATACCAGACGACATGCTCAAATCAATATTCATAGCCCTACCAAAGAAATCGGGTGCGATTGAATGCGATGATCATCGCACAATAAGCCTTATGAGTCATACGACTAAGATATTACTAAGAATCATCATGCGAAGAGTGCGAAACAAAATCAGTCCAGAAATTAGCGATGAACAGTGTGGTTTTGTTAGAGATAAAGGAACAAGCAATACCATTTATATCATAAGATCGTTAGTAGAAAGAGCCATAGAGGTGAAAACAGATCTATACCTATGTTTTATAGATCGCACCAAGGCATTTGACAAAGTAAAGCACCAAGAAATAATCAAAATTTTAGAAAGCATAAACGTAGACAGCAAAGATCTAAGAATAATAAAGAACATGTACTGGAAACAAACAGCGGCCATAAGATCTGGAAACCAATTAGGAATGTTTCAAGAAATAAAACAGGGTGTTAGACAAGGTGGTGTGCTGTCACCAGATTTGTTTAATATTTATAGTGAGATTATTTTAAGATCCATAAGGGACATGCCTGGAGTAACAATTGGAGATCATAATAGCAAAAAGAGAGAGGTAATGGTAACAACAAAGAAAAAGACATAACCTCAGTGCAAAATAAAGATAAGTGGAACAATATTAAAACAGGTAAAGGCATTTAAATATTTGGGAACTTTGTTAACCTCAAACGGAAGATGTACAAAAGAGGTGAGATGCAGAATGGCTCAGGCAAAAACAGCTTTCCAAAAAAAAATGAGGAAGATACTATGCAATCCATTTTTGGCAATACAAACAAGAAAATTAGTTCTTAAATGTTATGTAGAGTCAGTCTTAACATATGGATACAAATCATGGACAATAGGACAACAGACAAGAAAATCACTGGAGTCTGTAGAAATGTGGTTTTACAGAAGAATGTTGAGAGTACCATGGACAGCTAAGAAGAGTAATGAAGATGTTCTGAGAGAGGTCAAAGCAAAAAGAGAGCTAATTTCCAATATTAGGAAGAAACAATCATCATTTTGTGGCCATGTAATGAGAAGAGAGCAACTGGAATATAATGTAACAACTGGAAAAATTGAGGGACGAAGAGATAGAGGGAAGCAAAGAGAAAAAATAACAGACTGCTTTAGAGAATGGCTTGACAGAAGGTCAACAACAGAAATGATAAATAACTGCCGAGATCGAAAGTTGTGGAGAGACATGATCACCTACGCCAGTAGGCCCGGTACTTGATAATGATGATGATGATGATGATGATATATATATATATATATATATATATATATATATATATATATATATATATATATATATATATATATATATATATATAACTTTACGACACACTGTCCTCATCAAGGCCAGCTGCTTGTCATGGGGATGGGGCTTAACAGTCACCAGGGACTGAAAACCAAGACTGGCCAGGCCTTCCTACACCCGAGCAAGACCACAGTCTGCTCTAGCAAGTTTAAGTGCTGAAGTCGGAGGCAACCAGCCAAAAGGCGCACTACAACAATCAGGATGCCACGCACTCACGCCAATGGGAAGCATGTCTATAACCGCAAATCGATATGGCACTCGCCCTGTGATGGACACTCAGGCAGTTGCAGCGCCGGACCCTCAGCCTCAAAAGGGCCCAACCTCTATTACTAGATTTCCTTCTCAACCGCTCTGTGGAGTCAGGTGGCGAGAGAAAAGAGCTACTGGCCAATCCAAAATAAGACCACTCAAAATAATGCACTGGAATGCTGAAGGCATTAACAGCAAAAAAAGATGGGTACAGTAAAAAGATAGAATTAGAAAATATCCTGCATGAAGAACAAGTAAGCATATGCTGTTTGCAGGAAACCCATCTAAACAACGACATTGCCTTGAAGATTAGGGGATAACAGTGCTACCGATCTGACAGAAAAACAGACAAAAGGGCGGAATATTGACACTTGTAAAGAACAACATCAATGCATGTCATATTGAAGTGTATATGGATGTCATAGAAATACCCATTACACAAAGAGAACTAGAGCTGGCAATATTCAGATTAAAAATGAAAAAGTCACCAGGCAGTGATGGAGTGTCCAATGAAATGATTAAGAACTTGGAAACTGCAGCTAAAGAAAAACTACTGCAGATCTACAACATTTGCTGGACCACAGGTAGAGTGCCACAGGCATGGAGAGAAGCAATTATGATACCATTACTAAAGCCAGGAAAAGATGGTTCAATGACATCCAGCTATAGACCAATCAGCCTTACAAGCTGTTTGTGTAAAACAATGGAACGTATAATCAATCTCAGACTGCAGTGGTACCTGGAAAGTGAAAATCTCCTTGTCCCACAACAAGCAGGCTTTAGACAGTGTTACTCTGCCGAAAATCTATCTTTCCCAGGAATTTGAGGATGCGTTTCAAGAAAAGAAACTGGTACTAGCAGCATGTATAGACCTAAAGAAAGCTTTTGATAAGGTATGGAAGGAAGGGCTTTTGAAAAAATACTGAGAAATTATTGAGTAAATGGTAGGATGTACAAATGGGTCAAAGCATACCTGCATAACAGGAGAGCCAGAGTGCAACTGGATGGTCTTAAGAGTAAGAAGGTCTTACTGCGCCAGGGCGTTCCACAGGGAGGGATACTATCTCCAACACTTTTTCTGATCTACATCAATGACCTAGTTACTGAACTACTACATGGCATTAAAGTGGCAATGTATGCAGATGACTTGGTAATGTGGTGCACAGAGGAGTATGCAACAGTGGCATCCAAATTGCTACAAAGAGCTATGAATGCACTGAATTCATGGACAAATAGATGGTGTATCAGCATCAATACAGACAAATGCAGTACTACACTTTTCACTCTCACCCCCCCCCCCCCCAAAAAAAAAAAAAAAAAAAAAAAAAAAGCAGGAGCCATCTACATAAATAATGAGCCTGTGAAAGTAGATATACAAGCTACATATCTCGGAGTTACATTTGATAACAAACTATCTTGGAAACAGCAGATAAATAAGGCAACCCGAAAAGCAAGGAGGAAATTGGCTATTCTAAGAAAGCTGTGTTGAACCACATGGGGTGCGAGTGGGAAAATACTCAGTAAAGTTTACCAACAAAATATACGCCTACATTTAGAATATGGATCATCTGCATGGTGCTCAGCATCAAACACCACACTGCAAGAACTGGATAAAGTACAAAACCAGGCACTTAGGATCATCACAGGAGCAAAGAAATCAACACCAATTTTGGAGATGGAGAAATTGTGGAGGATACCAGCACTGCGAGAACGGAGGGACACAAAGGTGCTGATACAGGCAGAAAAATGTGTATGCATGCCGAGACATCCAATGAAGGACCGATTCCAAAATCTTGCATTGGGACGACTTAAAAGAATCAGTTTTATCCCCCAAGCCAAGCGTATTAGTAGACAAACACCAGACATGCCAAAAGTTGTTAACCCCCTACTGCCCATACCAGAACAGACTCCCTGGACAGAGGAATCAGGATTATCAGTTCAAATACGGACAGAAGTGAAAGGAATCGTTGACAAAGAGGAACAGAATAGTCTACAACGAAAAACAATAACTCTCAGTTTCCTGGATGAAGAATACCCACAAGACCTATAGATTCGTGTGTACACAGATGGATCAGCACAGAATGCAGTAAAGAATGGGGGAGCAGGTGCATATATAGAGTACCCAAATAATACTAGGGATATAAATAAAATAGCAACAGGGAAATATTGTCACAATTATGATGCAGAAATACAAGCAATAAAGTTGGCAATAGAAAAACTGCTGAACAGTAATCTTATTCCACATCCTGTAGTGTTTTTGACAGATGCAAGATCAGTACTCCAGGCACTACAATCCAGAAAATTACCACATCTGCAGACCTTATTAACTGTTCACTGTGGAATACCAGGAAATGAGAAAGCAGATCAGTTGGCAAAGGAAGGTTCAAAAGGCACACAACTAGATTCACCGGTTACACACCATCATAAAAAAACAGATAATCAAATCAATCAGAGGATCACAAGCCCCAAATCAGGATGCCTTTCATAATATGAATAGATATGAACAAGTTATCATTATACGCCTCAGAACAGGACACACTCGACTCCATAGTCATATGTGTACAAAATTCAAGATAGGCGCCTCAACTACTTGTACATGTGGACAGGCGCCCCAGACTGCTGAACACATACTTCAAGACTGTACTGAATGTAGTAGACTAAGGAAAACCCATTGACCCATAGATACAACACTACAGACAAAACTATATGGGCCACTGCAAGAATTACAATAGACAGTAAAATTTATACAGGAAACGACATTGCAGTTATAGACAATACTTCGGACGAACGAAAGATAGATAGATAGATAGATAGATAGATAGATAGATAGATAGATAGATAGATAGACGACACGCAGTATCATTGCTGGTGTATGTCGGGGAGCAACGATAGAACCAGATAAAGACCGCTTGGTCAAAGGCAGTCGCCACGACGACGTGTGAGATTCAGGATCTTTTATTTCACCCCCGATAGAACAATTATGTTCTGTCTACCGCGGCTTTCGAACACCATACGCTGGCTTTTCAGCCAACGAAACAGTGGCTTTAGCCGCACGACCACGCGCTCCTCTTCACGTTTATTGCAATGATTATATTGTATTTTTGAAGAGCGAGTTAAAGAAAGCAGATTAGGAAAAAGCTGGGCTCGAAAGAGATTGAGTAAGAGTCAAGAGTAAGTAGAAGATAGAAAACAGGCTGAACAGAGAAAAAATGAAGAGGACCAAGGGGGGAAGAAAAGAGTTTGATACGAGAGAGTGTAACATTAATATAAAGAGAGAGTGTAACATAAATATAAAGAGAGAATGTGACATAAATATAAAAAGAGAGTGTAACATTAATATAAAGAGAGAGAGTGTGACATAAATATAAAGAGAGAGTGTAACATAAATATAAAGAGAGAGTGGAACATAAATATAAAGAGAGAGTGTAAAATAAATATAAAGACAGAGTGTAACATAAATATAAAAAGAGAGTGTGACATAAATATAAAGAGAGAGTGTAATATAAATATAATAAGAGAGTGTAACATAAATATAAAGAGAGAGTGTGACATAAATATAAAGAGAGAGCGTGACATAAATATAAAAAGAGAGTGAGACATAAATATAAAGAGAGAGCGTGACATAAATATAAAGAGAGAGCGTGACATAAATTTAAAGAGAGAGCGTGACATAAATATAAAGAGAGAGCGTGACATAAATATAAAGAGAGAGCGTGACATAAATTTAAAGAGAGAGTGTGGCATAAATATAAAGAGAGAGCGTGACATAAATTTAAAGAGAGAGCGTGACATAAACATAAAGAGAGAGCGTGACATAAATTTAAAGAGAGAGTGTGGCATAAATATAAAGAGAGAGCGTGACATAAATATAAAAAGAGAGCGTGACATAAATATAAAGAGAGAGCGTGACATAAATTTAAAGAGAGAGCGTGACATAAATATAAAAAGAGAGCGTGACATAAATATAAAGAGAGAGTGTGGCATAAATATAAAAAGAGAGCGTGACATAAATTTAAAGAGAGAGCGTGACATAAATATAAAGAGAGAGCGTGACATAAATTTAAAGAGAGAGTGTGGCATAAATATAAAGAGAGAGCGTGACATAAATATAAAAAGAGAGCGTGACATAAATATAAAGAGAGAGCGTGACATAAATTTAAAGAGAGAGCGTGACATAAATTTAAAGAGAGAGCGTGACATAAATATAAAGAGAGAGCGTGACATAAATATAAAGAGAGAGCGTGACATAAATTTAAAGAGAGAGCGTGACATAAATATAAAGAGAGAGCGTGACATAAATATAAAAAGAGAGCGTGACATAAATATAAAGAGAGAGAGCGTGACATAAATATAAAGAGAGAGCGTGACATAAATTTAAAGAGAGAGCGTGACATAAATATAAAGAGAGAGAGAGTAAGAAAATAAAAGATAATTTCAGAAAAAAGGAGTGACAGAATCAGAAATAAATGAAAAAGGGAAGAGTAAAAGAATGAGTGAAAAACAAATTGACTACAAGGTTGAGAAAGATATAGAAAATAGAACGATATTGAGATAATCTTGCATTAAGTTTAATAGATTGACAAATAGATAGACAAACAGATAAATAATTCTAACAGACAAAAAGTAAGAAAAAATAGAGAGAGAGAAAGAAAGAATGAATGAATGAAAGAAAGAAAGAAAGAAAGAAAGAAAGAAAGATAACTGAATACAGTTTGCACAAATTTGCTGTGTCTATTTCCTATTGCTAATTCTCAATTTTGTTAGTTTTTTTTTTTTTTTTTTTTTTTTTTTTTTTTTTTTTTTTAGCTGTAATATCTTGTCCGTCAGACGCTGACTATTGGTCGTTTCAAATCTAAATGTTCACGATTAACATGAAATATCTCCTCTTTCCCTGCACTTACAAACTTGATTTTTTGCATCTGGCCTTGTTTTCCAAGGTCCCACCGATTTCACAAAATTTAATGATGTAGGAAGTATGCTTCATCATGAAGCAGCACTTTCCTTTGATCTCAGTGAATTTACGGATCTTTTTGCTCCTGGAGAAAATAATTTACCGTACATTAATGGAAATCAGCTTCTCGACATAGGCGTCTCTACACAACTTGAAAGTTGGAGGCGTTTATCAACTGTTTACTTTCTATTGTTTACTTTCTTTAAAATACTATGAGAATGTCAATGTTATAGCCTTTACAGACGGTCTAAAACAAATCAGCGTATAAACACTTCCATTAATGAAAACTATTTAAACAATATACAACAAAGAATACATTTTAAAAAATTAATTATCCGTTGCGAGCGATAACGAGCATGACATATCAAGCAAAGTTATTGTTTATGGGTACGCATGTGACTAAAGAGTCCGATGTAAGCACGGGATCCTCTTCACTGTAAAGAGCTACATTGTTCGTTTTATGTCTTTCCATGTGACTTTCATTATTTTACGTAAACAAGACATATGAAAGTGATTTAGTTTCTTTGCATGCCTGCAGTACACATATCAAGAATCTTTACATTTTCAAAACGTTATCAACTTTAGCTAAAGATTGATCATGCGGACATATAAAAACGTCCATTATTATTTCATTTATTCTGAATCAGAGGAGTCTAACATATTGATTACTAATCTGGGCTGAACGAACGATAGTCCATCTTTTTTCCAATAGTCATTTTCTTCTTTTAAGACATGATCTTCACATTTGCACCAAAAATCTTTGTCAATCTGTGATAGAGCAGCATATGTCAGTCCTTTTATATCGCATAGTTTAAAACTTGTATTCTCAGCTGCCACCTGAGTAGTATACAAGGGTGTATTTGAATAGTATTTGGCCCGTAAATTAACAAAGATATATAGGGCGGCGCGCATAAAGCGTGCGGCGCAGGGGGAATTAACCAGGACGGCTCGTGTCCGGATGCTGACCTCTAGTCTCAGTGACCCCGGAAGTGACCTGTTTATGTCTGGTATGTGCTGACTTTGGAGCGCTTGGTGTACTTGAGCGATAGTGATAGGTTAGTAGATTATACAACATCAATGAAAAACGATCAATATAAGACAGAAGACAAAGATATATTTTATTCTTTTATTATCTCAATAGGTGTATAACATACATTGATATTATATAACATTACAAAAATATTCAGTACAGTGAGTCAATATATAGTACATGGATAACATTTATTTATAGCTATGTAGTTGGGTGTCTGCTTAGCTCTATGTCATAAATGAATCAGAGGGGTGAAACTGTTAGAGATTGCTGGGTAGTCTTAAGTGGTAGTGTAAAGAGTTAAATATCTAGAGGCGTAGTCGAGACGTTATCATCAGCGACCTTTCTTTTTATATAGAAATAGGAAAGAGCATTTCTTGTTTGACTGTAGGAAAATATGGAATTATTTAAGACTTTGAAACCTACATTTTTCCCACCCTTGGCCTTTTGCGTGGCGAGAACCTCTAAAAACATATCTTTATCTAGTTTGTTGTGTTGCTTGCTTAGCCCTTTACAACTGATTTTATCGTAATCCCCACTACAATGGTACGTCTTACTACATAAGCTAACAAGAGCTGTCCCTTCGTACTCTAGTTTAAAAAGCCCGGGCGTTCGTTTGGTGTACGCTTTAACACCCTTACAGTTTATACAGTCTGTCTTGCTAATATGCTCATCGCAAAACTCGGCAGGAAACCAGTCTTTATATACACTATTAAACTCAGCCCGCAGACCTGACTTAACTATGTCCTCTAGCTTAGGTGCGCTTAAGGCTAAGTATAAACTATCAGTATCTGTTTCACATAACTGAAAGTTGGACCTATCTACAAACTTATCTAAGAACTCGAAATAAAAATCTAACATACGAAGTTTTGCATATTGATTGACGAAGAAACCAATTTGTAGGGGCAAGTCCCAAACAGTTTTCTTTTTCTCCATCTCAATTTCAAAAAGATCCTCCCCTATTTCAGTCATCTTTTTAAACCGGGAACTATTTATCATTTTCGATATCTCATCCCCTTGAACATACGAGACAGCGTTATGATTGGCCTTATTGGTTAGAGTCTTCCCATAGGCTGAGTTTCCTAAGAGCTTCATCGTATCACTTACTATAGATTGATTTTCGTCTAGATCACCAGCCCGCCTAGCGTCAGAAACCATTTCTCCAAACTTTTTAAAACAACTAGACGGTTGATATTCTATCACTTGATAAATTTTTGTTACCTCTAGCCCATGATCTAAATACCATTTTAACAGTGGTGTTGCCAACAAAATTTTTTCCCCGACATAACTACCGATTAGGGTGCGACGAGGGGTTGACAACAAGTTATGTTTGAGGGCATATTCACCCATAAATGGTCCAATATCATCACGCGTGACGTCAATATTTTTGAAAATTGGAGTCATCTCACTGAAATGTTCCTTCAGGCGGTCGGGAACGTGTAGATCACATTCCACTAATCCAAAACATGTCCCATCTGAAATAGAAGCCAGAATCTGTTTATCACTGAGAGGGAGCCCTTCTTTAGAGTAAGAGGGTCTAGCTCGAGGGATGGCTTTAGAAAGGAAAGCCCTAAGGCTTGGGTCAGACTTTTTCAGAGCCTGCCACTCACATTCCCACATAACTTCTACTGGGACTTTTACATCCTCGGTTAGGTAGGTGTGTATCTCACATGTTTTTTTCAAACAGCTCGAACAAGGGCTTATTATTAACAGGGTTTCTATCTTTATCTTTGGTGAGGGGACAGTCTTTGTGACCATGGTACAGACAACCATGAAAATTATAGACTATTCTATTGGATTTATCCCACCCATCCACGGGGATGTTTCTATCACCTAACCGAAACTCCCTCCCATTAAACTGAGTTTTCAACTCCACCCCTTTTTGGTGAGCAACCCACGTTAGCCACTCTCTACTTTGTTGGACATAATAGTTATCTTTTTCGACCCTAAACCCGGTCTCCATTCTTCTAATAATTGGGTAATCTGTTGGCATTGGGTTCATCAGAGCCCAAAGATACAACGCGTTGGCATCGTAACCTTGGATGGATTTTACTACCTTTCCGCCCCTAATAAACGTTTTGCCTACCTCGTGATACCTATGGAAAATTATAGAGGGACCCCCAACGATATTATCTCTAATCATTTTGTGTAAACTCGCCTGTTTGCTCGAACATAAACTAAACATTACACCCCTATCAACGGTCTTAAAAAGATACTTTAAACAAACACCCGGAACCGAAATGGCGTCTTTAAAACAGTCCACACCCCGCTCCCCATAAAAGCGAAACTGCTGCTCCAAGGCGTCTAAAAAAGGGACTACATCTTTATTATTATACCACACCAAAAAGTCCCTAAGTGTGGTCATGTTATTGGTCTTCCAGACCTTTTTGCACAGAGCGTACTCCTCCTTGGAAATGTTGGAATTTTTTAACGACGAATAAAACGTTTCGTGTGGGGTAGTTCTGTCTCGTTCAACTTTTGAGGGTCGTCTATATATTCATAACAAAAGTAACCCTTTGTCTCACTAATCTTATAAGCTGCCAGATATTTACTATAGCTAAACCCTGGCGCTAGATAATTTATGATATCTAAGAATTTTAGATTCTGTGTTGCAATACACATAAAGTTATTGTTTCTTTTAACTATAAACTTGAACGGTTTTGCTACTTTGTAGTCTCCTTCCATTTGATCTTCCTCTTCCGCGTTAACCTCGGTTTCTTCTTCTTCGTCTTCCATACTATCTTCTTCTTCGCCCACTTGGGCAGCCACATCCATGAAGTGCTTTATTAAATAAGGTTTAATGACGTTAATGTCATATTTCCCCGAGTTAAACCCTATAACTGGAAGCTCTTTTAAATACTCATCAAACTTAGCTATTAGCTTGTCTTTATTCAGATCATGGAGTTGAGTAAAAATACTTTCAAACCGAGCTCGCAACAACGAGTATGCCTTAGCAGCGATACCAGTGAGGTAATCAACCATCTGACTAACTAAAACCTGGGGGTCACCCTTGGTTATGAAGCATATTGGTGCCTCCCACCCAGGGACATTTGACGCTATAGAACATGAGAGGGGGACGTGTTTAGCTACAAAGGTAGTCGACTGAGTCTCTTGTGGAACATTCCTACTATCAAAATAACATTCATAGTCGAAGGTCGCCCTGAACGGGTAAATAAAACACTCTGGAGTACTTATCCCTTCAGCGCTGATCGCGTCCCATACACTTTCAGGTGAAGAATAAACACCACCTTTATATGTCTCTACAGCCATATCCCCATTGCAAGTTTTTTCATGCCTATCCATACGCCAAAACTTTTTCCACAGTTTCCCACATTTTCCACAAGAAAGCTTTTACTAGCCCTAGAAAGATCGTTTATATAAAAGAAGTGGTTTTTGTAAAGTAAAAGACGGAGAGTTTCACTATAACTACTGCCGCTTCTCAGGACAATACACAAGGCTTGCTCAGAATCAAACTCAAAAATATCTATGTTTATTGAAAAACAAGTTTCTAAGAGAGGCATTTCGGCAAGAGTTACACCGTGAAAGCTACTTAACAATAGAGAGGGTTAAACTGTTTGAAAAGTATTCTCGAAGCCTTCCTAACATCAGTATTTGAAGTTCCTCGATGGACAGCTAGACAACGAAGAAGCAGAGATTATCATTGTAGATTTTAGAATTGGAGTCATTTTGAAGGATATTAATACCGTGGTTCGATGCAATGTAGGGTGGGATATCTAACAGACACCCTATAGGATAATCTTGGAGTTTATAAATATAAACACTCGTACTGACTAATGATTCTAAGGTATATTTGGTTGTCTCCCTGTTTTTATTTGCATACCCTAATATATCACTTTCATTTAATCTATCAACAAATGTTTCAAAGTCATTTTTGTTGTTAACTAACAAGGGTTTGTCTAACCCTGTCGCGTTATTCGAGCTGGCGTGAAAGTAACGCAGCCCCTGTGTCTCCCTATGTCTTAAAACTAGATGATGACTATAATTCACCTTGAAACGCTTTTTCTGGGCTAGAAAAATTGGGTTTACAAGGGTCTTCCAATCTATAGGAGTATCAGGTTGATGAAATATAGTGTATGTGTCCATGTATTTGTTCCGACGTTCATGTGTTCTAATAGCTAACCAGTTGTTCTTATATATCTTCTTAATATCTCGGGGTAACTTATTTAAAGAGTCTATTTCATTAATACGTCTTGGTCTCTTTGAGAGCTCTTGAGTCGAACTCTTTACTGTCCGCTTGCGTGAGGTTGTCGATACAAGTGGGTCTGGTAGTGTTGATGAGGGTGTTGAGGTGGTCACAGCTATGTCATGGCTAACAAGATGCACTTGTAGGTTGCGTGCCCCAGTAAAGCTTTGTTGGCAGATATGGCAGATATGTGGGGTAACACTGGTCTCTTTTGAAGGTACGTGACCTGTTGACACAGGAGTCGGTGATACAGGAACTGCTGATACAAGAGATACAGGATGCTCTGTCTTGATATGTTTGGCAAGGCTGTCTACTCTTGTATATACTCGTTCACAAACATCACATTTGTATTCCTGATGCCCATGTACACTAGCAACATGTCGTTTTAGGTCCCGGCTCCGGGTGAAAGTTTTGGAACAGATATGACAAGTGTTAGACATCTGTAGAAAAGAAATTGAAACATTACAACTAAAGAGTAAAGAACAGTAAACATTACAAGAAAAGTAAACAACAAGATACACAAACTATCGAAATTAGGTTACAAAAGTAACACGTGGATACTAAACAACCATCTTATCGAAAACAGGTTACTAAAGTAACATACTATAATGTTAAAGAACTAAGATAACACTTACCTTTTATGTGTTTGAAGGTACGAGACACATCCGTCGGCAACAACTGTAAGCGAAAGTCTGATTAGAAGCTTCACAGTCGCGTTATATATACGCCAGAAACACCGGAAGTGTTACTAAAAATAGAACTGACCGCTGATGCAATACCGGAAGTGTTACTAAAAATAGCGTTTGACGGCTGACGCGATGCCCGTGAAGTTTCTAAAAATAGATTTTGACCTATGATGCAATACCAGGCAACTTTATAAGAGTTTTCCCCTTGACTCTTTTTGAGGGCTACGCCCATGAAACTGTTAGAAATAGTAAATTTAACCTAGTGGCATACCCCAGCTGTTATATTAGACATCCCCATAGCAAAAATTTACTTAAAACTCACTTTTATGGTGGTTACCCCCTGACCCATTTTTGGCAGTTACGCCCATGAAACTGTTAAAAATAGTAAATTTAACATATAGACATACCCCAAACTTTATATTAAGCATCCCCGTATCAAGAATTTACATAAAAATCACTTTTGAAATTACTACCCCTGTACCCATTTTTGGCGGTTACGCCCATGAAACTGTTAAAAATAGTCAATTTAACATCTAGACATACCCCAAACTTTATATTAAGCATCCCCGTATCAAGAATTTACATAAAAATCACTTTTGAAATTACTACCCCTGTACCCATTTTTGGCGGTTACGCCCATGAAACTGTTAAAAATAGTAAATTTAACATCTAGACATACACAAACTTCATTTTAGTCATCCCCGTATCAAGAAGTTACATAAAAACACCTTTTGAAATTACTACCCCTGTACCCATTTTTGGCGGTTACGCCCATGAAACTGTTAAAAATAGTAAATTTAACATATAGACAAACCCCAAACTTTATATTAAGCATCCCCGTATCAAGAATTTACATAAAAATCACTTTTGAAATTACTACCCCTGTACCCATTTTTGGCGGTTACGCCCATGAAACTGTTAAAAATTGTCAATTTAACATCTAGACATACTCCAAACTTCATTTTAGTCATCCCCATATCAAGAATTTACATAAAAACAACTTTTGAAATTACTACCCCTGTACCCATTTTTGGCGGTTACGCCCATGAAATCGATAAAAAAAATTGAAGTTTAACCTATTGGCATACATCAAACATAATATGTGACACGCCCATGTATCAAATTTGCCTAAAAAATCAACCAAAAATTAGTAGTATACAATGTCAATTAGGACGGATAAAAGTGCCTTTGAAGGCACCTAAATCCTATATAAATAGTCTACCCGCAGATCGAGGCACATTTTTTGGTGCCGTTTTTCCTTATATGAGAGTCTAATCCTAATTGACATTGTATACTACTAATTTTTGGTTGATTTTTTAGGCAAATTTGATACATGGGCGTGTCACATATTATGTTTGATGTATGCCAATAGGTTAAACTTCAATTTTTTTTATCGATTTCATGGGCGTAACCGCCAAAAATGGGTACAGGGGTAGTAATTTCAAAAGTTGTTTTTATGTAAATTCTTGATATGGGGATGACTAAAATGAAGTTTGGAGTATGTCTAGATGTTAAATTGACAATTTTTAACAGTTTCATGGGCGTAACCGCCAAAAATGGGTACAGGGTAGTAATTTCAAAAGTGATTTTTATGTAAATTCTTGATACGGGGATGCTTAATATAAAGTTTGGGGTATGTCTAGATGTTAAATTGACTATTTTTAACAGTTTCATGGGCGTAACCGCCAAAAATGGGTATAGGGGTAGTAATTTCAAAAGTGATTTTTATGTAAATTCTTGATACGGGATGCTTAATATAAAGTTTGGGGTATGTCTATATGTTAAATTTACTATTTTTAACAGTTTCATGGGCGTAACTGCCAAAAATGGGTCAGGGGGTAACCACCATAAAAGTGAGTTTTAAGTAAATTTTTGCTATGGGGATGTCTAATATAACAGCTGGGTATGCCACTAGGTTAAATTTACTATTTCTAATAGTTTCATGGGCGTAGCCCTCAAAAAGAGTCAAGGGGAAAACTCTTATAAAGTTGCCTGGTATTGCATCATAGGTCAAAATCTATTTTTAGAAACTTCACGGGCATCGCGTCAGCCGTCAAACGCTATTTTTAGTAACACTTCCGGTATTGCATCAGCGGTCAGTTCTATTTTTAGTAACACTTCCGGTGTTTCTGGCGTATATATAACGCGACTGTGAAGCTTCTAATCAGACTTTCGCTTACAGTTGTTGCCGACGGATGTGTCTCGTACCTTCAAACACATAAAAGGTAAGTGTTATCTTAGTTCTTTAACATTATAGTATGTTACTTTAGTAACCTGTTTTCGATAAGATGGTTGTTTAGTATCCACGTGTTATTTTAGTAACCTATTTTCGATAAGTTGGTTTTTTAGCATCCACGTGTTACTTTTGTAACCTAATTTCGATAGTTTGTGTATCTTGTTGTTTACTTTTCTTGTAATGTTTACTGTTCTTTACTCTTTAGTTGTAATGTTTCAATTTCTTTTCTACAGATGTCTAACACTTGTCATATCTGTTCCAAAACTTTCACCCGGAGCCGGGACCTAAAACGACATGTTGCTAGTGTACATGGGCATCAGGAATACAAATGTGATGTTTGTGAACGAGTATATACAAGAGTAGACAGCCTTGCCAAACATATCAAGACAGAGCATCCTGTATCTCTTGTATCAGCAGTTCCTGTATCACCGACTCCTGTGTCAACAGGTCACGTACCTTCAAAAGAGACCAGTGTTACCCCACATATCTGCCATATCTGCCAACAAAGCTTTACTGGGGCACGCAACCTACAAGTGCATCTTGTTAGCCATGACATAGCTGTGACCACCTCAACACCCTCATCAACACTACCAGACCCACTTGTATCGACAACCTCACGCAAGCGGACAGTAAAGAGTTCGACTCAAGAGCTCTCAAAGAGACCAAGACTTATTAATGAAATAGACTCTTTAAATAAGTTACCCCGAGATATTAAGAAGATATATAAGAACAACTGGTTAGCTATTAGAACACATGAACGTCGGAACAAATACATGGACACATACACTATATTTCATCAACCTGATACTCCTATAGATTGGAAGACCCTTGTAAACCCAATTTTTCTAGCCCAGAAAAAGCGTTTCAAGGTGAATTATAGTCATCATCTAGTTTTAAGACATAGGGAGACACAGGGGCTGCGTTACTTTTACGCCAGCTCGAATAACGCGACAGGGTTAGACAAACCCTTGTTAGTTAACAACAAAAATGACTTTGAAACATTTGTTGATAGATTAAATGAAAGTGATATATTAGGGTATGCAAATAAAAACAGGGAGACAACCAATATACCTTAGAAATATTAGTCAGTACGAGTGTTTATATTTATAAACTCCAAGATTATCCTATAGGGTGTCTGTTAGATATCCCACCCTACATTGCATCGAACCACGGTATTAATACCCTTCAAAATGACTCCAATTCTAAAATCTACAATGATAATCTCTGCTTCTTCCGTTGTCTAGCTGTCCATCGAGGAACTTCAAATACTGATGTTAGGAAGGCTTCGAGAATACTTTTCAAACAGTTTAACCCCTCTCTATTGTTAAGTAGCTTTCACGGTGTAACTCTTGCCGAAATGCCTCTCTTAGAAACTTGTTTTTCAATAAACATAGATATTTTTGAGTTTGATTCTGAGCAAGCCTTGTGTATTGTCCTGAGAAGCGGCAGTAGTTATAGTGAAACTCTCCGTCTTTTACTTTACAAAAACCACTTCTTTTATATAAACGATCTTTCTAGGGCTAGTAAAAGCTTTTCTTGTGGAAAATGTGGGAAACTGTGGAAAAAGTTTTGGCGTATGGATAGGCATGAAAAACTTGCAATGGGGATATGGCTGTAGAGACATATAAAGGTGGTGTTTATTCTTCACCTGAAAGTGTATGGGACGCGATCAGCGCTGAAGGGATAAGTACTCCAGAGTGTTTTATTTACCCGTTCAGGGCGACCTTCGACTATGAATGTTATTTTGATAGTAGGAATGTTCCACAAGAGACTCAGTCGACTACCTTTGTAGCTAAACACGTCCCCCTCTCATGTTCTATAGCGTCAAATGTCCCTGGGTGGGAGGCACCAATATGCTTCATAACCAAGGGTGACCCCCAGGTTTTAGTTAGTCAGATGGTTGATTACCTCACTGGTATCGCTGCTAAGGCATACTCGTTGTTGCGAGCTCGGTTTGAAAGTATTTTTACTCAACTCCATGATCTGAATAAAGACAAGCTAATAGCTAAGTTTGATGAGTATTTAAAAGAGCTTCCAGTTATAGGGTTTAACTCGGGGAAATATGACATTAACGTCATTAAACCTTATTTAATAAAGCACTTCATGGATGTGGCTGCCCAAGTGGGCGAAGAAGAAGATAGTATGGAAGACGAAGAAGAAGAAACCGAGGTTAACGCGGAAGAGGAAGATCAAATGGAAGGAGACTACAAAGTAGCAAACCGTTCAAGTTTATAGTTAAAAGAAACAATAACTTTATGTGTATTGCAACACAGAATCTAAAATTCTTAGATATCATAAATTATCTAGCGCCAGGGTTTAGCTATAGTAAATATCTGGCAGCTTATAAGATTAGTGAGACAAAGGGTTACTTTTGTTATGAATATATAGACGACCCTCAAAAGTTGAACGAGACAGAACTACCCCCACACGAAACGTTTTATTCGTCGTTAAAAAATTCCAACATTTCCAAGGAGGAGTACGCTCTGTGCAAAAAGGTCTGGAAGACCAATAACATGACCACACTTAGGGACTTTTTGGTGTGGTATAATAATAAAGATGTAGTCCCTTTTTAGACGCCTTGGAGCAGCAGGTTCGCTTTTATGGGGAGCGGGGTGTGGACTGTTTTAAAGACGCCATTTCGGTTCCGGGTGTTTGTTTAAAGTATCTTTTTAAGACCGTTGATAGGGGTGTAATGTTTAGTTTATGTTCGAGCAAACAGGCGAGTTTACACAAAATGATTAGAGATAATATCGTTGGGGGTCCCTCTATAATTTTCCATAGGTATCACGAGGTAGGCAAAACGTTTATTAGGGCGGAAAGGTAGTAAAATCCATCCAAGGTTACGATGCCAACGCGTTGTATCTTTGGGCTCTGATGAACCCAATGCCAACAGATTACCCAATTATTAGAAGAATGGAGACGGGTTTAGGGTCGAAAAAGATAACTATTATGTCCAACAAAGTAGAGAGTGGCTAACGTGGGTTGCTCACCAAAAGGGGTGGAGTTGAAAACTCAGTTTAATGGGAGGGAGTTTCGGTTAGGTGATAGAAACATCCCCGTGGATGGGTGGGATAAATCCAATAGAATAGTCTATAATTTTCATGGTTGTCTGTACCATGGTCACAAAGACTGTCCCCTCACCAAAGATAAAGATAGAAACCCTGTTAATAATAAGCCCTTGTTCGAGCTGTTTGAAAAAACATGTGAGATACACACCTACCTAACCGAGGATGTAAAAGTCCCAGTAGAAGTTATGTGGGAATGTGAGTGGCAGGCTCTGAAAAGTCTGACCCAAGCCTTAGGGCTTTCCTTTCTAAAGCCATCCCTCGAGCTAGACCCTCTTACTCTAAAGAAGGGCTCCCTCTCAGTGATAAACAGATTCTGGCTTCTATTTCAGATGGGACATGTTTTGGATTAGTGGAATGTGATCTACACGTTCCCGACCGCCTGAAGGAACATTTCAGTGAGATGACTCCAATTTTCAAAAATATTGACGTCACGCGTGATGATATTGGACCATTTATGGGTGAATATGCCCTCAAACATAACTTGTTGTCAACCCCTCGTCGCACCCTAATCGGTAGTTATGTCGGGGAAAAAATTTTGTTGGCAACACCACTGTTAAAATGGTATTTAGATCATGGGCTAGAGGTAACAAAAATTTATCAAGTGATAGAATATCAACCGTCTAGTTGTTTTAAAAAGTTTGGAGAAATGGTTTCTGACGCTAGGCGGGCTGGTGATCTAGACGAAAATCAATCTATAGTAAGTGATACGATGAAGCTCTTAGGAAACTCAGCCTATGGGAAGACTCTAACCAATAAGGCCAATCATAACGCTGTCTCGTATGTTCAAGGGGATGAGATATCGAAAATGATAAATAGTTCCCGGTTTAAAAAGATGACTGAAATAGGGGAGGATCTTTTTGAAATTGAGATGGAGAAAAAGAAAACTGTTTGGGACTTGCCCCTACAAATTGGTTTCTTCGTCAATCAATATGCAAAACTTCGTATGTTAGATTTTTATTTCGAGTTCTTAGATAAGTTTGTAGATAGGTCCAACTTTCAGTTATGTGAAACAGATACTGATAGTTTATACTTAGCCTTAAGCGCACCTAAGCTAGAGGACATAGTTAAGTCAGGTCTGCGGGCTGAGTTTAATAGTGTATATAAAGACTGGTTTCCTGCCGAGTTTTGCGATGAGCATATTAGCAAGACAGACTGTATAAACTGTAAGGGTGTTAAAGCGTACACCAAACGAACGCCGGGCTTTTTAAACTAGAGTACGAAGGGACAGCTCTTGTTAGCTTATGTAGTAAGACGTACCATTATAGTGGGGATTACGATAAAATCAGTTGTAAAGGGCTAAGCAAGCAACACAACAAACTAGATAAAGATATGTTTTTAGAGGTTCTCGCCACGCAAAAGGCCAAGGGTGGGAAAATGTAGGTTTCAAAGTCTTAAATAATTCCATATTTTCCTACAGTCAAACAAGAAATGCTCTTTCCTATTTCTATATAAAAAGAAAGGTCGCTGATGATAACGTCTCGACTACGCCTCTAGATATTTAACTCTTTACACTACCACTTAAGACTACCCAGCAATCTCTAACAGTTTCACCCCTTCTGATTCATTTATGACATAGAGCTAAGCAGACACCCAACTACATAGCTATAAATAAATGTTATCCATGTACTATATATTGACTCACTGTACTGAATATTTTTGTAATGTTATATAATATCAATGTATGTTATACACCTATTGAGATAATAAAGAATAAAATATATCTTTGTCTTCTGTCTTATATTGATCGTTTTTCATTGATGTTGTATAATCTACTAACCTATCACTATCGCTCAAGTACACCAAGCGCTCCAAAGTCAGCACATACCAGACATAAACAGGTCACTTCGGGGTCACTGAGACTAGAGGTCAGCATCCGGACACGAGCCGTCCTGGTTAATTCCCCCTGCGCCGCACGCTTTATGCGCGCCGCCCTATATATCTTTGTTAATTTACGGGCCAAATACTATTCACTACACCCTTGTATACTACTCACCTGCCCTTTAATTTTTGCCCAAACGAGTTCAATGGGGTTTAATTGTGGATGATAAGGGGGCAGTCTCAAGCACGTATGACCATGCTGTTGAATGATTTTGTCTATTTGGAATACTTTGGTCTTTTGCGATTTCTTAACAAGTGACAGTAATTCAGGTTTCAAAAATCCCTCGTTAAATGGAATTCCTTCCTTTCTTAGCCAGATCTTTATAACATCTTTTGTACTGGTAGATGTAGGAATTTTGTCTTCTTCTGCCACAGCGTTGTGGTACGACGCGTTGTCCATTACCAGACAGGATGGTCTGTCTAGAATTGGAAGAAGAGTATTTTCAATCCACTCTCTAAATATATGGCCATTCATCTCGGTGTGATAGTCCCTGTTGTCAGTATAATTAGAGGTGAATATAAGTTCTGCATTTTCACCAACCCTTCTTTTCGGCTGCCTGCATGTGCCATTATAATACGCTGTCCTTTTCCAGTGGGTACACATCTTTTAATACTTCCATCTGATAACTGCCATTCCTTTGCACTTGTGTGGTGAGAATTTATCCAAGATTCATCTAGAAATACAATATCATAACCTTGGTTACGCATTTCCCGTACTTCACGTAAATATTTACTCCTCATAGAAACTAAGTGCGGCTTCTCGCAGATGACATTTCTACCACTATCGTACTTTCTAAACGTAAAACCGATGCTTCTAACAGTTCTCCATAATGTTGTTTTCGACACAACAATGTCATTTTCTGCTCTCAGTCGAATTTTCAGTTTTCTTAAAGTCACAGTTTCTTTGGAATCGAACATTTTACAAATTGCTCTTCTAATCACTTCCTTGTCAAAACTATCTACTACTTTCTTTCTTCCTAGCGTCCTAGTCTTGATTGAACTGGACACTCCGTTAGCTTTAAGCACTTGTTTGAAAAAGCGTTTGCTTATACCCAATGCGTGAATAGTTCTCTTTTCTGGCTTTGAGATGCTTCGATACAGTTTTCCACGCTTAGCTTCTATGCAAAAATATTTATACACCTTTATTGCCACTGATTGCAATGTAAGTGAACTTTACTTTATACCCATTGACTAACAGATCACAAATTTAACGAAATTACCCAATAATTAGGATACGCCGTTGCACATAAATCACAACAAAACGACAGGAAATGGGATGCACCGGATATAAAATTATAACTATGACGCGTTTTATGTGTTTTTTAGTGCTTAAAACAGGGAAATTGGCGCGCATTACGTTCAAGATGACAAGTCCGTGGGTGCTCACTCATATGAAGCGGTAATTCCTCCAAATATATGGTTTGACCAAAATGCCTTAAATTTGTATACTTCAAATAAAGAATATTTAAAACTATACGTTTGTTGGTGAGGAAATGAATGTACTTCTTGGGACCAAAAAATCACAAGACCATATGCAAAATTTCAGCATTATCAATCAATTGGTTGCAGAGATATGGAATTTTAAACACCTTCAAAATATTTTGAAACGACCTATAATTTAGTACTTGCTATTGCTGATAAATGATATAAATGTTAATTTGTTGCCTCGTTATAATATTATGTTTCAAAATACAGTTATACGGTAACAGAATCTAATGGGAAACTGTGACTTTACAACGAGCAACTAGAACTATCTGCGAGCGATCACATCGTCATCTACTTTCCTCTAGACTGCCAACATTAACAATAATCAACTTTATTCTTAACAATGCTACGTAAAGTAAAGTAAAGTAAAGTAAAGTAAAGTAAAGTAAAGTAAAGTAAAGTAAAGGAAAGTAAAGTAAAGTAAAGTAAAGTAAAGTAAAGTAAAGTAAAGTAAAGCAAAGTAAAGTAAAGTAAAGTAAAGTAAAGCAAAGTAAAGTAAAGCAAAGTAAAGTAAAGTAAAGTAAAGCAAAGTAAAGTAAAGTAAAGTAAAGTAAAGTAAAGCAAAGTAAAGTAAAGTAAAGTAAAGTAAAGCAAAGTAAAGTAAAGTAAAGTAAAGTAAAGTGAAGCAAAGTAAAGTAAAGTAAAGCAAAGTAAAGTAAAGTAAAGTAAGTAAAGTAAAGTAAAGTAAAGTAAAGTAAAGGAAATCAAAGTAAAGTAAAGTAAAGTAAAGTAAAGTGCGAGACCCGAACCGGCGTCATAGCACGCGAGTTTACACCCACATGTGCTCGTCCGCATATCCAGAAATGTTCGGATATTTCTGTATAGTGTAGCCTCAAGCATCGAAACTCAGATGCGAGGCGACATTCCTCACCTCTCCAGGGTAATACCCTGGTACCCATTTCTGCCAACGGCTGGGTCGACCGTGGGGGTATTTTTTTTTCCCCAACCACGAGTACAATTCACACTGCTCCCAGCGGGAACCGAACACGGGTTGTCCAAACGTCGGTAGTCCAGTCGGGTTGTCTTCACAACTAGGCAACCGAGGCCCCCATCTGCTACGTTTGGTCAAGTTATTGCCATTCTTACAATATTTTGTTTCATATTCTTTTATTATCTTTCTTAAATGTGCATGTGCCATTTATTTTGATGTGTTTTAGATGATCTCGCATGTTCCAGAACTCATGTATATTTTCTTATTAAACACAGTTATATGTTTTCAGTTCCTTTGCCACACTTCGTTCCTTCGCGACTTGACCCTCCCCCTAGTCTATGGGCAGCAAATTTCAATGTATAGCCCTCTTGAATAACGGCAACAACAACAACAACAACAAAAAAAACTCACACAAAAACAGGAGGTCCTGTTTTTAATATTGTGCACGTAAAAACGCCTGGCAGTTGCGAATCGAAAAAAAAGTAATGTGAAAAATTATCCTTGTCCGAGTATATTGGTAGGAAAAATTATATATCTCCAAAAACGTCAAAACTCTTGCCGAAAGAAAAACAAACATAAGAGTACCTCTGGAGTCGAAGAGTCTCTGTCTGTATGTGGCAGATCACTCGGCTTTAGATGTGAAAAGTAGTAAACAAGTAATATTCACAGAAAGTTCAATCCCTTTGGACATAGCTAGAAATATAACCTTTGGGCAGAGCTAGAAACATAAGATTTGTACATAGCTAGAAATATAGCCTTTGTGCATAGCTAGAAATATAACCTTTGGACAAAGCTAGAAATATAACCTTTGGGCATAGCTAGAAATATAACCTTTGGACAAAGCTAGAAATATAGCCTTTGTGCATAGCTAGAAATATAACCTTTGGACATAACTAGAAATATAACCTTTGGGCATAGCTAGAAATATAACCTTTGGGCAGAGCTAGAAACATAACATTTGTACATAGCTAGGAATATAACCATTGTACATAACTAGAAATATAACCTTTGGACAAAGCTAGAAATATAACCTTCGGACATAGCTAGAAATATAACCTTCGGACATAGCTAGAAATATAACCTTCGGACATAGCTAGAAATATAACCTTCGGACATAGCAAG
Source organism: Megaustenia siamemsis (assembly GCA_032433765.1). Lineage (NCBI taxonomy): Eukaryota > Metazoa > Mollusca > Gastropoda > Stylommatophora > Ariophantidae > Megaustenia > Megaustenia siamemsis. Next base: position 38,751,907 of record JAVIAB010000124.1, read on the forward strand.
AGATATAACCTTTGAACATAGCTAGAAATATAACCTTCGGACATAGCTAGAAATATAACCTTTGGACATAGCTAGAAACATAACCTTCGGACATAGCTAGAAATATAACCTTCGGACATAGCTAGAAATATAACCTTTGGAAATAGCTAGAGATATAACCTTTGAACATAGCTAGAAATATAACCTTTGAACATAGCTAGAAATATAACCTTTGTACATAGCTAGAAATATAACCTTTGGACATAGCTAGAAATATAACCTTTACATAGCTAGAAATATAATCTTTGGACATAGCTAGAAGTATAACCTTTGGACATAGCTAGAAATATAACTTTTGGACACAGCTAGAAATATAACCTTTGTACATAGCTAGAAATTTAACCTTTGGAAATTGCTAGAAATATAACCTTTGTACATAGCTAGAAATAAAAAGCAGGAATGAACAAACATCAACATATGTTTCCACATATATATTTTTAAAAATAAGTGAGTAACTAAAATTGCAGTTCGTTTTCTCGAGAGACCTATGACATTTCACATTAACAAAGAAAATTTATAGTAGACTATTGTTCACTGCAAACGCCAGAACAAATTGGAAAAATCGTGACTTCGTTCATGATTGGCGGGACGTTATATTGTGTGAGTCAGCATGAAATCAATGAACTGTTCCGTGTTACCTTTAAATGATAATTTGGAGCAGTTAAATAAGTAATTGCTTAGCAACATAACAGCGGCTGCAAATACAACTTTAACACATTGGAACCCGTCAAAATCTTGCTTGAAGTCAAGATAAATGTTTGATACACGTGGGCATTTTTATTTGTCTTTTTATGCTCGTTAATGAGCTCATTGCTGTGGCGTGAAAGATCGAACGCAAATACACATTTTGGTTGGTTGATAAGGTCACTGAATAAACACTGTAACGTTGCATTGAAAGCCATGCTGAAGGCTCTAAGTTTCTCTCAACGAATGGTGTATAGCCAGCCTATTCTACCAGTAATTCCCAGAACTCTTTCGTAAACTGACATCGTTAACTTTTATTACATTCATCTTTTCCACTAGTAAAACATTCCATCTATGTCAACTTTTCTCGTTAACTTTTATTACATTCATCTTTTCCACTAGTAAAACATTCCATCTATGTCAACTTTTCTCGTTAACTTTTATTACATTCATCTTTTCCACTAGTAAAACATTCAATCTGTGTCAACTTTTCTCGTTAACTTTTATTACATTCAACTTTTCCACTAGTAAAACATTCCATCTATGTCAACTTTTCTCGTTAACTTTTATTACATTCATCTTTTCCACTAGTAAAACATTCAATCTATGTCAACTTTTCTCGTTAACTTTTATTACATTCAACTTTTCCACTAGTAAAACATTCCATCTATGTCAACTTTTCTCGTTAACTTTTATTACATTCATATTTTCCACTAGTAAAACATTCAATCTATGTCAACTTTTCTCGTTAACTTTTATTACATTCATCTTTTCCACATGTAAAACATTCCATCTATGTCAACTTTTCTCGTTAACTTTTATTACATTCATCTTTTCCACTAGTAAAACATTCCATCTATGTCAACTTTTCTCCTTAACTTTTATTACATTCATCATTTCCACTAGTAAAACATTCAATCTATGTCAACTTTTCTCGTTATCTTTAATTTAATTTGAGCAAGATCATGGTCCTCTCCGCGGCGTTAGGCGTCACATAGGGCTTGTAGGCTTTTTCGCCACACATCTCTATTCTGGGCACGATGTTAGATTTTATCTGAGTCTATGCCTGTGAACTTTGCTTCTCTTATAAGTGTTCTTGTCAGTGACTCTCTAGTTCGGCCTCCTTTTCTGTGTCCGGCTGTTTCTTGCCCTGCTAGACATTTGGATCGCTCGGCTGAGTGGAGGGAAGAAATATGTTGCATGGGTCGGCTGAGTGGAGGGAAGAAATATGTTGCATGGGTCGGCTGAGTGGAGGGAAGAAATATGTTGCATAGGTCGGCTGAGTGGAGGGAAGAAACATGTTGCATAGGTCGGCTGAGTGGAGGGAAGAAATATGTTGCATGGGTCGGCTGAGTGGAGGGAAGAAATATGTTGCATAGGTCGGCTGAGTGGAGGGAAGAAATATGTTGCATAGGTCGGCTGAGTGGAGGGAAGAAATATGTTGCATAGGTCGGCTGAGTGGAGGGAAGAAATATGTTGCATAGGTCGGCTGAGTGGAGGGAAGAAATATGTTGCATAGGTCGGCTGAGTGGAGGGAAGAAATATGTTGCATAGGTCGGCTGAGTGGAGGGAAGAAATATGTTGCATAGGTCGGCTGAGTGGAGGGAAGAAATATGTTGCATAGGTCGGCTGAGTGGAGGGAAGAAATATGTTGCATAGGTCGGCTGAGTGGAGGGAAGAAATATGTTGCACAGGTCGGCTGAGTGGAGGGAAGAAATATGTTGCATAGGTCGGCTGAGTGGAGGGAAGAAATATGTTGCATAGGTCGGCTGAGTGGAGGGAAGAAATATGTTGCATAGGTCGGCTGAGTGGAGGGAAGAAATATGTTGCATAGGTCGGCTGAGTGGAGGGAAGAAATATGTTGCATAGGTCGGCTGAGTGGAGGGAAGAAATATGTTGCATAGGTCGGCTGAGTGGAGGGAAGAAATATGTTGCATAGGTCGGCTGAGTAAAGGGAAGAAATATGTTGCATGGGTCGGCTGAGTGGAGGGAAGAAATATGTTGCATAGGTCGGCTGAGTGTAGGGAAGAAATATGTTGCATAGGTCGGCTGAGTGGAGGGAAGAAATATGTTGCATAGGTCGGCTGAGTGGAGGGAAGAAATATGTTGCATAGGTCGGCTGAGTGGAGGGAAGAAATATGTTGCATAGGTCGGCTGAGTGGAGGGAAGAAATATGTTGCATAGGTCGGCTGAGTGGAGGGAAGAAATATGTTGCATAGGTCGGCTAGGTGGAGGGAAGAAATATGTTGCATAGGTGGGCTGAGTGGAGGGAAAAAATTTGTTACATGGGTCGGTTGAGTGGAGGGAAGAAATATGTTGCATGGGTCGGCTGAGTGGAGGAAAGAAACATGTTGCATGGGTCGGCTGAGTGGAGGGAAGAAATATGTTGCATAGGTCGGCTGAGTGGAGGGAAGAAATATGTTGCATAGGTCGGCTGAGTGGAGGGAAGAAATATGTTGCATGAGTCGGCTGAGTGGAGGGAAGAAATATGTTGCATAGGTCGGCTGAGTGGAGGGAAGAAATATATTGCATAGGTCGACTGAGTGGAGGGAAGAAATATGTTGCATGGGTTGGTTGAGTGGAGGGAAGAAATATGTTGCATGGGTCGGCTGAGTTGAGGAAAGAAACATGTTGCATGGGTCGGCTGAGTGGAAGGAAGAAATATGTTGCATAGGTCGGCTGAGTGGAGGGAAGAAATATGTTGCATAGGTCGGCTGAGTGGAGGGAAGAAATATGTTGCATAGGTCGGCTGAGTGGAGGGAAGAAATATGTTGCATAGGTCGGCTGAGTGGAGAGAGGAAACATGTTGCATAGGCTCTGCTAAGTGGAGACAGGAAACATGTTGGATAGACTCTGCTAAGTGGAGAGAAGAAACATGTTGGATAGGCTCGGCTAAGTGGAGAGAGGAAACATGTTGCATGGGCTCTGCTAAGTGGAGACAGGAAACATGTTGCATGGGTTCTGCTAAGTGGAGACAGGAAACATGTTGGATAGACTCTGCTAAGTGGAGAGAAGAAACATGTTGGATAGGCTCGGCTAAGTGGAGACAGGAAACATGTTGGATAGACTCTGCTAAGTGGAGAGAAGAAACATGTTGGATAGGCTCGGCTAAGTGGAGAGAGGAAACATGTTGCATGGGCTCTGCTAAGTGGAGACAGGAAACATGTTGCATGGGTTCTGCTAAGTGGAGACAGGAAACATGTTGGATGGGTTCTGCTAAGTGGAGACAGGAAACATGTTGCAAGGGTTCTGCTAAGTGGAGAGAGGAAACATGTTGCATGGGTTCTGCTAAGTGGAGACAGGAAAGATGTTGCATGGGTTCTGCTAAGTGGAGAGAGGAAACATGTTGCATGGGTTCTGCTAAGTGGAGACAGGAAACATGTTGCATGGGTTCTGCTAAGTGGAGAGAGGAAACATGTTGCATGGGTTCTGCTAAGTGGAGAGAGGAAACATGTTGCATGGGTTCTGCTAAGTGGAGAGAGGAAACATGTTGCATGGGTTCTGCTAAGTGGAGACAGGAAACATGTTGGATAGGCTCTGCTAAGTGGAGAGAGGAAACATGTTGGATAGGCTCGGCTAAGTGGAGAGAGGAAACATGTTGTATGGGCTCTGCTAAGTGGAGACAGGAAACATGTTGGATAGGCTCTGCTAAGTGGATAGAGGAAACATGTTGGATAGGCTCGGCTAAGTGGAGAGAGGAAACATGTTGCATGGGCTCTGCTAAGTGGAGACAGGAAACATGTTGTATGGGCTCGGCTAAGTGGAGAGAGAAACATGTTGGATAGACTCGGCTAAGTGGAGAGAGGAAACATGCTGTATGGGCTTGGCTAAGTGGAGAGGTGAAACATGTTGCATGGGCTCTGTTAAGTGGAGAAAGGAAACATGTTGCATGGGCTCGGCTAAGTGGAGAGAGGAAACATGTTGCATGGGCTCGGCTAAGTGGAGAGAGGAAACATGTTGCATGGGCTCTGCTAAGTGGAGAGGAAACATGTTGCATGGGCTCGGCTAAGTGGAGAGAGGAAATATGTTGCATGGGCTCTGTTAACTGGAGACAAGAAACATGTTGCATGGGCTCGGCTAAGTGGAGAGAGGAAACATGTTGTATGGGCTCGGCTAAGTGATGAAGAAGAAACATGTTGTATGGGCTCGGCTAAGTGATGAAGAAGAAGCATGTTGTATGGGCTCGGCTAAGTGGAGAGAGGAAACATGTTGTATGGGCTCTGCTAAGTGGAGAGGAAACATTTTGCATGGGCTCGGCTAAGTGGAGAGAGGAAACATGTTGCATGGGCTCTGTTAACTGGAGACAAGAAACATGTTGCATGGGCTCGGCTAAGTGGAGAGAGGAAACATGTTGTATGGGCTCGGCTAAGTGATGAAGAAGAAACATGTTGTATGGGCTCGGCTGAGTGGAGAGAGGAAACATGTTGCATAGGTCGGCTGAGTGGAGGGAAGAAATATGTTGCATAGGTCGGCTGAGTGGAGGGAAGAAATATGTTGCATAGGTCGGCTGAGTGGAGGGAAGAAATATGTTGCATAGGTCGGCTGAGTGGAGAGAGGAAACATGTTGCATAGGCTCTGCTAAGTGGAGACAGGAAACATGTTGGATAGACTCTGCTAAGTGGAGAGAAGAAACATGTTGGATAGGCTCGGCTAAGTGGAGAGAGGAAACATGTTGCATGGGCTCTGCTAAGTGGAGACAGGAAACATGTTGCATGGGTTCTGCTAAGTGGAGACAGGAAACATGTTGGATAGACTCTGCTAAGTGGAGAGAAGAAACATGTTGGATAGGCTCGGCTAAGTGGAGACAGGAAACATGTTGGATAGACTCTGCTAAGTGGAGAGAAAAACATGTTGGATAGGCTCGGCTAAGTGGAGAGAGGAAACATGTTGCATGGGCTCTGCTAAGTGGAGACAGGAAACATGTTGCATGGGTTCTGCTAAGTGGAGACAGGAAACATGTTGGATTGGTTCTGCTAAGTGGAGACAGGAAACATGTTGCAAGGGTTCTGCTAAGTGGAGAGAGGAAACATGTTGCATGGGTTCTGCTAAGTGGAGACAGGAAAGATGTTGCATGGGTTCTGCTAAGTGGAGAGAGGAAACATGTTGCATGGGTTCTGCTAAGTGGAGACAGGAAACATGTTGCATGGGTTCTGCTAAGTGGAGAGAGGAAACATGTTGCATGGGTTCTGCTAAGTGGAGAGAGGAAACATGTTGCATGGGTTCTGCTAAGTGGAGAGAGGAAACATGTTGCATGGGTTCTGCTAAGTGGAGACAGGAAACATGTTGGATAGGCTCTGCTAAGTGGAGAGAGGAAACATGTTGGATAGGCTCGGCTAAGTGGAGAGAGGAAACATGTTGTATGGGCTCTGCTAAGTGGAGACAGGAAACATGTTGGATAGGCTCTGCTAAGTGGAGAGAGGAAACATGTTGGATAGGCTCGGCTAAGTGGAGAGAGGAAACATGTTGCATGGGCTCTGCTAAGTGGAGACAGGAAACATGTTGTATGGGCTTGGCTAAGTGGAGAGAGAAACATGTTGGATAGGCTCGGCTAAGTGGAGAGAGGAAACATGTTGTATGGGCTTGGCTAAGTGGAGAGGTGAAACATGTTGCATGGGCTCTGTTAAATGGAGAGAGGAAACATGTTGCATGGGCTCTGCTAAGTGGAGAGAGGAAACATGTTGCATGGGCTCGGCTAAGTGGAGAGAGGAAACATGTTGCATGGGCTCTGCTAAGTGGAGAGAAAACATGTTGCATGGGCTCGGCTAAGTGGAGAGAGGAAATATGTTGCATGGGCTCTGTTAACTGGAGACAAGAAACATGTTGCATGGGCTCGGCTAAGTGGAGAGAGGAAACATGTTGTATGGGCTCGGCTAAGTGATGAAGAAGAAACATGTTGTATGGGCTCGGCTAAGTGATGAAGAAGAAGCATGTTGTATGGGCTCGGCTAAGTGGAGAGGAAACATGTTGCATGGGCTCGGCTAAGTGGAGAGAGGAAACATGTTGCATGGGCTCTGTTAACTGGAGACAAGAAACATGTTGCATGGGCTCGGCTAAGTGGAGAGAGGAAACATGTTGTATGGGCTCGGCTAAGTGATGAAGAAGAAACTTGTTGTATGGGCTCGGCTGAGTGGAGAGAGGAAACATGTTGCATAGGCTCTGCTAAGTGGCGACAGGAAACATGTTGGATAGACTCTGCTAAGTGGAGAGAGAAGAAACATGTTGGATGGGCTCGGCTAAGTGGAGAGAGGAAACATGTTGCATGGGCTCTGCTAAGTGGAGACAGGAAACATGTTGCATGGGTTCTGCTAAGTGGAGACAGGAAACATGTTGCATAGACTCTGCTACGTGGAGAGAAGAAACATGTTGGATAGGCTCGGCTAAGTGGAGACAGGAAACATGTTGGATAGACTCTGCTAAGTGGAGAGAAGAAACATGTTGGATAGGCTCGGCTAAGTGGAGAGAGGAAACATGTTGCATGGGCTCTGCTAAGTGGAGACAGGAAACATGTTGCATGGGTTCTGCTAAGTGGAGACAGGAAATATGTTGGATGGGTTCTGCTAAGTGGAGACAGGAAACATGTTGCAAGTGTTCTGCTAAGTGGAGAGAGGAAACATGTTGCATGGGTTCTGCTAAGTGGAGACAGGAAAGATGTTGCATGGGTTCTGCTAAGTGGAGAGAGGAAACATGTTGCATGGGTTCTGCTAAGTGGAGACAGGAAACATGTTGCATGGGTTCTGCTAAGTGGAGAGAGGAAACATGTTGCATGGGTTCTGCTAAGTGGAGAGAGGAAACATGTTGCATGGGTTCTGGTAAGTGGAGAGAGGAAACATGTTGTATGGGCTCTTCTAGTGGAGGGGAAACATGTTGCATGGGCTCGGCTAAGTGATGAAGAAGAAACATGTTGTATGGGCTCGGCTAAGTGATGAAGAAAAACATGTTGTATGGGCTCTGCTAAGTGGAGAGAAGAAATATGTTGCATGGCCTCGGCTGAGTGGAGAGAGGAAACATGTTGCATGGGCTCGGCTAAGTGTAGAGAGGAAACATGTTGCATGGGTTCTGCTAAGTGGAGAGAGGAAACATGTTGCATGGGTTCTGCTAAGTGGAGACAGGAAACATGTTGGATAGGCTCTGCTAAGTGGAGAGAGGAAACATGTTGGATAGGCTCGGCTAAGTGGAGAGAGGAAACATGTTGTATGGGCTCTGCTAAGTGGAGACAGGAAACATGTTGGATAGGCTCTGCTAAGTGGAGAGAGGAAACATGTTGGATAGGCTCGGCTAAGTGGAGAGAGGAAACATGTTGCATGGGCTCTGCTAAGTGGAGACAGGAAACATGTTGTATGGGCTCGGCTAAGTGGAGAGAGAAACATGTTGCATGGGTCGGCTGAGTGGAAGGAAGAAATATGTTGCATAGGTCGGCTGAGTGGAGGGAAGAAATATGTTGCATAGGTCGGCTGAGTGGAGGGAAGAAATATGTTGCATAGGTCGGCTGAGTGGAGGGAAGAAATATGTTGCATAGGTCGGCTGAGTGGAGAGAGGAAACATGTTGCATAGGCTCTGCTAAGTGGAGACAGGAAACATGTTGGATAGACTCTGCTAAGTGGAGAGAAGAAACATGTTGGATAGGCTCGGCTAAGTGGAGAGAGGAAACATGTTGCATGGGCTCTGCTAAGTGGAGACAGGAAACATGTTGCATGGGTTCTGCTAAGTGGAGAGAGGAAACATGTTGCATGGGTTCTGCTAAGTGGAGACAGGAAAGATGTTGCATGGGTTCTGCTAAGTGGAGAGAGGAAACATGTTGCATGGGTTCTGCTAAGTGGAGACAGGAAACATGTTGCATGGGTTCTGCTAAGTGGAGAGAGGAAACATTTTGCATGGGTTCTGCTAAGTGGAGAGAGGAAACATGTTGCATGGGTTCTGCTAAGTGGAGAGAGGAAACATGTTGCATGGGTTCTGCTAAGTGGAGACAGGAAACATGTTGGATAGGCTCTGCTAAGTGGAGAGAGGAAACATGTTGGATAGGCTCGGCTAAGTGGAGAGAGGAAACATGTTGTATGGGCTCTGCTAAGTGGAGACAGGAAACATGTTGGATAGGCTCTGCTAAGTGGAGAGAGGAAACATGTTGCATGGGTTCTGCTAAGTGGAGAGAGGAAACATGTTGTATGGGCTCTGCTAAGTGGAGGGGAAACATGTTGCATGGGCTCGGCTAAGTGATGAAGAAGAAACATGTTGTATGGGCTCGGCTAAGTGATGAAGAAAAAACATGTTGTATGGGCTCTGCTAAGTGGAGACAGGAAACATGTTGGATAGGCTCTGCTAAGTGGAGAGAGGAAACATGTTGGATAGGCTCGGCTAAGTGGAGAGAGGAAACATGTTGCATGGGTTCTGCTAAGTGGAGAAAGGAAACATGTTGGATGGGTTCTGCTAAGTGGAGACAGGAAACATGTTGCATGGGTTCTGCTAAGTGGAGAGAGGAAACATGTTGCATGGGTTCTGCTAAGTGGAGACAGGAAACATGTTGCATGGGTTCTGCTAAGTGGAGAGAGGAAACATGTTGCATGGGTTCTGCTAAGTGGAGAGAGGAAGCATGTTGCATGGGTTCTGCTAAGTGGAGAGAGGAAACATGTTGCATGGGTTCTGCTAAGTGGAGAGAGGAAACATGTTGCATGGGTTCTGCTAAGTGGAGAGAGGAAACATGTTGCATGGGTTCTGCTAAGTGGAGAGAGGAAACATGTTGGATAGGCTCTGCTAAGTGGAGAGAGGAAACATGTTGGATAGGCTCGGCTAAGTGGAGAGAGGAAACATGTTGCATGGGTTCTGCTAAGTGGAGACAGGAAACATGTTGCATGGGTTCTGCTAAGTGGAGAGAGGAAACATGTTGCATGGGTTCTGCTAAGTGGAGAGAGGAAACATGTTGTATGGGCTCTGCTAAGTGGAGACAGGAAACATGTTGGATAGGCTCTGCTAAGTGGAGAGAGGAAACATGTTGGATAGGCTCGGCTAAGTGGAGAGAGGAAACATGTTGCATGGGCTCTGCTAAGTGGAGACAGGAAACATGTTGTATGGGCTCGGCTAAGTGGAGAGAGAAACATGTTGCATGGGTCGGCTGAGTGGAAGGAAGAAATATGTTGCATAGGTCGGCTGAGTGGCGGGAAGAAATATGTTGCATAGGTCGGCTGAGTGGAGGGAAGAAATATGTTGCATATGTCGGCTGAGTGGAGGGAAGAAATATGTTGCATAGGTCGGCTGAGTGGAGAGAGGAAACATGTTGCATAGGCTCTGCTAAGTGGAGACAGGAAACATGTTGGATAGTCTCTGCTAAGTGGAGAGAAGAAACATGTTGGATAGGCTCGGCTAAGTGGAGAGAGGAAACATGTTGCATGGGCTCTGCTAAGTGGAGACAGGAAACATGTTGCATGGGTTCTGCTAAGTGGAGAGAGGAAACATGTTGCATGGGTTCTGCTAAGTGGAGACAGGAAAGATGTTGCATGGGTTCTGCTAAGTGGAGAGAGGAAACATGTTGCATGGGTTCTGCTAAGTGGAGACAGGAAACATGTTGCATGGGTTCTGCTAAGTGGAGAGAGGAAACATGTTGCATGGGTTCTGCTAAGTGGAGAGAGGAAACATGTTGCATGGGTTCTGCTAAGTGGAGAGAGGAAACATGTTGCATGGGTTCTGCTAAGTGGAGACAGGAAACATGTTGGATAGGCTCTGCTAAGTGGAGAGAGGAAACATGTTGGATAGGCTCGGCTAAGTGGAGAGAGGAAACATGTTGTATGGGCTCTGCTAAGTGGAGACAGGAAACATGTTGGATAGGCTCTGCTAAGTGGAGAGAGGAAACATGTTGGATAGGCTCGGCTAAGTGGAGAGAGGAAACATGTTGCATGGGCTCTGCTAAGTGAAGACAGGAAACATGTTGTATGGGCTCGGCTAAGTGGAGAGAGAAACATGTTGGATAGGCTCGGCTAAGTGGAGAGAGGAAACATGTTGTATGGGCTTGGCTAAGTGGAGAGGTGAAACATGTTGCATGGGCTCTGTTAAGTGGAGAGAGGAAACATGTTGCATGGGCTCGGCTAAGTGGAGAGAGGAAACATGTTGCATGGGCTCGGCTAAGTGGAGAGAGGAAACATGTTGCATGGGCTCTGCTAAGTGGAGAGGAAACATGTTGCATGGGCTCGGCTAAGTGGAGAGAGGAAATATGTTGCATGGGCTCTGTTAACTGGAGACAAGAAACATGTTGCATGGGCTCGGCTAAGTGGAGAGAGGAAACATGTTGTATGGGCTCGGCTAAGTGATGAAGAAGAAACATGTTGTATGGGCTCGGCTAAGTGATGAAGAAGAAGCATGTTGTATGGGCTCGGCTAAGTGGAGAGGAAACATGTTGCATGGGCTCGGCTAAGTGGAGAGAGGAAACATGTTGCATGGGCTCTGTTAACTGGAGACAAGAAACATGTTGCATGGGCTCGGCTAAGTGGAGAGAGGAAACATGTTGTATGGGCTCGGCTAAGTGATGAAGAAGAAACATGTTGTATGGGCTCGGCTGAGTGGAGAGAGGAAACATGTTGCATAGGCTCTGCTAAGTGGCGACAGGAAACATGTTGTATGGGCTCGGCTAAGTGGAGAGAGAAACATGTTGCATGGGTCGGCTGAGTGGAAGGAAGAAATATGTTGCATATGTCGGCTGAGTGGAGGGAAGAAATATGTTGCATAGGTCGGCTGAGTGGAGGGAAGAAATATGTTGCATAGGTCGGCTGAGTGGAGGGAAGAAATATGTTGCATAGGTCGGCTGAGTGGAGAGAGGAAACATGTTGCATAGGCTCTGCTAAGTGGAGACAGGAAACATGTTGGATAGACTCTGCTAAGTGGAGAGAAGAAACATGTTGGATAGGCTCGGCTAAGTGGAGAGAGGAAACATGTTGCATGGGCTCTGCTAAGTGGAGACAGGAAACATGTTGCATGGGTTCTGCTAAGTGGAGAGAGGAAACATGTTGCATGGGTTCTGCTAAGTGGAGACAGGAAAGATGTTGCATGGGTTCTGCTAAGTGGAGAGAGGAAACATGTTGCATGGGTTCTGCTAAGTGGAGACAGGAAACATGTTGCATGGGTTCTGCTAAGTGGAGAGAGGAAACATGTTGCATGGGTTCTGCTAAGTGGAGAGAGGAAACATGTTGCATGGGTTCTGCTAAGTGGAGAGAGGAAACATGTTGCATGGGTTCTGCTAAGTGGAGACAGGAAACATGTTGGATAGGCTCTGCTAAGTGGAGAGAGGAAACATGTTGGATAGGCTCGGCTAAGTGGAGAGAGGAAACATGTTGTATGGGCTCTGCTAAGTGGAGACAGGAAACATGTTGGATAGGCTCTGCTAAGTGGAGAGAGGAAACATGTTGCATGGGTTCTGCTAAGTGGAGAGAGGAAACATAATGTATGGGCTCTGCTAAGTGGAGGGGAAACATGTTGCATGGGCTCGGCTAAGTGATGAAGAAGAAACATGTTGTATGGGCTCGGCTAAGTGATGAAGAAAAAACATGTTGTATGGGCTCTGCTAAGTGGAGAGAAGAAATATGTTGCATGGCCTCGGCTGAGTGGAGAGAGGAAACATGTTGCATGGGCTCGGCTAACTGTAGAGAGGAAACATGTTGCATGGGTTCTGCTAAGTGGAGAGAGGAAACATGTTGCATGGTTTCTGCTAAGTGGAGACAGGAAACATGTTGGATAGGCTCTGCTAAGTGGAGAGAGGAAACATGTTGGATAGGCTCGGCTAAGTGGAGAGAGGAAACATGTTGTATGGGCTCTGCTAAGTGGAGACAGGAAACATGTTGGATAGGCTCTGCTAAGTGGAGAGAGGAAACATATTGGATAGGCTCGGCTAAGTGGAGAGAGGAAACATGTTGCATGGGTTCTGCTAAGTGGAGAAAGGAAACATGTTGGATGGGTTCTGCTAAGTGGAGACAGGAAACATGTTGCATGGGTTCTGCTAAGTGGAGAGAGGAAACATGTTGCATGGGTTCTGCTAAGTGGAGACAGGAAAGATGTTGCATGGGTTCTGCTAAGTGGAGAGAGGAAACATGTTGCATGGGTTCTGCTAAGTGGAGAGAGGAAGCATGTTGCATGGGTTCTGCTAAGTGGAGAGAGGAAACATGTTGCATGGGTTCTGCTAAGTGGAGACAGGAAACATGTTGCATGGGTTCTGCTAAGTGGAGAGAGGAAACATGTTGCATGGGTTCTGCTAAGTGGAGACAGGAAACATGTTGGATAGGCTCTGCTAAGTGGAGAGAGGAAACATGTTGGATAGGCTCGGCTAAGTGGAGAGAGGAAACATGTTGCATGGGTTCTGCTAAGTGGAGACAGGAAACATGTTGCATGGGTTCTGCTAAGTGGAGAGAGGAAACATGTTGCATGGGTTCTGCTAAGTGGAGAGAGGAAACATGTTGTATGGGCTCTGCTAAGTGGAGACAGGAAACATGTTGGATAGGCTCTGCTAAGTGGAGAGAGGAAACATGTTGGATAGGCTCGGCTAAGTGGAGAGAGGAAACATGTTGCATGGGCTCTGCTAAGTGGAGACAGGAAACATGTTGTATGGGCTCGGCTAAGTGGAGAGAGAAACATGTTGCATGGGTCGGCTGAGTGGAAGGAAGAAATATGTTGCATAGGTCGGCTGAGTGGAGGGAAGAAATATGTTGCATAGGTCGGCTGAGTGGAGAGAGGAAACATGTTGCATAGGCTCTGCTAAGTGGAGACAGGAAACATGTTGGATAGTCTCTGCTAAGTGGAGAGAAGAAACATGTTGGATAGGCTCGGCTAAGTGGAGAGAGGAAACATGTTGCATGGGCTCTGCTAAGTGGAGACAGGAAACATGTTGCATGGGTTCTGCTAAGTGGAGAGAGGAAACATGTTGCATGGGTTCTGCTAAGTGGAGACAGGAAAGATGTTGCATGGGTTCTGCTAAGTGGAGAGAGGAAACATGTTGCATGGGTTCTGCTAAGTGGAGACAGGAAACATGTTGGATAGGCTCTGCTAAGTGGAGAGAGGAAACATGTTGATGGGCTCGGCTAAGTGGAGAGAGGAAACATGTTGTATGGGCTCTGCTAAGTGGAGACAGGAAACATGTTGGATAGGCTCTGCTAAGTGGAGAGAGGAAACATGTTGGATAGGCTCGGCTAAGTGGAGAGAGGAAACATGTTGCATGGGCTCTGCTAAGTGGAGACAGGAAACATGTTGTATGGGCTTGGCTAAGTGGAGAGAGAAACATGTTGGATAGGCTCGGCTAAGTGGAGAGAGGAAACATGTTGTATGGGCTTGGCTAAGTGGAGAGGTGAAACATGTTGCATGGGCTCTGTTAAGTGGAGAGAGGAAACATGTTGCATGGGCTCTGCTAAGTGGAGAGAGGAAACATGTTGCATGGGCTCGGCTAAGTGGAGAGAGGAAACATGTTGCATGGGCTCTGCTAAGTGGAGAGAAAACATGTTGCATGGGCTCGGCTAAGTGGAGAGAGGAAATATGTTGCATGGGCTCTGTTAACTGGAGACAAGAAACATGTTGCATGGGCTCGGCTAAGTGGAGAGAGGAAACATGTTGTATGGGCTCGGCTAAGTGATGAAGAAGAAACATGTTGTATGGGCTCGGCTAAGTGGAAGAAGAAGCATGTTGTATGGGCTCGGCTAAGTGGAGAGGAAACATGTTGCATGGGCTCTGTTAACTGGAGACAAGAAACATGTTGCATGGGCTCGGCTAAGTGGAGAGAGGAAACATGTTGTATGGGCTCGGCTAAGTGATGAAGAAGAAACATGTTGTATGGGCTCGGCTGAGTGGAGAGAGGAAACATGTTGCATAGGCTCTGCTAAGTGGCGACAGGAAACATGTTGGATAGACTCTGCTAAGTGGAGAGAAGAAACATGTTGGATGGGCTCGGCTAAGTGGAGAGAGGAAACATGTTGCATGGGCTCTGCTAAGTGGAGACAGGAAACATGTTGCATGGGTTCTGCTAAGTGGAGACAGGAAACATGTTGCATAGACTCTGCTAAGTGGAGAGAAGAAACATGTTGGATAGGCTCGGCTAAGTGGAGACAGGAAACATGTTGGATAGACTCTGCTAAGTGGAGAGAAGAAACATGTTGGATAGGCTCGGCTAAGTGGAGAGAGGAAACATGTTGCATGGGCTCTGCTAAGTGGAGACAGGAAACATGTTGCATGGGTTCTGCTAAGTGGAGACAGGAAATATGTTGGATGGGTTCTGCTAAGTGGAGACAGGAAACATGTTGCAAGTGTTCTGCTAAGTGGAGAGAGGAAACATGTTGCATGGGTTCTGCTAAGTGGAGACAGGAAAGATGTTGCATGGGTTCTGCTAAGTGGAGAGAGGAAACATGTTGCATGGGTTCTGCTAAGTGGAGACAGGAAACATGTTGCATGGGTTCTGCTAAGTGGAGAGAGGAAACATGTTGCATGGGTTCTGCTAAGTGGAGAGAGGAAACATGTTGCATGGGTTCTGCTAAGTGGAGAGAGGAAACATGTTGTATGGGCTCTGCTAAGTGGAGGGGAAACATGTTGCATGGGCTCGGCTAAGTGATGAGAAGAAACATGTTGTATGGGCTCGGCTAAGTGATGAAGAAAAAACATGTTGTATGGGCTCTGCTAAGTGGAGAGAAGAAATATGTTGCATGGCCTCGGCTGAGTGGAGAGAGGAAACATGTTGCATGGGCTCGGCTAACTGTAGAGAGGAAACATGTTGCATGGGTTCTGCTAAGTGGAGAGAGGAAACATGTTGCATGGGTTCTGCTAAGTGGAGACAGGAAACATGTTGGATAGGCTCTGCTAAGTGGAGAGAGGAAACATGTTGGATAGGCTCGGCTAAGTGGAGAGAGGAAACATGTTGTATGGGCTCTGCTAAGTGGAGACAGGAAACATGTTGGATAGGCTCTGCTAAGTGGAGAGAGGAAACATGTTGGATAGGCTCGGCTAAGTGGAGAGAGGAAACATGTTGCATGGGCTCTGCTAAGTGGAGACAGGAAACATGTTGTATGGGCTCGGCTAAGTGGAGAGAGAAACATGTTGCATGGGTCGGCTGAGTGGAAGGAAGAAATATGTTGCATAGGTCGGCTGAGTGGAGGGAAGAAATATGTTGCATAGGTCGGCTGAGTGGAGGGAAGAAATATGTTGCATAGGTCGGCTGAGTGGAGGGAAGAAATATGTTGCATAGGTCGGCTGAGTGGAGAGAGGAAACATGTTGCATAGGCTCTGCTAAGTGGAGACAGGAAACATGTTGGATAGACTCTGCTAAGTGGAGAGAAGAAACATGTTGGATAGGCTCGGCTAAGTGGAGAGAGGAAACATGTTGCATGGGCTCTGCTAAGTGGAGACAGGAAACATGTTGCATGGGTTCTGCTAAGTGGAGAGAGGAAACATGTTGCATGGGTTCTGCTAAGTGGAGACAGGAAAGATGTTGCATGGGTTCTGCTAAGTGGAGAGAGGAAACATGTTGCATGGGTTCTGCTAAGTGGAGACAGGAAACATGTTGCATGGGTTCTGCTAAGTGGAGAGAGGAAACATGTTGCATGGGTTCTGCTAAGTGGAGAGAGGAAACATGTTGCATGGGTTCTGCTAAGTGGAGAGAGGAAACATGTTGCATGGGTTCTGCTAAGTGGAGACAGGAAACATGTTGGATAGGCTCTGCTAAGTGGAGAGAGGAAACATGTTGGATAGGCTCGGCTAAGTGGAGAGAGGAAACATGTTGTATGGGCTCTGCTAAGTGGAGACAGGAAACATGTTGGATAGGCTCTGCTAAGTGGAGAGAGGAAACATGTTGCATGGGTTCTGCTAAGTGGAGAGAGGAAACATGTTGTATGGGCTCTGCTAAGTGGAGGGGAAACATGTTGCATGGCTCGGCTAAGTGATGAAGAAGAAACATGTTGTATGGGCTCGGCTAAGTGATGAAGAAAAAACATGTTGTATGGGCTCTGCTAAGTGGAGAGAAGAAATATGTTGCATGGCCTCGGCTAAGTGGAGAGAGGAAACATGTTGCATGGGCTCGGCTAACTGTAGAGAGGAAACATGTTGCATGGGTTCTGCTAAGTGGAGAGAGGAAACATGTTGCATGGGTTCTGCTAAGTGGAGACAGGAAACATGTTGGATAGGCTCTGCTAAGTGGAGAGAGGAAACATGTTGGATAGGCTCGGCTAAGTGGAGAGAGGAAACATGTTGTATGGGCTCTGCTAAGTGGAGACAGGAAACATGTTGGATAGGCTCTGCTAAGTGGAGAGAGGAAACATATTGGATAGGCTCGGCTAAGTGGAGAGAGGAAACATGTTGCATGGGTTCTGCTAAGTGGAGAAAGGAAACATGTTGGATGGGTTCTGCTAAGTGGAGACAGGAAACATGTTGCATGGGTTCTGCTAAGTGGAGAGAGGAAACATGTTGCATGGGTTCTGCTAAGTGGAGACAGGAAAGATGTTGCATGGGTTCTGCTAAGTGGAGAGAGGAAACATGTTGCATGGGTTCTGCTAAGTGGAGAGAGGAAACATGTTGCATGGGTTCTGCTAAGTGGAGAGAGGAAACATGTTGCATGGGTTCTGCTAAGTGGAGAGAGGAAACATGTTGCATGGGTTCTGCTAAGTGGAGAGAGGAAACATGTTGCATGGGTTCTGCTAAGTGGAGAGAGGAAACATGTTGGATAGGCTCTGCTAAGTGGAGAGAGGAAACATGTTGGATAGGCTCGGCTAAGTGGAGAGAGGAAACATGTTGCATGGGTTCTGCTAAGTGGAGACAGGAAACATGTTGCATGGGTTCTGCTAAGTGGAGAGAGGAAACATGTTGCATGGGTTCTGCTAAGTGGAGAGAGGAAACATGTTGTATGGGCTCTGCTAAGTGGAGACAGGAAACATGTTGGATAGGCTCTGCTAAGTGGAGAGAGGAAACATGTTGGATAGGCTCGGCTAAGTGGAGAGAGGAAACATGTTGCATGGGCTCTGCTAAGTGGAGACAGGAAACATGTTGTATGGGCTCGGCTAAGTGGAGAGAGAAACATGTTGCATGGGTCGGCTGAGTGGAAGGAAGAAATATGTTGCATAGGTCGGCTGAGTGGAGGGAAGAAATATGTTGCATAGGTCGGCTGAGTGGAGGAAGAAATATGTTGCATATGTCGGCTGAGTGGAGGGAAGAAATATGTTGCATAGGTCGGCTGAGTGGAGAGAGGAAACATGTTGCATAGGCTCTGCTAAGTGGAGACAGGAAACATGTTGGATAGTCTCTGCTAAGTGGAGAGAAGAAACATGTTGGATAGGCTCGGCTAAGTGGAGAGAGGAAACATGTTGCATGGGCTCTGCTAAGTGGAGACAGGAAACATGTTGCATGGGTTCTGCTAAGTGGAGAGAGGAAACATGTTGCATGGGTTCTGCTAAGTGGAGACAGAAAGATGTTGCATGGGTTCTGCTAAGTGGAGAGAGGAAACATGTTGCATGGGTTCTGCTAAGTGGAGACAGGAAACATGTTGCATGGGTTCTGCTAAGTGGAGAGAGGAAACATGTTGCATGGGTTCTGCTAAGTGGAGAGAGGAAACATGTTGCATGGGTTCTGCTAAGTGGAGAGAGGAAACATGTTGCATGGGTTCTGCTAAGTGGAGACAGGAAACATGTTGGATAGGCTCTGCTAAGTGGAGAGAGGAAACATGTTGGATAGGCTCGGCTAAGTGGAGAGAGGAAACATGTTGTATGGGCTCTGCTAAGTGGAGACAGGAAACATGTTGGATAGGCTCTGCTAAGTGGAGAGAGGAAACATGTTGGATAGGCTCGGCTAAGTGGAGAGAGGAAACATGTTGCATGGGCTCTGCTAAGTGAAGACAGGAAACATGTTGTATGGGCTCGGCTAAGTGGAGAGAGAAACATGTTGGATAGGCTCGGCTAAGTGGAGAGAGGAAACATGTTGTATGGGCTTGGCTAAGTGGAGAGGTGAAACATGTTGCATGGGCTCTGTTAAGTGGAGAGAGGAAACATGTTGCATGGGCTCGGCTAAGTGGAGAGAGGAAACATGTTGCATGGGCTCGGCTAAGTGGAGAGAGGAAACATGTTGCATGGGCTCTGCTAAGTGGAGAGGAAACATGTTGCATGGGCTCGGCTAAGTGGAGAGAGGAAATATGTTGCATGGGCTCTGTTAACTGGAGACAAGAAACATGTTGCATGGGCTCGGCTAAGTGGAGAGAGGAAACATGTTGTATGGGCTCGGCTAAGTGATGAAGAAGAAACATGTTGTATGGGCTCGGCTAAGTGATGAAGAAGAAGCATGTTGTATGGGCTCGGCTAAGTGGAGAGGAAACATGTTGCATGGGCTCGGCTAAGTGGAGAGAGGAAACATGTTGCATGGGCTCTGTTAACTGGAGACAAGAAACATGTTGCATGGGCTCGGCTAAGTGGAGAGAGGAAACATGTTGTATGGGCTCGGCTAAGTGATGAAGAAGAAACATGTTGTATGGGCTCGGCTGAGTGGAGAGAGGAAACATGTTGCATAGGCTCTGCTAAGTGGCGACAGGAAACATGTTGTATGGGCTCGGCTAAGTGGAGAGAGAAACATGTTGCATGGGTCGGCTGAGTGGAGGAAGAAATATGTTGCATAGGTCGGCTGAGTGGAGGGAAGAAATATGTTGCATAGGTCGGCTGAGTGGAGGGAAGAAATATGTTGCATAGGTCGGCTGAGTGGAGGGAAGAAATATGTTGCATAGGTCGGCTGAGTGGAGAGAGGAAACATGTTGCATAGGCTCTGCTAAGTGGAGACAGGAAACATGTTGGATAGACTCTGCTAAGTGGAGAGAAGAAACATGTTGGATAGGCTCGGCTAAGTGGAGAGAGGAAACATGTTGCATGGGCTCTGCTAAGTGGAGACAGGAAACATGTTGCATGGGTTCTGCTAAGTGGAGAGAGGAAACATGTTGCATGGGTTCTGCTAAGTGGAGACAGGAAAGATGTTGCATGGGTTCTGCTAAGTGGAGAGAGGAAACATGTTGCATGGGTTCTGCTAAGTGGAGACAGGAAACATGTTGCATGGGTTCTGCTAAGTGGAGAGAGGAAACATGTTGCATGGGTTCTGCTAAGTGGAGAGAGGAAACATGTTGCATGGGTTCTGCTAAGTGGAGAGAGGAAACATGTTGCATGGGTTCTGCTAAGTGGAGACAGGAAACATGTTGGATAGGCTCTGCTAAGTGGAGAGAGGAAACATGTTGGATAGGCTCGGCTAAGTGGAGAGAGGAAACATGTTGTATGGGCTCTGCTAAGTGGAGACAGGAAACATGTTGGATAGGCTCTGCTAAGTGGAGAGAGGAAACATGTTGCATGGGTTCTGCTAAGTGGAGAGAGGAAACATGTTGTATGGGCTCTGCTAAGTGGAGGGGAAACATGTTGCATGGGCTCGGCTAAGTGATGAGAAGAAACATGTTGTATGGGCTCGGCTAAGTGATGAAGAAAAAACATGTTGTATGGGCTCTGCTAAGTGGAGAGAAGAAATATGTTGCATGGCCTCGGCTGAGTGGAGAGAGGAAACATGTTGCATGGGCTCGGCTAACTGTAGAGAGGAAACATGTTGCATGGGTTCTGCTAAGTGGAGAGAGGAAACATGTTGCATGGGTTCTGCTAAGTGGAGACAGGAAACATGTTGGATAGGCTCTGCTAAGTGGAGAGAGGAAACATGTTGGATAGGCTCGGCTAAGTGGAGAGAGGAAACATGTTGTATGGGCTCTGCTAAGTGGAGACAGGAAACATGTTGGATAGGCTCTGCTAAGTGGAGAGAGGAAACATTGGATAGGCTCGGCTAAGTGGAGAGAGGAAACATGTTGCATGGGTTCTGCTAAGTGGAGAAAGGAAACATGTTGGATGGGTTCTGCTAAGTGGAGACAGGAAACATGTTGCATGGGTTCTGCTAAGTGGAGAGAGGAAACATGTTGCATGGGTTCTGCTAAGTGGAGACAGGAAAGATGTTGCATGGGTTCTGCTAAGTGGAGAGAGGAAACATGTTGCATGGGTTCTGCTAAGTGGAGAGAGGAAGCATGTTGCATGGGTTCTGCTAAGTGGAGAGAGGAAACATGTTGCATGGGTTCTGCTAAGTGGAGAGAGGAAACATGTTGCATGGGTTCTGCTAAGTGGAGAGAGGAAACATGTTGCATGGGTTCTGCTAAGTGGAGACAGGAAACATGTTGGATAGGCTCAGCTAAGTGGAGAGAGGAAACATGTTGGATAGGCTCGGCTAAGTGGAGAGAGGAAACATGTTGCATGGGTTCTGCTAAGTGGAGACAGGAAACATGTTGCATGGGTTCTGCTAAGTGGAGAGAGGAAACATGTTGCATGGGTTCTGCTAAGTGGAGAGAGGAAACATGTTGTATGGGCTCTGCTAAGTGGAGACAGGAAACATGTTGGATAGGCTCTGCTAAGTGGAGAGAGGAAACATGTTGGATAGGCTCGGCTAAGTGGAGAGAGGAAACATGTTGCATGGGCTCTGCTAAGTGGAGACAGGAAACATGTTGTATGGGCTCGGCTAAGTGGAGAGAGAAACATGTTGCATGGGTCGGCTGAGTGGAAGGAAGAAATATGTTGCATAGGTCGGCTGAGTGGAGGGAAGAAATATGTTGCATAGGTCGGCTGAGTGGAGAGAGGAAACATGTTGCATAGGCTCTGCTAAGTGGAGACAGGAAACATGTTGGATAGTCTCTGCTAAGTGGAAAGAAGAAACATGTTGGATAGGCTCGGCTAAGTGGAGAGAGGAAACATGTTGCATGGGCTCTGCTAAGTGGAGACAGGAAACATGTTGCATGGGTTCTGCTAAGTGGAGAGAGGAAACATGTTGCATGGGTTCTGCTAAGTGGAGACAGGAAAGATGTTGCATGGGTTCTGCTAAGTGGAGAGAGGAAACATGTTGCATGGGTTCTGCTAAGTGGAGACAGGAAACATGTTGCATGGGTTCTGCTAAGTGGAGAGAGGAAACATGTTGCATGGGTTCTGCTAAGTGGAGAGAGGAAACATGTTGCATGGGTTCTGCTAAGTGGAGAGAGGAAACATGTTGCATGGGTTCTGCTAAGTGGAGACAGGAAACATGTTGGATAGGCTCTGCTAAGTGGAGAGAGGAAACATGTTGGATAGGCTCGGCTAAGTGGAGAGAGGAAACATGTTGTATGGGCTCTGCTAAGTGGAGACAGGAAACATGTTGGATAGGCTCTGCTAAGTGGAGAGAGGAAACATGTTGGATAGGCTCGGCTAAGTGGAGAGAGGAAACATGTTGCATGGGCTCTGCTAAGTGAAGACAGGAAACATGTTGTATGGGCTCGGCTAAGTGGAGAGAGAAACATGTTGGATAGGCTCGGCTAAGTGGAGAGAGGAAACATGTTGTATGGGCTTGGCTAAGTGGAGAGGTGAAACATGTTGCATGGGCTCTGTTAAGTGGAGAGAGGAAACATGTTGCATGGGCTCGGCTAAGTGGAGAGAGGAAACATGTTGCATGGGCTCGGCTAAGTGGAGAGAGGAAACATGTTGCATGGGCTCTGCTAAGTGGAGAGGAAACATGTTGCATGGGCTCGGCTAAGTGGAGAGAGGAAATATGTTGCATGGGCTCTGTTAACTGGAGACAAGAAACATGTTGCATGGGCTCGGCTAAGTGGAGAGAGGAAACATGTTGTATGGGCTCGGCTAAGTGATGAAGAAGAAACATGTTGTATGGGCTCGGCTAAGTGATGAAGAAGAAGCATGTTGTATGGGTTCGGCTAAGTGGAGAGGAAACATGTTGCATGGGCTCGGCTAAGTGGAGAGAGGAAACATGTTGCATGGGCTCTGTTAACTGGAGACAAGAAACATGTTGCATGGGCTCGGCTAAGTGGAGAGAGGAAACATGTTGTATGGGCTCGGCTAAGTGATGAAGAAGAAACATGTTGTATGGGCTCGGCTGAGTGGAGAGAGGAAACATGTTGCATAGGCTCTGCTAAGTGGCGACAGGAAACATGTTGGATAGACTCTGCTAAGTGGAGAGAAGAAACATGTTGGATGGGCTCGGCTAAGTGGAGAGAGGAAACATGTTGCATGGGCTCTGCTAAGTGGAGACAGGAAACATGTTGCATGGGTTCTGCTAAGTGGAGACAGGAAACATGTTGGATAGACTCTGCTAAGTGGAGAGAAGAAACATGTTGGATAGGCTCGGCTAAGTGGAGACAGGAAACATGTTGGATAGACTCTGCTAAGTGGAGAGAAGAAACATGTTGGATAGGCTCGGCTAAGTGGAGAGAGGAAACATGTTGTATGGGCTCTGCTAAGTGGAGGGGAAACATGTTGCATGGGCTCGGCTAAGTGATGAAGAAGAAACATGTTGTATGGGCTCGGCTAAGTGATGAGAAAAAACATGTTGTATGGGCTCTGCTAAGTGGAGAGAAGAAATATGTTGCATGGCCTCGGCTGAGTGGAGAGAGGAAACATGTTGCATGGGCTCGGCTAACTGTAGAGAGGAAACATGTTGCATGGGTTCTGCTAAGTGGAGAGAGGAAACATGTTGCATGGGTTCTGCTAAGTGGAGACAGGAAACATGTTGGATAGGCTCTGCTAAGTGGAGAGAGGAAACATGTTGGATAGGCTCGGCTAAGTGGAGAGAGGAAACATGTTGTATGGGCTCTGCTAAGTGGAGAGAGGAAACATGTTGGATAGGCTCTGCTAAGTGGAGAGAGGAAACATATTGGATAGGCTCGGCTAAGTGGAGAGAGGAAACATGTTGCATGGGTTCTGCTAAGTGGAGAAAGGAAACATGTTGGATGGGTTCTGCTAAGTGGAGACAGGAAACATGTTGCATGGGTTCTGCTAAGTGGAGAGAGGAAACATGTTGCATGGGTTCTGCTAAGTGGAGACAGGAAACATGTTGCATGGGTTCTGCTAAGTGGAGAGAGGAAACATGTTGCATGGGTTCTGCTAAGTGGAGAGAGGAAGCATGTTGCATGGGTTCTGCTAAGTGGAGAGAGGAACATGTTGCATGGGTTCTGCTAAGTGGAGAGAGGAAACATGTTGCATGGGTTCTGCTAAGTGGAGAGAGGAAACATGTTGCATGGGTTCTGCTAAGTGGAGACAGGAAACATGTTGGATAGGCTCTGCTAAGTGGAGAGAGGAAACATGTTGGATAGGCTCGGCTAAGTGGAGAGAGGAAACATGTTGCATGGGCTCTGCTAAGTGGAGACAGGAAACATGTTGTATGGGCTCGGCTAAGTGGAGAGAGAAACATGTTGCATGGGCTCTGCTAAGTGGAGACAGGAAACATGTTGTATGGGCTCGGCTAAGTGGAGAGAGAAACATGTTGGATAGGCTCGGCTAAGTGGAGAGAGGAAACATGTTGTATGGGCTTGGCTAAGTGGAGAGGGAAACATGTTGCATGGGCTCTGCTAAGTGGAGAGAGGAAACATGTTGCATGGGCTCGGCTAAGTGGAGAGAGGAAACATGTTGCATGGGCTCGGCTAAGTGGAGAGAGGAAACATGTTGCATGGGCTCTGCTAAGTGGAGAGGAAACATGTTGTATGGGCTCGGCTAAGTGGAGAGAGAAACATGTTGCATGGGTCGGCTGAGTGGAAGGAAGAAATATGTTGTATGGGCTCGGCTAAGTGGAGAGAGAAACATGTTGCATGGGTCGGCTGAGTGGAGGAAGAAATATGTTGCATAGGTCGGCTGAGTGGAGGGAAGAAATATGTTGCATAGGTCGGCTGAGTGGAGGGAAGAAATATGTTGCATAGGTCGGCTGAGTGGAGGGAAGAAATATGTTGCATAGGTCGGCTAAGTGGAGAGAGGAAACATGTTGCATAGGCTCTGCTAAGTGGAGACAGGAAACATGTTGGATAGACTCTGCTAAGTGGAGAGAAGAAACATGTTGGATAGGCTCGGCTAAGTGGAGAGAGGAAACATGTTGCATGGGCTCTGCTAAGTGGAGACAGGAAACATGTTGCATGGGTTCTGCTAAGTGGAGAGAGGAAACATGTTGCATGGGTTCTGCTAAGTGGAGAGAGGAAACATGTTGCATGGGTTCTGCTAAGTGGAGAGAGGAAACATGTTGCATGGGTTCTGCTAAGTGGAGAGAGGAAACATGTTGCATGGGTTCTGCTAAGTGGAGAGAGGAAACATGTTGCATGGGTTCTGCTAAGTGGAGACAGGAAACATGTTGGATAGGCTCTGCTAAGTGGAGAGAGGAAACATGTTGGATAGGCTCGGCTAAGTGGAGAGAGGAAACATGTTGTATGGGCTCTGCTAAGTGGAGACAGGAAACATGTTGGATAGGCTCTGCTAAGTGGAGAGAGGAAACATGTTGGATAGGCTCGGCTAAGTGGAGAGAGGAAACATGTTGCATGGGCTCTGCTAAGTGGAGACAGGAAACATGTTGTATGGGCTCGGCTAAGTGGAGAGAGAAACATGTTGGATAGGCTCGGCTAAGTGGAGAGAGGAAACATGTTGTATGGGCTTGGCTAAGTGGAGAGGTGAAACATGTTGCATGGGCTCTGTTAAGTGGAGAGAGGAAACATGTTGCATGGGCTCGGCTAAGTGGAGAGAGGAAACATGTTGCATGGGCTCGGCTAAGTGGAGAGAGGAAACATGTTGCATGGGCTCTGCTAAGTGGAGAGGAAACATGTTGCATGGGCTCGGCTAAGTGGAGAGAGGAAATATGTTGCATGGGCTCTGTTAACTGGAGACAAGAAACATGTTGCATGGGCTCGGCTAAGTGGAGAGAGGAAACATGTTGTATGGGCTCGGCTAAGTGATGAAGAAGAAACATGTTGTATGGGCTCGGCTAAGTGATGAAGAAGAAGCATGTTGTATGGGCTCGGATAAGTGGAGAGGAAACATGTTGCATGGGCTCGGCTAAGTGGAGAGAGGAAACATGTTGCATGGGCTCTGTTAACTGGAGACAAGAAACATGTTGCATGGGCTCGGCTAAGTGGAGAGAGGAAACATGTTGTATGGGCTCGGCTAAGTGATGAAGAAGAAACATGTTGTATGGGCTCGGCTGAGTGGAGAGAGGAAACATGTTGCATGGGCTCTGCTAAGTGGAGACAGGAAACATGTTGCATGGGTTCTGCTAAGTGGAGACAGGAAACATGTTGGATAGACTCTGCTAAGTGGAGAGAAGAAACATGTTGGATAGGCTCGGCTAAGTGGAGACAGGAAACATGTTGGATAGACTCTGCTAAGTGGAGAGAAGAAACATGTTGGATAGGCTCGGCTAAGTGGAGAGAGGAAACATGTTGTATGGGCTCTGCTAAGTGGAGGGGAAACATGTTGCATGGGCTCGGCTAAGTGATGAAGAAGAAACATGTTGTATGGGCTCGGCTAAGTGATGAAGAAAAAACATGTTGTATGGGCTCTGCTAAGTGGAGAGAAGAAATATGTTGCATGGCCTCGGCTGAGTGGAGAGAGGAAACATGTTGCATGGGCTCGGCTAAGTGTAGAGAGGAAACATGTTGCATGGGTTCTGCTAAGTGGAGACAGGAAACATGTTGCATGGGTTCTGCTAAGTGGAGACAGGAAACATGTTGGATAGGCTCTGCTAAGTGGAGAGAGGAAACATGTTGGATAGGCTCGGCTAAGTGGAGAGAGGAAACATGTTGTATGGGCTCTGCTAAGTGGAGAGAGGAAACATGTTGCATGGGTTCTGCTAAGTGGAGAGAGGAAACATGTTGCATGGGTTCTGCTAAGTGGAGACAGGAAACATGTTGGATAGGCTCTGCTAAGTGGAGAGAGGAAACATGTTGGATAGGCTCGGCTAAGTGGAGAGAGGAAACATGTTGTATGGGCTCTGCTAAGTGGAGACAGGAAACATGTTGGATAGGCTCTGCTAAGTGGAGACAGGAAACATGTTGGATAGGCTCTGCTAAGTGGAGAGAGGAAACATGTTGGATAGGCTCGGCTAAGTGGAGAGAGGAAACATGTTGCATGGGCTCTGCTAAGTGGAGACAGGAAACATGTTGTATGGGCTCGGCTAAGTGGAGAGAGAAACATGTTGGATAGGCTCGGCTAAGTGGAGAGAGGAAACATGTTGTATGGGCTTGGCTAAGTGGAGAGGTGAAACATGTTGCATGGGCTCTGTTAAGTGGAGAGAGGAAACATGTTGCATGGGCTCGGCTAAGTGGAGAGAGGAAACATGTTGCATGGGCTCGGCTAAGTGGAGAGAGGAAACATGTTGCATGGGCTCTGCTAAGTGGAGAGGAAACATGTTGCATGGGCTCGGCTAAGTGGAGAGAGGAAATATGTTGCATGGGCTCTGTTAACTGGAGACAAGAAACATGTTGCATGGGCTCGGCTAAGTGGAGAGAGGAAACATGTTGTATGGGCTCGGCTAAGTGATGAAGAAGAAACATGTTGTATGGGCTCGGCTAAGTGATGAAGAAGAAGCATGTTGTATGGGCTCGGCTAAGTGGAGAGGAAACATGTTGCATGGGCTCGGCTAAGTGGAGAGAGGAAACATGTTGCATGGGCTCTGTTAACTGGAGACAAGAAACATGTTGCATGGGCTCGGCTAAGTGGAGAGAGGAAACATGTTGTATGGGCTCGGCTAAGTGATGAAGAAGAAACATGTTGTATGGGCTCGGCTGAGTGGAGAGAGGAAACATGTTGCATGGGCTCTGCTAAGTGGAGACAGGAAACATGTTGCATGGGTTCTGCTAAGTGGAGACAGGAAACATGTTGGATAGACTCTGCTAAGTGGAGAGAAGAAACATGTTGGATAGGCTCGGCTAAGTGGAGACAGGAAACATGTTGGATAGACTCTGCTAAGTGGAGAGAAGAAACATGTTGGATAGGCTCGGCTAAGTGGAGAGAGGAAACATGTTGTATGGGCTCTGCTAAGTGGAGGGGAAACATGTTGCATGGGCTCGGCTAAGTGATGAAGAAGAAACATGTTGTATGGGCTCGGCTAAGTGATGAAGAAAAAACATGTTGTATGGGCTCTGCTAAGTGGAGAGAAGAAATATGTTGCATGGCCTCGGCTGAGTGGAGAGAGGAAACATGTTGCATGGGCTCGGCTAACTGTAGAGAGGAAACATGTTGCATGGGTTCTGCTAAGTGGAGACAGGAAACATGTTGCATGGGTTCTGCTAAGTGGAGACAGGAAACATGTTGGATAGGCTCTGCTAAGTGGAGAGAGGAAACATGTTGGATAGGCTCGGCTAAGTGGAGAGAGGAAACATGTTGTATGGGCTCTGCTAAGTGGAGAGAGGAAACATGTTGCATGGGTTCTGCTAAGTGGAGAAAGGAAACATGTTGGATGGGTTCTGCTAAGTGGAGACAGGAAACATGTTGCATGGGTTCTGCTAAGTGGAGAGAGGAAACATGTTGCATGGTTCTGCTAAGTGGAGACAGGAAAGATGTTGCATGGGTTCTGCTAAGTGGAGAGAGGAAACATGTTGCATGGGTTCTGCTAAGTGGAGAGAGGAAGCATGTTGCATGGGTTCTGCTAAGTGGAGAGAGGAAACATGTTGCATGGGTTCTGCTAAGTGGAGACAGGAAAGATGTTGCATGGGTTCTGCTAAGTGGAGAGAGGAAACATGTTGCATGGGTTCTGCTAAGTGGAGAGAGGAACATGTTGCATGGGTTCTGCTAAGTGGAGAGAGGAAACATGTTGCGTGGGTTCTGCTAAGTGGAGAGAGGAAACATGTTGCATGGGTTCTGCTAAGTGGAGAGAGGAAACATGTTGCATGGGTTCTGCTAAGTGGAGACAGGAAACATGTTGGATAGGCTCTGCTAAGTGGAGAGAGGAAACATGTTGGATAGGCTCGGCTAAGTGGAGAGAGGAAACATGTTGCATGGGTTCTGCTAAGTGGAGACAGGAAACATGTTGCATGGGTTCTGCTAAGTGGAGAGAGGAAACATGTTGCATGGGTTCTGCTAAGTGGAGACAGGAAACATGTTGTATGGGCTCTGCTAAGTGGAGACAGGAAACATGTTGGATAGGCTCTGCTAAGTGGAGAGAGGAAACATGTTGGATAGGCTCGGCTAAGTGGAGAGAGGAAACATGTTGCATGGGCTCTGCTAAGTGGAGACAGGAAACATGTTGCATGGGTCGGCTAAGTGGAGAGAGAAACATGTTGCATGGGTCGGCTGAGTGGAAGGAAGAAATATGTTGCATAGGTCGGCTGAGTGGAGGGAAGAAATATGTTGCATAGGTCGGCTGAGTGGAGGGAAGAAATATGTTGCATAGGTCGGCTGAGTGGAGGGAAGAAATATGTTGCATAGGTCGGCTGAGTGGAGAGAGGAAACATGTTGCATATGCTCTGCTAAGTGGAGACAGGAAACATGTTGGATAGACTCTGCTAAGTGGAGAGAAGAAACATGTTGGATAGGCTCGGCTAAGTGGAGAGAGGAAACATGTTGCATGGGCTCTGCTAAGTGGAGACAGGAAACATGTTGCATGGGTTCTGCTAAGTGGAGAGAGGAAACATGTTGCATGGGTTCTGCTAAGTGGAGACAGGAAAGATGTTGCATGGGTTCTGCTAAGTGGAGAGAGGAAACATGTTGCATGGGTTCTGCTAAGTGGAGAGAGGAAACATGTTGCATGGGTTCTGCTAAGTGGAGAGAGGAAACATGTTGCATGGGTTCTGCTAAGTGGAGAGAGGAAACATGTTGCATGGGTTCTGCTAAGTGGAGACAGGAAACATGTTGGATAGGCTCTGCTAAGTGGAGAGAGGAAACATGTTGGATAGGCTCGGCTAAGTGGAGAGAGGAAACATGTTGTATGGGCTCTGCTAAGTGGAGACAGGAAACATGTTGGATAGGCTCTGCTAAGTGGAGAGAGGAAACATGTTGGATAGGCTCGGCTAAGTGGAGAGAGGAAACATGTTGCATGGGCTCTGCTAAGTGGAGACAGGAAACATGTTGTATGGGCTCGGCTAAGTGGAGAGAGAAACATGTTGGATAGGCTCGGCTAAGTGGAGAGAGGAAACATGTTGTATGGGCTTGGCTAAGTGGAGAGGTGAAACATGTTGCATGGGCTCTGTTAAGTGGAGAGAGGAAACATGTTGCATGGGCTCGGCTAAGTGATGAAGAAGAAACATGTTGTATGGGCTCGGCTAAGTGATGAAGAAGAAGCATGTTGTATGGGCTCGGCTAAGTGGAGTGGAAACATGTTGCATGGGCTCGGCTAAGTGGAGAGAGGAAACATGTTGCATGGGCTCTGTTAACTGGAGACAAGAAACATGTTGCATGGGCTCGGCTAAGTGGAGAGAGGAAACATGTTGTATGGGCTCGGCTAAGTGATGAAGAAGAAACATGTTGTATGGGCTCGGCTGAGTGGAGAGAGGAAACATGTTGCATAGGCTCTGCTAAGTGGCGACAGGAAACATGTTGGATAGACTCTGCTAAGTGGAGAGAAGAAACATGTTGGATGGGCTCGGCTAAGTGGAGAGAGGAAACATGTTGCATGGGCTCTGCTAAGTGGAGACAGGAAACATGTTGCATGGGTTCTGCTAAGTGGAGACAGGAAACATGTTGGATAGACTCTGCTAAGTGGAGAGAAGAAACATGTTGGATAGGCTCGGCTAAGTGGAGACAGGAAACATGTTGGATAGACTCTGCTAAGTGGAGAGAAGAAACATGTTGGATAGGCTCGGCTAAGTGGAGAGAGGAAACATGTTGTATGGGCTCTGCTAAGTGGAGGGGAAACATGTTGCATGGGCTCGGCTAAGTGATGAAGAAGAAACATGTTGTATGGGCTCGGCTAAGTGATGAAGAAAAACATGTTGTATGGGCTCTGCTAAGTGGAGAGAAGAAATATGTTGCATGGCCTCGGCTGAGTGGAGAGAGGAAACATGTTGCATGGGCTCGGCTAACTGTAGAGAGGAAACATGTTGCATGGGTTCTGCTAAGTGGAGAGAGGAAACATGTTGCATGGGTTCTGCTAAGTGGAGACAGGAAACATGTTGGATAGGCTCTGCTAAGTGGAGAGAGGAAACATGTTGGATAGGCTTGGCTAAGTGGAGAGAGGAAACACGTTGTATGGGCTCTGCTTAGTGGAGAGAGGAAACATGTTGGATAGGCTCGGCTAAGTGGAGAGAGGAAACATGTTGCATGGGTTCTGCTAAGTGGAGAAAGGAAACATGTTGGATGGGTTCTGCTAAGTGGAGACAGGAAACATGTTGCATGGGTTCTGCTAAGTGGAGAGAGGAAACATGTTGCATGGGTTCTGCTAAGTGGAGACAGGAAAGATGTTGCATGGGTTCTGCTAAGTGGAGAGAGGAAACATGTTGCATGGGTTCTGCTAAGTGGAGAGAGGAAGCATGTTGCATGGGTTCTGCTAAGTGGAGAGAGGAAACATGTTGCATGGGTTCTGCTAAGTGGAGAGAGGAAACATGTTGCATGGGTTCTGCTAAGTGGAGAGAGGAAACATGTTGCATGGGTTCTGCTAAGTGGAGACAGGAAACATGTTGGATAGGCTCTGCTAAGTGGAGAGAGGAAACATGTTGGATAGGCTCTGCTAAGTGGAGAGAGGAAACATGTTGTATGGGCTCTGCTAAGTGGAGACAGGAAACATGTTGGATAGGCTCTGCTAAGTGGAGAGAGGAAACATGTTGGATAGGCTCGGCTAAGTTGAGAGAGGAAACATGTTGCATGGGCTCTGCTAAGTGGAGACAGGAAACATGTTGTATGGGCTCGGCTAATTGGAGAGAGAAACATGTTGCATGGGTCGGCTGAGTGGAAGGAAGAAATATGTTGCATAGGTCGGCTGAGTGGAGGGAAGAAATATGTTGCATAGGTCGGCTGAGTGGAGGGAAGAAATATGTTGCATAGGTCGGCTGAGTGGAGGGAAGAAATATGTTGCATAGGTCGGCTGAGTGGAGAGAGGAAACATGTTGCATAGGCTCTGCTAAGTGGAGACAGGAAACATGTTGGATAGGCTCGGCTAAGTGGAGAGAAGAAACATGTTGGATAGGCTCGGCTAAGTGGAGAGAGGAAACATGTTGCATGGGCTCTGCTAAGTGGAGACAGGAAACATGTTGCATGGGTTCTGCTAAGTGGAGAGAGGAAACATGTTGCATGGGTTCTGCTAAGTGGAGACAGGAAAGATGTTGCATGGGTTCTGCTAAGTGGAGAGAGGAAACATGTTGCATGGGTTCTGCTAAGTGGAGACAGGAAACATGTTGGATAGACTCTGCTAAGTGGAGAGAGGAAACATGTTGGATAGGCTCGGCTAAGTGGAGAGAGGAAACATGTTGCATGGGCTCTGCTAAGTGGAGACAGGAAACATGTTGCATGGGTTCTGCTAAGTGGAGACAGGAAACATGTTGGATAGACTCTGCTAAGTGGAGAGAAGAAACATGTTGGATAGGCTCGGCTAAGTGGAGACAGGAAACATGTTGGATAGACTCTGCTAAGTGGAGAGAAGAAACATGTTGGATAGGCTCGGCTAAGTGGAGAGAGGAAACATGTTGCATGGGCTCTGCTAAGTGGAGACAGGAAACATGTTGCATGGGTTCTGCTAAGTGGAGACAGGAAACATGTTGGATGGGTTCTGCTAAGTGGAGACAGGAAACATGTTGCAAGGGTTCTGCTAAGTGGAGAGAGGAAACATGTTGCATGGGTTCTGCTAAGTGGAGACAGGAAAGATGTTGCATGGGTTCTGCTAAGTGGAGAGAGGAAACATGTTGCATGGGTTCTGCTAAGTGGAGACAGGAAACATGTTGCATGGGTTCTGCTAAGTGGAGAGAGGAAACATGTTGCATGGGTTCTGCTAAGTGGAGAGAGGAAACATGTTGCATGGGTTCTGCTAAGTGGAGACAGGAAACATGTTGCATGGGTTCTGCTAAGTGGAGACAGGAAACATGTTGGATAGGCTCTGCTAAGTGGAGAGAGGAAACATGTTGGATAGGCTCGGCTAAGTGGAGAGAGGAAACATGTTGTATGGGCTCTGCTAAGTGGAGACAGGAAACATGTTGGATAGGCTCTGCTAAGTGGAGAGAGGAAACATGTTGGATAGGCTCGGCTAAGTGGAGAGAGGAAACATGTTGCATGGGCTCTGCTAAGTGGAGACAGGAAACATGTTGTATGGGCTCTGTTAAGTGGAGAGAGGAAACATGTTGCATGGGCTCGGCTAAGTGGAGAGAGGAAACATGTTGCATGGGCTCGGCTAAGTGGAGAGAGGAAACATGTTGCATGGGCTCTGCTAAGTGGAGAGGAAACATGTTGCATGGGCTCGGCTAAGTGGAGAGAGGAAATATGTTGCATGGGCTCTGTTAACTGGAGACAAGAAACATGTTGCATGGGCTCGGCTAAGTGGAGAGAGGAAACATGTTGTATGGGCTCGGCTAAGTGATGAAGAAGAAACATGTTGTATGGGCTCGGCTAAGTGATGAAGAAGAAGCATGTTGTATGGGCTCGGCTAAGTGGAGAGGAAACATGTTGCATGGGCTCGGCTAAGTGGAGAGAGGAAACATGTTGCATGGGCTCTGTTAACTGGAGACAAGAAACATGTTGCATGGGCTCGGCTAAGTGGAGAGAGGAAACATGTTGTATGGGCTCGGCTAAGTGATGAAGAAGAAACATGTTGTATGGGCTCGGCTGAGTGGAGAGAGGAAACATGTTGCATAGGCTCTGCTAAGTGGCGACAGGAAACATGTTGGATAGACTCTGCTAAGTGGAGAGAAGAAACATGTTGGATGGGCTCGGCTAAGTGGAGAGAGGAAACATGTTGCATGGGCTCTGCTAAGTGGAGACAGGAAACATGTTGCATGGGTTCTGCTAAGTGGAGACAGGAAACATGTTGGATAGACTCTGCTAAGTGGAGAGAAGAAACATGTTGGATAGGCTCGGCTAAGTGGAGACAGGAAACATGTTGGATAGACTCTGCTAAGTGGAGAGAAGAAACATGTTGGATAGGCTCTGCTAAGTGGAGAGAGGAAACATGTTGCATGGGCTCTGCTAAGTGGAGACAGGAAACATGTTGCATGGGTTCTGCTAAGTGGAGACAGGAAATATGTTGGATGGGTTCTGCTAAGTGGAGACAGGAAACATGTTGCAAGTGTTCTGCTAAGTGGAGAGAGGAAACATGTTGCATGGGTTCTGCTAAGTGGAGACAGGAAAGATGTTGCATGGGTTCTGCTAAGTGGAGAGAGGAAACATGTTGCATGGGTTCTGCTAAGTGGAGACAGGAAACATGTTGCATGGGTTCTGCTAAGTGGAGAGAGGAAACATGTTGCATGGGTTCTGCTAAGTGGAGAGAGGAAACATGTTGCATGGGTTCTGCTAAGTGGAGAGAGGAAACATGTTGTATGGGCTCTGCTAAGTGGAGGGGAAACATGTTGCATGGGCTCGGCTAAGTGATGAAGAAGAAACATGTTGTATGGGCTCGGCTAAGTGATGAAGAAAAACATGTTGTATGGGCTCTGCTAAGTGGAGAGAAGAAATATGTTGCATGGCCTCGGCTGAGTGGAGAGAGGAAACATGTTGCATGGGCTCGGCTAACTGTAGAGAGGAAACATGTTGCATGGGTTCTGCTAAGTGGAGAGAGGAAACATGTTGCATGGGTTCTGCTAAGTGGAGACAGGAAACATGTTGGATAGGCTCTGCTAAGTGGAGAGAGGAAACATGTTGGATAGGCTCGGCTAAGTGGAGAGAGGAAACATGTTGTATGGGCTCTGCTAAGTGGAGACAGGAAACATGTTGGATAGGCTCTGCTAAGTGGAGAGAGGAAACATATTGGATAGGCTCGGCTAAGTGGAGAGTGGAAACATGTTGCATGGGTTCTGCTAAGTGGAGACAGGAAACATGTTGGATAGGCTCTGCTAAGTGGAGAGAGGAAACATGTTGGATAGGCTCGGCTAAGTGGAGAGAGGAAACATGTTGCATGGGCTCTGCTAAGTGGAGACAGGAAACATGTTGTATGGGCTAGGCTAAGTGGAGAGAGGAAACATGTTGGATAGGCTCGGCTAAGTGGAGAGAGGAAACATGTTGTATGGGCTTGGCTAAGTGGAGAGGGGAAACATGTTGCATGGGCTCTGCTAAGTGGAGAGAGGAAACATGTTGCATGGGCTCGGCTAAGTGGAGAGAGGAAACATGTTGCATGGGCTCGGCTAAGTGGAGAGAGGAAACATGTTGCATGGGCTCTGCTAAGTGGAGAGGAAACATGTTGCATGGGCTCGGCTAAGTGGAGAGAGGAAACATGTTGCATGGGCTCTGTTAACTGGAGACAAGAAACATGTTGCATGGGCTCGGCTAAGTGGAGAGAGGAAACATGTTGTATGGGCTCGGCTAAGTGAGAAGAAGAAACATGTTGTATGGGCTCGGCTAAGTGATGAAGAAGAAACATGTTGTATGGGCTCGGCTAAGTGGAGAGAGGAAACATGGTGTATGGGCTCTGCTAAGTGGAGAGGAAACATGTTGCATGGGCTCGGCTAAGTGGAGAGAGGAAACATGTTGCATGGGCTCTGTTAACTGGAGACAAGAAACATGTTGCATGGGCTCGGCTAAGTGGAGAGAGGAAACATGTTGTATGGGCTCGGCTAAGTGATGAGAAGAAACATGTTGTATGGGCTCGGCTAAGTGATGAGAAGAAACATGTTGTATGGGCTCTGCTAAGTGGAGAGAAGAAATATGTTGCATGGCATCGGCTGAGTGGAGAGAGGAAACATATTGCATGGGCTCGGCTAACTGTAGAGAAGAAACATGTTGCATTGGCTCGGCTAAGTGATGCAGAAGAAACATATTGCATGGGCTCTGCTAATTGGAGAGAGGAAACATATTGCATGGGCTCTGCTAATTGGAGAGAGGAACCATATTGCATGGGCTCGGCTGAGTGACGAAGAAGAAACATGTTGCATGGACTAAGCTAAGTGGAGAGAATAAACATGTTCTAAGTTTGGTTCTCTTGCTTAGTATTTTTTCATTTCCAAATTTTGTCCAGGTTTTTAGTATGTCTAATACAGAAGCCAAAATTTCAATTTAAAAAGTAAGCCAAGACAAAAACTAAGAAAAAAAATATACGCCATGATCAATTTTAACACGAAAAAGCCGATAAATAATCTAAAACGTTGAAGTAAGATATAATATAAAAAAGATGAACCAAGACAAATCTAACAAAAAAAAAAACGATAGCCATGTCATAAATTAGAATGATAAATTAAAACTTTAAATTACTTTTATCTGTTTAACACTTATATTAACAATGTGCATTTTGTTTAAAATCTAAGAGGCATACAATATCTTTTCTAATTTTTCTTTACCTTAGAAATTATACTGGCCTAAATGTCGATTCAAGAAATTGCATATATATGTATGTGTGTGTATGCATGTGTGTGTGCGTGTGTGTGTGTGTGTGTGTGTCAAGATATCTATAAAACATGGTAGGAAAAATGACAAGAAATCAGAAAACCAATGCAGCGCATACTTAATGTTATTTTAACTTGAAAGCCGACAACGAATCATGACAACGAGACTCTGACGATAGGCTGTATATGCTCGTCTTGTCTCTGTTATCAATAGAAAGCACGGTTCTTACCCAAAGATTAGAGCCGTGTGATAAGACAATGTGTTTTGTTGGATACCAAACTCGACATTTACTCAATAATTTGTACACCAGTGTTACGATATTGAAACAGGAGAGAGTTCATTGTCTGGAATAAATAAAAGTAAATTGTGTGTATGTATGTGTGTGTATGTGTATTGTGTATGTGTAGTGCTTAATTAAAACAATACTGAGTAGAGCAGCCTGCCTGACATACCTCTCTACTGATCTCTGTTATTTGGGTGAAGGTACCTAAACAATACGGTTGTAATTCGCGACTCTTAAGCACAGTGCTTGTGAGTTCTCACAGTAGAGCAAGAAAATGTATTGGTATACTCTGGAGGAGCGAGTGTGTAGTGGTAAAAACCATTAAGGAAATGCTGCATTCGGTAGCGAGTGAGAAACCGTATATCTCGTTAATAAAGAAAAAACAAACAATAAGCATATTAAGAAATGCTATAGAAATTGTTGGTAACACGCCTTGTAACATAAACGTAGAAATATTTTTTATTGAGTTATTGAGTTATTTGCGGGTCTTCATCATTGCACTCCGAACATGTCCATAGGTGCTCAGATCCCCTCCTCAGCAAGTCCCGCAGTGTCCAGCGACTGACGACATCAGTTCTGTGTTGGTTGATAAGTATTCTTACACGCCTCCTAAATTTCTCATTTCTGGCTGTGCCCATCTTATCTCCCATCTCCATCATCCGAAGAAGTGACGTGGATCTGCGTTTGTCGAAGTCCTGAAGAGAAATATTTTTTTTAAATTTTATTTGAATAATATGTTGTTCGGCCATATAGTGACAATCAAGTGTAACTATACACAAGTAGTATAGTATGTCATTTACATGCAACAAATGTGCCTCGATCTGCAGCCAAATTGCTGCAGCCGGGTTGTTTTTTCTTATATAAATAGTCTACCTGCAGATCGAGGCACATTTTTTGGTGCCGTTTTTCCTTATATGAGAGTCTACCGTTTTTCCTTATATGAGAGTCTACCCGCCCATTTTTTTGTTCCGGTCGTGGTGACCTCTCGGGTGACCTCTCGGGTGACCTCTCGTTGACCTCTCGGGTGAGCGCTCGTGGTGTTGTGGTGACCTCCCGCGGCGATGGTGAAGGGGTGGTGGTGGTATCATAAATCTATTATATTCTTTGTACTTTCAATGGTTCCGTAACTTTCATAAATCTATTCTTTCTTTATACTCTCAGGCAATAAAAAACAGTGACAAGTTTATTTATTGTTTTAAAAACTTCCTTTAGAATTAAAGGTAACAACTTAGGCCGTTACACACGCTACACGAAGGTACATTACCGAACTTAGTAACTACACGCGAAACACCGCGTTTAACGTTAAGCGAGATCAAAGAGTTACCGGCAGAAGCACAGCCGCGAAGACGCGCAGCAAGGGGCCGCAAGATCAAAGAGCTCGGTAGACGCGCAGCGAAGACGCGCAGCGAAGACGCGCAGCGAGGGGGCCGCGTTTAACGTTAAGCAAGATCAAAGAGTTCCCGTTAGACGGACCGCGTTTACATCAAAGAATCCGCCTCCCGTGGTGAAATATCCGTAGCCGGTAAGTGTTCATCAGGAGTGTCATTTATCAGGGGAATTTTACTGGGTGGTTGTTTTAATGTGAGATTTTAGGGGAAATTAACACTGACAAGTATATTTATTTATTGTTTTATTCGTATATATTGAACAATAGATAATACATGGTTTAGACAAAAATGTATTCTTTAACTAATGTACATTATACACATATTTAATACA
This sequence comes from Megaustenia siamemsis, assembly GCA_032433765.1. Taxonomy (NCBI): domain Eukaryota; kingdom Metazoa; phylum Mollusca; class Gastropoda; order Stylommatophora; family Ariophantidae; genus Megaustenia; species Megaustenia siamemsis. The sequence continues at coordinate 38,789,857 of JAVIAB010000124.1, forward strand.
TAGAAAACAAAGTAGTTTATTTACAATCAGTAATACATGATAGTGTTAAATGGCTAAAGGGGAGGTGGTCACGTTGTCAGAATGGAAGTTTATTTATTTATTGTTTTATTCGTATATATCCCACAATAGATAATACAGGGGTAGACAATAATGTAGTCTTTAACTATTGTACATTATAGACAAGTATAATACATAAGAAACAAAGTAGTTTATTTACAAGAAGTAATACATGATACTGTTAAATTGCTAAAGGGGAGGTGGTCACGTTGTTCAGAATGGACCTGTCACTTGATGGGGTGAGGTAGTACGTTGGAAGTTGTAGTAGTAGGTTAGAAGTTGGCGTGTAATAGAAGTAGTAGGTAGTCGGATGTGGAAGTTGTAGTTGTAGAGGTAGCTGGTTGTGGAGGTAGTTGTAGTAGTGAAAGTTGTAGTAGAGCAGGGGACGACGTTCAAATTACGTTACTCCCAAATCCACGAAAGCTTAGACTTTGGAGTTCTATATCTTTAGCACTTCAACGAATAACAGACAACAGTAATGGTGAACCTTACAGATAAGAAAACTTAGTTCCAAACCCCAAAAGTTCGTCCCATAACTAAAAAGTTGAACTCAAAACATTAAAAATCTAGGTCCAAAGTCAAAATAGTTAGACACGGTAGGGCAAAAGGGCATATTCTTTCCAACCAATACTCCCTATTCTTCTACACATCTGCATCTCGAAGCCTTCGAATTTATATTCAATGTTTGGCTACTGACTATATTTTGCGCCGATTGCGCAGAGTCGATTCTATATTCAACCACTGAACTCTCTGTCGATGTAATGGTCATCTCGTTGTAACAGACACGTATGTCATGTCGTTGTAACAGACACGTATGTCATGTCGTTTTATCAGAGACGTATGGTATGTCGTTGTAATAGCCATGTCGTTGTATCAGTCATGTCGATGTAGTAGACACGTATGTCATGTCAATGTAACAGTCATGTCAATGTAACAGTCATTTCGTTGTAATAGTCATCTCGTTGTAACAGTCACGTATGTCATGTCGTTTTATCAGAGACGTATGGTATGTCGTGATGGACGAATGTAGGTTGTCGACTGTGCCATGATGGATCATGTAGGTTGTCGACTGTGCCATGATGGATGCTGTAGGTTGTCGACGGTGCCATGATGGATGAATGTAGGTTGTCGACTGTGTCGGGATGGATCATGTAGGTTGTCGACTGTGCCATGATGGATGAATGTAGGTTGTCGACTGTGCCATGATGGATGAATGTAGGTTGTCGACTGTGCCATGATGGATGAATGTAGATTGTCGACTGTGCCATGATAGATGCTGTAGGTTGTCGACTGTGCCATGCTGAATGAATGTAGATTGTCGACTGTGCCATGATGGATGATGTAGGTTGTCGACTGTGCCATGATGGATGAATGTAGGTTGTCAACTGTGCCACGATGGATGAATGTAGGTTGTCGACTGTGCCATGATGGATGACTGTAGGTTGTCGACTGTGCCATGATGGATGAATGTAGGTTGTCGACTGTGCCATGATGCTTGTATGTAGATTGTCTAGTGTCGCATGATGGCTGTTGTAGGTTGTCTAGTGTCGGGATGGCTGAATGTAGGTTCTGTCTAGTGTGTCGTGATGAGTGTATGTAGATTGTCTAGTGTGCCATGATGGTTGTATGTAATTGTCGAGTATGCTCCAACAAATCACCGCGCCATTTAAACTTCTTTGAACATAATGGACACGGATGTTCAAAGAAGAAACCTCATTATGAGAAACCATCTGGAGAAAATCCAATAACCCTTTCCTCAACGATATTTAACATACCTAGTTTAACTTCATCAAACATCAACCTCAACAATACTTAGCATACCTACTTTAAACACCTCGATAAAATTGAATAACCTTTTATCGATAAGCCTTAACGTACTTTAAGAGAAAACAATCCAACTTACTGTGTAAAATAGAATCTCAATCCGTTAGACTGAACACTAGTATGAACTTCCTTGAAACAACCAAACTTATAACACGAAAGCCCTGAAGGGTCTAGTTTAAATATAAATTGGTAACAAATGAATACATTATCCAATCAGAGAGTGACTATGCCAACATCGACTGATATCTGGATTAACCAACCAGAGAAGAGTATTAGCATGGGAGGCGGAGCAAAGAAATGACTGACATCTGTATTATAACCATTCAGAAAAGAGCATTACTATGAACGGCAGAGTGATTAACCAATTATAGAAGAGCGTAACTTTGAAAACGGTTCCAGTTCCATCTTAAGGTAAATGAATTGGTCGGGTTCTCAGCGAGGATCGTGGGCGTTTCTGGTCCATAGAATGTGTTTGGATAAACTTATGAAGGAGTTTATGTTCCTGGGGGTTGATATTATTCATACATATGATAAGACGTGTAAGAAACATTCCAAGTTTTATAAAGCTATGGCTAACCTAGTATATACATTATCGGAGAGAAATGAGCTGTTATTTACTGGAATAATTCAGAGAGTCGGTGGTCATGATATCTACGCCACGTTTGTAACCATCATTATCGAAATACTTTCAGACCGAGTTCACAATTTCGGTCGTCTTGTCGTTCTATATACCCTCGCCTATCGATTAGTTAAGAATCATATCAAAGACATGTTCGACTCTGATTCCGACATTTGTGTTTTAGAAACGGACTTTGGTACTTGGACCGGTGGTATCATCGGAAGAGAATTTGGAGAGTGGTTACTAAAAGAAGGTAGTTTGGAAAATTTTCTAGACCTCTCTAACGAAGAAGCTACAACACTGTGGACTCTACTTCGCAACAGCCTTTGGTCTTTAAGAGCTTTACCTATAAATGTTTATCTGTGAGTTTATATATTTTCCCTAATAAAAGTTTGGTAACCCCACAGCATTTGTTACTGCCTTACAATATTGTTTACCAGGTCACGACACCCCCTCGCACAGATGCTGAGGGTTGTCCTGTAGTAGGCCTGTGATTGTAATAAGAATGGTTTGCTCCAGCTTTGAAATCTGAAATTTTTCACAAAAAGAGATGGTGTTACTCAGTTCCCCTATAATGGGATGTTGAGTTACTAAAAATAGATTTTGATCTCTGATGCAATACCTGATTAGTTACTAAAAATAGAATGTGACCTATGATCCAATAACAGAATACTCATTGCACTGGTGACCAATTGAGACTGATGGAAAAGTGAATTCCCAGTCATTTAAAAGTATGTTGTCACGATAGGTGTGTCAATAACAAGGAATAAAAATAATTAAAGACATCCTAATTAAGTTGTGAAATTTTGGTGGTTGAGAGATAAATCTGAAGATAAGCACATCAAACTATAAGAACAAGGAAACAATCGTATATTACACACTCTTAGAGCCAGTGTTAAGTTAACACGTATTTATCTGTAGTTAAAATAGAAGGTTATAAATTGAGTAGAGGTAAACTTATACCTTATGGCTCATCTACTTTTTCGAATAAACTCAAGTTCAGAAGACAGTGATGACGATATTGATTTGTCAATTGGCACGCAAACCACGATAATATGGCCTAGTGGTAATTTTAATAATGGTTTAACTTTAGACTCAATTTTCAAAAAGACAAATATACGTGAAACGTTTTTAAACTCTAGTGAAACCTCTGACACCTACATCACCGGCTCTCAAAATCAGGGAGCTGGAAGACTGGAGATTCCAACTGAAATAATTAACAACCACTCCTCGACTGGTAATAGAGATATACAAATCTTTGAACATGATATTTATTTTGAACAAATTAACGCAACGTGGAACGAACAATACGCTTGCAGCCAGCAAAGTGATACACTAAACGATAGAGCTACCAAGGTAAGTAATTGCTTTGGAGTCGAGTTTACCTTTTGATTTTGATATTCTCTGTTTCTCCTTCGTTATCTTTATTACTGGGTTATTACACAACTAGTAGAGACATTATCTTTATTGATGATGATAAATAGTAAATTTCCACGTGTAATGAAAATTTTGAAACTAGTTGCTAGTAATGATTGACGTTATAGTAAAGGAAACCGAAAAAATAAAGGACTCATCCTTGATACCATAAAGAAGTAACTGTAACATCAAAGAAAAAGACAAGTGGAATAATATTAATACTGGTAAATCATTTGACGTGTTATCCTCTGGAGGTGGAGTAGAGTAAATTTTACGTAGAAGCAGGTTTAACTTACCCAAGAGACTCATGGACAATAGGTTACTAGGTGGGAAGTGAAAGAGATATCCAATACTTGGATGTTGTGACTTGTAATGAGAACCGCTGTAATAACTTGTACCAACTTGAAAACGTGAGGGGTGAAAAGACAGAGGGAAACAAAGAGAAATGACATCAGCTACAGAGTTGTGCAGAGATATTTTATTATAAAGTGTTTTTCATTTAGAAGTTTTTGCTGGCTTTTAAACCTAAATTGTCTCGTTTCTTCTAGGTTCATTTTTGTGAAGAAACGATTGTTTTAACAATCCACGATGATGAAAATGACGAACCCAATTATTCTTGGCAGCAGTTTTCTATAGACAAGGAGCGCTTCATAAACCGTATACAAGAATGTGGCAAAATTATTTCCCCCATCCTAGCTATTGATCACAGAGCCAAGATTCTAAAAAGTATTTCAGAAGTAATAGAAACTAAAGTTTAGTTGATATTTTACTTGTCAAGCCCAATCCTGTGTTCACAAGAACACTTCCCTCTAATGAACATAACATCCTATACTCGAGTTTGTCTCCAACTTGTCAGTGTAGGCCCCGCCCTCTGGATCATCATTTGTTTTGATGACTCCATGGATACATCGGCCTCGTGGGACAAACTTCCCATGATTCATCAAAGATGGCCGCTCTCTGAACATGTCTCATCACGTCCAATGACGTATTGCATCAGTTACTATAAATAGAACGTATTCCATTGGTTACTATAAATAGACTGACCACGCCCCATTTGTTACAGGGTATAAAGGTCAGCCGTTCTCAGTTCTACTACATACAGAAAGTCAGAGCCCTGCTACCAAGTCGTGTGCTTTCTAGAATGGAGTCCGTTAGAATGGATATGTGTGATTCCGCTGTTAATGTTGACTGTGATGGTGCTTTTTTCTATGCCGCTCGTAATGGCGAGTATGTAAAGCCTCTACAGAAGAATGGTTTGAAGGCTGTCTCAGTTTCGAGATATCGAGCAAAGACATTAATTCATCTTAGAAAATACGATGGCAACACGGGGTTGAAATTCCCAACACGTTACGGTATAACACTAACACAGCCTGAATTTGAGACTTTAGTGGGTCTGAAGTCTACGATTCTCCCAGAGTGTGACACACTCCGAGTAGCCACAGGTGATGCGTCTACGATTCTCTCAGCTGAGTGTGACAGTATACAAGCAACCACTGATGGAGCATCTACATTTCGCTCAGACTATGACAGAGAACAAACGACCAATGAGGGTGAGTGGTCGATCGCTGCTCCTCCCGTTTATGACGACTTCCAGGCGTCTACAATTCTCTCAGCAGAGTGTGACGGTGTACAACCAATTACTGATGGAACATCTACATTTCGCTAAGAGTGTGACAGAGAACGGATTCTTTGATGTAAACGCGGTCCGTCTAACGGGAACTCTTTGATCTTGCTTAACGTTAAACGCGGCCCCCTCGCTGCGCGTCTTCGCTGCGCGTCTTCGCTGCGCGTCTACCGAGCTCTTTGATCTTGCGGCCCCTTGCTGCGCGTCTTCGCGGCTGTGCTTCTGCCGGTAACTCTTTGATCTCGCTTAACGTTAAACGCGGTGTTTCGCGTGTAGTTACTAAGTTCGGTAATGTACCTTCGTGTAGCGTGTGTAACGGCCTAAGTTGTTACCTTTAATTCTAAAGGAAGTTTTTAAAACAATAAATAAACTTGTCACTGTTTTTTATTGCCTGAGAGTATAAAGAAAGAATAGATTTATGAAAGTTACGGAACCATTGAAAGTACAAAGAATATAATAGATTTATGATACCACCACCACCCCTTCACCATCGCCGCGGGAGGTCACCACAACACCACGAGCGCTCACCCGAGAGGTCAACGAGAGGTCACCCGAGAGGTCACCCGAGAGGTCACCACGACCGGAACAAAAAAATGGGCGGGTAGACTCTCATATAAGGAAAAACGGTAGACTCTCATATAAGGAAAAACGGCACCAAAAAATGTGCCTCGATCTGCAGGTAGACTATTTATATAAGAAAAAACAACCCGGCTGCAGCAATTTGGCTGCAGATCGAGGCACATTTGTTGCATGTAAATGACATACTATACTACTTACACACACGCAACATCCTGGCTTCAGATTTCTAGGAAAATGCAACAGCCACGTGGATAGAAAATATAAGATCAATTCTGCATGTAATGCAGGAACAGTGCCTCACTTCTAGCGCTGGTATAAAACTTCAAATGACAGGCTCATGGCGATTGCCGGTACCATACCGGGACAAGCTGTATAGTGATGTTTCTTGAGCTGGTGATTTTTATTGAGCTGGTGATTTTTATTGAGCTGGTGATGTTTATTGAGTTGGTGATGTTTATTGAGTTGGTGATGTTTATTGAGTTGGTGATGTTTATTGAGTTGGTGATGTTTCTTGAGCTGGTGATGTTTATTGAGCTGGTGATGTTTCTTGAGCTGGTGATATTTATTGAGGTGGTGATGTTTATTGAGCTGGTGATATTTCTTCAGCTGGTGATGTTTCTTGAGCTGGTGATATCTATTGAGCTGGTGATGTTCCTTGAGTTAGTGATGTCTGTTGAGCTGGTGATGTTCTTTGAGCTGGTGATGTCTATTGAGCTGGTGAAGTCTATTGAGCTGGTGATGATTATTGAGCTGGTGATGTCTATTGAGCTGGTGATGATTATTGAGCTGGTGATGTCTATTGAGCTGGTGATGTTCTTTGAGCTGGTGATGTCTATTGAGCTGGTGATGTCTATTGAGCTGGTGATGTTCTTTGAGCTGGTGATGTCTATTGAGCTGGTGATGTCTATTGAGCTGGTGATGTCTATTGAGCTGGTGATGTTCTTTGAGCTGGTGATGTCTATTGAGCTGGTGATGATTATTGAGCTGGTGATGTCTATTGAGCTGGTGATGATTATTGAGCTGGTGATGTCTATTGAGCTGGTGATGTTCTTTGAGCTGGTGATGTCTATTGAGCTGGTGCTGTTTCTTGAGCTGATGATGTTCCTTGAGCTGGTGATGTCTATTGAGCTGGTGATGTTTATTGAGCTGGTGATATTATTTGAGCTGGCGATGTTCATTGTGATCATGATGTTCATTGACCTGGTGATGTTTATAGAGCTGGTGATGTCTATTGAACTGGTGATGTTTATTGAGCTCGTCATGTTTATTGAGCTGGTAATGCTTAATGAGCTGGTGATGTCTATTAGGCTGATTATGTTTATTGTGCTGGTGATGTCTATTGAGTTGGTGATATCTATTGAGGTGGAGATGTTCCTTGAGCTGTTGATGTTTCTTGAGCTGGTGATGTTTATTGAACTGGTGATGTTCCTTGTGCAGGTGACGTTTATCGAGCTGGTGATGTTTATTGAGCAGGAGATTTTTCTTGAGCTGGTGATGTTTCTTGAGCAGGAGATTTTCTTGAGCTGGTGATGTTTCTTGAGCTGGTGATTTTTCTTGAGCAGGAGATTTTTCTTGAGCTGGTGATGTTTCTTGAGCTGGTGATGTTTCTTGAGCAGGAGATTTTTCTTGAGCTGGTGATGTTTCTTGAGCTGGTGATGTTCCTGGAGCTGGTGATATTTTATGAACAGGTGATATCTATTGAGCTGGTGATGTTTATTGAGCTGGTGATGTTTATTGAGCAGGAGATTTTTCTTGAGCTGGTGATGTTCCTGGAGCTGGTGATATTTCATGAGCAGGTGATGTCTATTGTGCTGGTGATGTTTATTGAGCTGGTGATGTTTATTGAGCTGGTGAGTTTTATCGAGTTTATGAAGTGTATTGAGCTTGTGATGTCTATTGAGCTAGTGATGTCTTTTGAGCTAGTGATGTCTATTGAGCTGGTGATGTTTATTGAGATGGTGATGTCTATTGAGCTGGTGATGTTTCTTGAGCTGGTGATGTCTATTGAGCTGGTGATGTTTATTGAGCTGGTGATGTTTCTTGAGCTGGTGATGTCTTTTGAGCTGGTGATGTTTCTTGAGCTGGTGATGTTTCTTGAGCTGGCGATGTTCATTGAGCTGGTGATGTTTATTGTGCTGGTGATGTTCATTGAGCTGGTGATGTTTATTGTGCTGGTGATGTTCATTGAGCTGGTGATGTTTATAGAGCTAGTAATGTCTATTGAACTGGTGATGTTTATTGAGCAGGTGATGTCTATTAGGCTGATTCTGTTTATTGTGCTGGTGATATCTATTGAGGTGGAGATGTTCCTTGAGCTGGTGATGTTTCTTGAGCTAGTGATGTTCCTTGAGCTGGTGATGTTCCTTGAGCTGGTGATGTTTCTTGAGCTAGTGATGTTCCTTGAGCTGGTGATATTCCTTGAGCTAGTGATTTTCCTTGAGCTGGTGATGTTCCTTGAGCTGGTGATGTTTCTTGAGCTAGTGATGTTCCTTGAGCTGGTGATGTTCCTTGAGCTGGTGACGTTTCTTGAGCTAGTGATTTTCCTTGAGCTGGTGATGTTCCTTGAGCTGGTGATGTTCCTTGAGCTAGTGATGTTCCTTGAGCTGGTGATGTTTCTTGAGCTAGTGATGTTCCTTGAGCTGGTGATGTTCCTTGAGCTGGTGACGTTTCTTGAGCTAGTGATTTTCCTTGAGCTGGTGATGTTCCTTGAGCTGGTGATGTTCCTTGAGCTAGTGATGTTCCTTGAGCTGGTGATGTTCCTTGTGCTGGTGATGTTTCTTGAACTAGTGATGTTCCTTGAGCTGGTGATGTTCCTTGAGCTAGTGATGTTTCTTGAGCTAGTGATGTTCCTTGAGCTGGTGATGTTCCTTGAGCTGGTGATGTTTCTTAAGCTAGTGATGTTCCTTGAGCTGGTGATGTTCCTTGAGCTGGTGATATTTCTTGATCTAGTGATGTTCCTTGAGCTGGTGATGTTCCTTGAGCTGGTGATGTTCCTTGAGCTAGAGATGTTCCTTGAGCTGGTGATGTTCCTTGAGCTGGTGATGTTTCTTGAGCTAGTGATGTTCCTTGAGCTGATGATGTTCCTTGAGCTAGTGATGTTCCTTGAGCTGGTGATGTTCCTTGAGCTGGTGATGTTCCTTGAGCTGGCGATGTTTATTGTGCTGGTGATGTTCCTTGAGCTGGTGATGTTCCTTGAGCTGGCGATGTTTATTGTGCTGGTGATGTTCCTTCTGCTGGTGTTGTTTATTGAGCTGGTAATGTCTATATATATGGTTTTGTTTTTTTGAGCTGATGATGTTTATTGTGCTGGTGATGTTTCTTGAGCAGGAGATTTTTCTTGACCTGGTGATGTTTCTTGAGCTTGTGATGTTCCTGGAGCTGGTGATATTTCATGAGCAGGTGATGTCTATTGAGCTGGTGATGTATATTGAGTTGATGATGTTTTCTGAGCTGGTGATGGTTATTGAGCTGGTGATATTTTTTGAGCTTGTGATTTTTCTTGAACTGATGATTTTCCGTTAGCTGGTGATGTTTCTTGAGCTGGTGATTACTATTGAACTGGTGATGTTTATTGAGCTGGTGATGTTTCTTGAGCTGGTTATGTTTATTAAGCTGATGTTGTTTCTTGAGCTGGTGATGTTTCTTGAGCTGGTGATTTTCTTGTGCTGGTGATGAACTTTGAGCTGGTGATTTTTCTTGAGCTGGTGATGTTTCATTTGCTGGTGATTTCTATTGAGCTGGTGATGTTTCTTGAGCTGGTGATGTTTCTTGAGTTGTTGATGTTTATTGAGCTGGTGACGTTTCTTGAGCTGGTGATTTTTCTTGTGCTGGTGATGAACTTTGAGCTGGTGATTTTTCTTGAGCTGGTGATGTTTCATTTGCTGGTGATTTCTATTGAGCTGGTGATGTTCCTTGAGCTGGTGATGTTCCTTGAGCTCACTAACGCTTTTTTCTTCTTCTTCTTCCTCTACCTCTTCTTCTTCTCCTTTTCCTTCTTTCTGTCGGGCATAGGTCTTCACTAAACACTTTCTTGCCATTCGTATAAGATCATTCCATGTCTTCCCCATCATTTTCTTCTCTGCTTCTGTGTGTCTTCTCCAAGAATTAATTGGTCTTTTTCTTTGTCTTTTCCCCTGGACCCAAAAAGGGTCCTGTTGTGTAATATTCTCAGTTGGCTTCCGCGGTTTGTGTCCTATCCAGCGACATTATCTTCGCTGTAAATCTATATCAAGTGGTATTTGACTGGTACATTTCCATAATTCTATGTTAGTGATTTTGTCCTGCCATTTCCATCCTGTTATTCTGCGTAAGCATCCATTAATAAAAGTCTGTATCTTCATGATTGTCAATTTTGTTGTTCTCCATGTTTCACAGTCATATAATAGGGCTGACTTAACATTGGAGTTTAACATTTTAGTTTTTGTATTTAACCTAATTTCTTTGGACTTGCATATGAGTATATCCACTGTTTCCCAGTGCAACAAAAGCTCCTCTTGCTTTTGATATCCTTATTTTGGTATCATTTTCTGATCCTCCCTCTTTATCTATATTACTGCCCAGATATATGTAAGATTGTACATCTAATAGAGGTATTTCTCTTAATTTTATTTTTTCATTTGGTCAGTGACCACTGGATTCTATTTCTGTTGTTTTGAGTTATTTTCATAATTCAATTTATGGCCAGTAGAAAGAGAAATTGAGACAGAAGGCATCCCTGCCTTACTCTTGTTCTTATTTCAATATGCCTGTAAGCTGTCCATGCACCACACTACATTTCGTTCCTTCATACATTGTTTTTATCAGGCTAATTAACTTTATGGGGATTCCGTGATGACTCGGCAACTTCAAAAGAATTCTTCTGTCTAAACTATCAAATGCTTTTTCGCAATCTATGAATCCAATATAAAGTGGGGACTGTACTTCTAAATTTTGTTCAGCTATTATACGTAGAGTAGTTATTTGATCAGCACATGATCTGTTCTTCCTAAAACCTGCTTGTTCATCTCTTACATGTTTCTCTATGGCCTCTTTTAGTCTCTCCAGAATGATTCTGCTTAATATTTTTCTTGGCACTGATAGTAACATAATTCCCCTATAATGTGTGCACTCCTGTAAACTTCCTTTCTTTGGTATTTTGAACATATAACCTTCTTTCCAGTCATTAGGTATATCTTCCCACTCCCAAATTTTATCTAATAGATTATGTAACATCTTGGTAGATGTTTTTAATATCTACTTTAATGGCTTCTGAAGGAATTTCATCTGGTCCTGTGAAGTTTATCTGTTGCCTCTTTATATCTTCTAAGGCGGGGGTTATTCCTAGCTTTTTTCTCAGTTCGTTATTTCTGACCTTGTCTATCGTGCTGTTTCCTGTCATTTATCTAACACACTTCATCTCAGCAGAGGTTATTTTTCTGATTGTTCTTGCACCAGTGGTCCAGGACTGGTATTGGTAGCACAACGTTGGGATGAAGATTGTATTGTAGAGTGTCCGTTTTGTCTCAAGTTATTTCCCTGCTGGACAATAGATGCTTTCTTCGAACTTCTTAATACTTGACGTCTAGAGCTGTACATAGAAGTAATACCAGCTTCTTGCACTGCTACATAACACACCAGTCTAGGACAAGGCTAAAACAACATCAAAGGTACACCTAACTATGTTTGGAGCCCCCAGACAAGACCTACCCACCCTACAACTGATATTGTAAATATCAGCATTTTCTAGCCAGAGAGACAGACGGAGGAGCTCGATTACGTCACGCCATAAACACGAGCTAGAAAAACGGGAAAAGTTGAAGAATTAGAAGAATATCGGATTTTCCCATCAGGACACGCGAATCACGCTTAGCACGCGCACGAAGGTTAAACTATCATTGTTTCCCACGATCTTAGATTGCTAATTTTTTTTCCGTATTTTTTTCCTGGAGCAATATAGGAGAGTTTTGAAACTGTTATACCAAAAGTGTCAACTCAACAAACTGACAATTCCTTTCCCCCTCCCCAATAACGTTAATTTTTTTTTTCATCGTGCGGAACTTTTCTTCCTGTAACTTGTGTAAGTAAAATATTACAACTGATATGGGGAAAGAAAGCCTTTTATTTGTCCCGTCTTTTGGAGGACACGGTTTTCAACAAGCACTTCGAAAATAGCAGGTCAAGTGGACGTCTTCGAAAGATATGGATACACTAGAGACATTCAAGGTCTGACAGCAGAAGAGACCAGCCAAAGAGCAAATGACTGAAAACTAACTGTTCTCTAGGTGCTGGAAGAAAATGCGGTAGGAATTATGGAAGGAAGGAAGGAAGGAAGGAAGGAAGGAAGGAAGGAAAGAAGGAAGGAAGGTAGGAGGGAAGGAAGGAAGGAAGGAAGGAAGGAAGGAAGGAAGGAAGGAAGGAAGGAAGGAAGGAAGGAAGGAAGGAAGGAAGGAAGGAAGGAAGGAAGGAAGGAAGGAAGAGGAAGGAAGGAAGGAAGGAAGGAAGGAAGGAAGGAAGTGAAATGAGAGGAGAGGAAGTATTGAAGTTATACGACTGACTATTTAGGTTGAGTAACTATTAAAACAATGCATGAAAGCTCTCTCTTTGACAAACCGATGTAGTTAGGATGCTCATTTCACGTTCAAAAAGTGAGTCTCACGGAAGCAGCTTCTTCAAGTCAGTTATTGCTACAATACTCTCACAAATGTATGAAGCTACCGTTCTCGGTTATCAATTCAAGTGAATATGTCTCTTTTCTTCTTCTTAACCTTCCACGTTAAGTGGACGTGGATGAGTTGTGTCGCTAGTTTATGGCAAAGCCACGATATCTACGACTTTCGGCCCGACACATCCGTCTTTATCATAGGTAGATTTTTCCTTAATAATGTTTTGCCCCGACAACGGCCATTTTTGCATATACATTTTGACTTTCAACGGTCAAGGTATTTTAACGTGCGCGAGTGCACACAGGATCTCATGTTTTTTAGCCGTTTTATGAGAGAGCTCGACATCGAATCTCACTACCCGGTGACCAAGGGAGGGTAAAGCCACGAAGAAACTAGGAATTCGATTTTTGAAAAATTCACGCTGCCTGTATTGGGGATCGAACCAAGAACATTCAAATCAAGAAGTCGACGTCTTACCTATAGACCACCCAATCCCCTAAGTTAATGCATGACAGATATACACTATGATTGTGAAATAGTGAGAAAGAGAGAGAGAGAGAGAGAGAGAGCAGGGGAAAGTTAGAAGAAAATATGTTACAAAATTGTTATAAATGCTGGAAGTCATGTATTAAACAACGAATTTAAATTTGATTTAAATGGAGAAAGAAAGACAAAACGAAAAGACTTGTACCAAAACTAAGAAAACTTGACCCGTGCTTGTTGAGGTATGAAAGTACTTGATGCAACAAATGCACTGAAGACATATCTACATCACATACACTTACTGATGATGTATTGTTGGACGATCTGCAGATTGAACGTAAGAAAAGACAAGCATCGAGAAATGAAAGTTGTTAGGGAAGGAGAGAAAGAAAAAATAAGAATGTAGTCAGGCCATATGGTTAGAAGGTCGGATTAACAGGCCGTGGGAACGGAGCAAGAACGAGTGACGAAGACGAAAAGTATGCAGGTACTCGTGAGGCGGGAGGCGTAGGTGAGTACAGATAAAGTCAGGTAACGTGACGTCACAACGTGAGCTAGCATAATCGTCCAGGTAGGAAAGCTTTGGCAGATTTGGAACACGCCAACATAGGGCGGGAGCAGCAGAACAGGGAAAGTCATGAGAACACTTGTAGCAGACTTCAAACAAGCACTAGCAGGTAACATCTCTGTGGCTGCGCGCAGGCCCCCATCACCTTAGGGTTTCTGGTTTTTTTTTTTTCAATTCCAGACTCGCTCGATCTATGCAGATATAACAATAGGTGACTTGAAAATAACAGTAACAGTCTTTAAAAAAAAAAAACAAGGGAAACAGCACTGGTCACCACATTTCCAGAGCCCGTTAATGAAAGCAACGTTAATTTTGGTTTCGAATGTAAGGAAAACCCCTTCTTTTGGCCTTTTTGAAGTGGAGTCGATCGGGGGTTAGCTCGAAACGGGCAGAATGCCCTCATCTTCTGTATGGGCAGAATGCCCTCATCTTCTGTATGGGCAGAATCAGCAAAAGGAAATCTGTCTGTGGATCTAGTATTGGCAGAGACGTGAGACGCTATTGGTAGAAAAAAAGACACCTGATAAAATCTGCTGACATTTACACCCTGCTTGTTCCGGACTGTCTGCCGAGGCGACAAGGTCACGTTTTAATATGTCAAGTTTAACATTGAAACCACAAGTCACAGGGCACAAGCAAGTGAATCGAAAAACCTTAGACAAACACCTGCCAAAGATCTACTCAGGACAAGTATGAATGTTCTAACGAACAATCCGATTAAGAGACATAATTTTTAAAAAGCACGAAAACTTGGTATAAAAAATATAATAAGAAAGATATAGCACGAAAACTTGGTATAAAAAATATAATATGAATGATATAGCACAAAAACTTGGTATAAAAAATATAATAAGAAAGATATAGCACGAAAACTTGGTATAAAAAATATAATAAGAAAGATATAGCACGAAAACTTGGTATAAAAAATATAATAAGAAAGATATAGCACGAAAAGAACAAGAAAATTATAGAAAATCAGGTAAGAAGCTTTAGCTAGTTTTTGCTTGAGTTCTTTTCTAGGTTAGGCCGATTCGATTGAATATGAAGAAGTGCCGTGCAGTAAAGGTAAAGGAAAAACAAAGTCAAGGGAAGTGGTCCCAAACATGGGTGTTGAAGACGAGTGCACTGGGACGTAATGCTCACAACTCGCATGTGTGAATCAACTCGCATGTGTGAATCAACTCGCAATGCGAAGGCATAAGAATAAAATGGCAAAAGTATATGTACCATTAATTAAGTATAACTTGAGTGAAGTAAATGTAGCATCAAAACGGCGGCTGATATAAATGGACTACTTTTCTCGATTATTTATTTTTAAATTCGAATAAATGCATTGCAGACATATTTCTGCTCGTGCTTGGAATTGTTTCAGCGAAATCTTTCAACACGCAAATATTCCTGCTCGCTTGCACAAAAACGAACGAAAGAAAGCTCAGTTCGCAAGCTCAGACTAAAAATATCAATCCTTTTAACCTATAGACATGCCGCTCTAACAACGTCAACAATACAAAGGTGTTAACATTAACAGAGAAACAGGAGTTTGAAACAAAAACTAACAGAACGGATGGCGCGTGAAATATGATAATGGGGGAAAATGAGCGTAATGTTGAGAGAAGGAGTGCTGGCGGAATAGAAACCACGTTATCTTGCTTGAATTGAGAACAAATACAAACTAGTTCTCGCGATTTTTTCATGATCAAAATTCGAATAAAATGTGTATTCTGTTACTGATATTCTGTTTCAGCTGTGTATTATTATTTATTGTGTATGTTTTTTCTCAGACTTGAGTAATGCGTTCTACGAGAATATACCAGATGGCTACGATGACGGCAAGTGGGTAATAAAGCAAGAAAACCGACGTCTGCTTTGTCTTTACCTTCAACCAGGTAGTCAAGTGGTAAACACACCTTGTATGACAACAACAAGAATTCCCATTTGTCCTTTTCTTGTCCTTCTGTTCCAACGATAGCCCAGATCTGATTTTCTCTGTTTCCACAATCCTCTGAGAGCTTGTTCTCCTTCGTTTTGCTTTCTTTCGTCAGTCTCCAGAATTTTATTGTTTCTGAATCTTATTTTGAGAACATAATCAATGATTGTTTCCGAATCATATTTTGAGAACATAATCAATGATTGTGTCTGAAAATGATTTTATTTTGAGAACATAATCAATGATTGTGTCTGAATCTGATTTTATTTTGAGAACATAATCAATGATTGTGTCTGAATCTGATTTTATTTTGAGAACATAATCAATGATTGTGTCTGAATCTGATTTTATTTTGAGTACATAATCAATGATTGTTTTTTAATCTTATTTGAGAACATAATCAATGATTGCTTCTGAATCTTATTTTGAGAACATAATCAATTATTGATTCCGAATCTTATTTTGAGAACATAATCAATGAGTGTGTATGAATCTTATTTTGAGAACATAATCAATGATTGTGTCTGAATCTTATTTTGAGTATATAATCAATGATTG